>OY755206.1:33740211-34162809 GCA_963576765.1 Draba incana
CGCCTCCATCTATCATGCCTCGGATCATCCTCCTTCGTGGTGAACTCTGCTTCGCGTGCAGACCTAGGAACCATTTTGCCATGTTCATTGAGAGTCCGGAGAGTCACCGTCCTCGAATGCTTGATTTTGAATGTTAATGCTAAGCGGGTGAATATCGACCCCAACACCGTCCAATTTTATTAACATTTTGAGAAACAATTTATCTGACAAGTATATTCTATTTAATTATCAGATTGTGGCTATGCTCTCTAGTTTGACCCCCAATGACCAGAGAGATCTGCTTGTAACCTTAAAAGATTCGTCGGGAATAATCGAGGGAACCATGCACCATAACATCTTCAAGAATGACGAGTACAGACTCACGACTGCTGTAGGTGCGGTGGTCATCCTGAAGAATGTTACCGTTTGCCGTTTTGATAGGAACCCAAAGTACCTAAACATCACAGAGCGTAACATTGTTAAGGTACATACACCATACGTTTATAAATATTTTTGAGAATGGTTAACTAAATTCAGTTTTCAAACAGATAATCGGTGCTAATACGATGATTGCTGAATACCAGCCAACGGAAGTATGCACCAGAGAGATCTGCTTGTAACCTTAAAAGATTCGTCGGGAATAATCGAGGGAACCATGCACCATAACATCTTCAAGAATGACGAGTACAGACTCACGACTGCTGTAGGTGCGGTGGTCATCCTGAAGAATGTTACCGTTTGCCGTTTTGATAGGAACCCAAAGTACCTAAACATCACAGAGCGTAACATTGTTAAGGTACATACACCATACGTTTATAAATATTTTTGAGAATGGTTAACTAAATTCAGTTTTCAAACAGATAATCGGTGCTAATACGATGATTGCTGAATACCAGCCAACAGAAGTATGCACCATCGAGGAGGAAGATGAAGGAACTACAGGGTACGAATATGAAACAGTTCCAGACTCCGATGAAGAATAAATATCTAACTCGTCCATGATTAAGAATTATTTTATGGTTACGGCTTTATGTTGCTTTTATGTTAAATAATTTCCAACTATCTATTGTACGAGTTTATCCGCATAATGTTGGTACGTGTAATATTTACTATTTTGGTATTTAAATTTATATTGCAATATAAAATGTATGTGTAATGTAATATTTATGAAAACCAAGGCAACATAGATAGAACTTGTGGGATTCACGGGTTTGGCACTTCGATTGGCAGAACGATTAAAGCCAATTTTGATATGGCTCTAACTCGTTCACATTGTCGACGGAATTTTATTTCACGTATTTGTTACCACCGGAAAAATTAAATATATGTAATTAAAATAAAAACCCGTCGGAATTCCATCTTAATTTTCGACGGTGTTCCGACGGGTGTTGATTTTTATTACAAAATTTATTAAATAACAATTTATTCCGTCGGAACACCATCGGAAATGATGACGGAATTCTGACGGATTTTTATTTTATTACCAAATGTATTAAATATATGTAATATTGAAAGTAATGGCAGATCTAGTAAATTTTTTTTCAAGGAACCAACATTGCTTCGTCATAATTCTTGATATGGACACCAATCCAAGCCCTACTTACTCTCTGTCTCTCTCTGTTTCTGTCAGGTACCCTACTTATTTTTTCTATATAGTTAAAAGTCACCAAATCAAAATTGCTTTCAATCAGTATGCCAATCGAATAGCCAAGCCCGTGAAGCTCCCAAGTTCTATCTATGTTGTCTTGCTTTTAATAAATCTCTAACTCGTTCACATTGTCGACGGAATTTTATTTCACGTATTTGTTACCGCCGTAAAAATTAAATATATGTAATTAAAATAAATACCCGTCGGAATTCCGTCTTAATTTCCGACGGTTTTCCGACGGGTGTTGATTTTTACTATAAAATTTATGATTCATGATTCAATTTGAAGATTATGGTTTTTATATAGTTTAATATGGGATATGGAATGTATGAAATTATAAGGATAATATGAAATATGGTTTAATATGGGATATATACATATATCTATTTTTAATGGGATAATATGAAATATGGTTTAATGTGGTTTACGTTTGATTCAATTTGAGATTATGGTTTTTATTTCATTTTAAATTTTTAAATTTTATAAAATACAATTGAATTTTCTTTTATATAAACATGTGTTTTCATATATTGAAAAAGCTTGTTATATACATATTTACAATTTGAAGCATTCTTTAATCTAATTTTTGAGTCCGGTTATTTTATGGGATTTCCCGTACCGTTCCCGTCCCATCCCGTTTTATCCCGTTCCCGTCCCGAATTTGAAATGGGACGTATTTTGCTAGTTCCCGTTAGATCCCGTCTCATATTCCCGTTTGCCCACCCCTACGGAAATATATTAAAAATTGATATTTAAAATAATTTTCGTCGGAATTCCGTCTTATGTTCCGACGGAATGCCGACAGAAACCCTAATTTCACTTGCCGCCAAACAACCTCGTGATCATCGTCAAAGCGGCAAACGCAGTCGGAATTATAGGTTCCGTCGGCTACTGTTATAAATCCCAGAACTGTTTCTCTTCCCCGACACTTATCACAACCGAACCAAATTTCCGATCCATCGCCGGATTTCGACACTTATCGCCGGATTTCGCATCCATACCGCCGGAAATCTCCTCTCCACCGCCGGAATAACCGGAATTCTTCTCCCCGCCACCGGATTTCTTTTCTCCACGGTCGGAACCGCCGTTCGGTCGCCGGAAATCTCCTCCCAGTCACCGGAATCGCCGAGTCACCGTCCAAATCCGTCGCCTCCTTCCAAATCCTTCGCCACTCTCAAAATCAATGTAAGTTTTGTTTGTGTTCTTATGAAAATTTGTGGATTTTTAGAAATTGTTCTTGTGAATTTGTGGATTTTTAGAAATTGAATATGAGAATTGTAGAAATTTAGAAATTTAGGATTGTAGAAATTTAGAAATTTTATAAATTTATAAATTAAGGGAATTATAATTTTTTTGTTTTTAGGAATTAAAACGATTATTGTACAAATTTTAAAGAAAGTGTGAAGCATTTTTAAAAAATTTCACCAATTTTAGGCGAATTTTAAATAATAATATTATAGTTATTATAAGAAAACTTCATAAATTTGCAGATTTAATAATTTTTGGGGGTTTATTACAATTTAATAATTCTCGGAAATATATTGTAAAAGAAAACTATTTTGTAAATATACGTACAATTTCGCACAAAGTTTATAATACTAT
This sequence comes from Draba incana, assembly GCA_963576765.1. Lineage (NCBI taxonomy): Eukaryota > Viridiplantae > Streptophyta > Magnoliopsida > Brassicales > Brassicaceae > Draba > Draba incana. The sequence goes on from OY755206.1 coordinate 33,743,441, forward strand.
CTAACTATAATTTTAGAGATTTTGATATTTAGGTATATTGATAATTTTAGTAATTTACCAATTTAGGGATTTTTACACAATTCTAATTTTATAAATATTTCCAATTTTAAGAATTTAATTTTCATATGTTTTTGTGATTTTTAGGGATTTTTTATAATTTAATTTATGATTAATATGTATAATTTTAAGAATTTAATTTTCAAATGTTTTTGTGATTTTTAGGGATTTTTTATAATTTAATTTATGATTAATATATATAATTTTAAATTTCTAAATATCCTAAATAGAAAATTTGAAGATAATCATTTAAAATCGTTAAAATTTAAAATTTTATTACATTAATAAAACAATTTTAACCTTTAAAATTTTAAACCTATTTAAAAATACTAAAATTTAAAACTTTAAATCCTTTAAATTTAAAAATTTAAATCCTTCAAATTTAAAAATACTAAAATTTAAAACTTTAAATCATTCAAATTTAAAAATTTTATAACATTAATAAAACAATTTAAACCTTTAAAATTTTAAACCTATTTATAAATAATAAAATTAAAAACTCTAAATCCTTTAAATTTAAAAATTTAAAAATTTATAACTTTAACAATTTAAACCTTTAAATTTAAAAATTTATTAACATTAATAAAATTTGTCAAACTATAAATGTCAATTTCCCAACAAAACCTAAATCCATGAACTTTGGTTTCTGAATATACAATATACAAACAAGCCTGATTACTTAAATTTCAAAATTTCAATTTCCCAAAATCCCTAAGTCCATAAATCACAAAACCACATAATCCCAAATTCAATAAATTCATTTATTACAAAAATCTTAAATTCTTATCAATCCCTATGTCCCTAAATAACAAAATGTAAAACTAAATTCCTTTAATCTCTATATTGCAAATAACCCTAATTCCCAATATCCTTATATCCCTAAATCCGAAATTTCCAAATAACTAAATCGCAAAATCTCAAAATCACAAATTCCTATAAATTCCATATTCCATAAATCCCGAAATCTCAAACTCTTAGAATTTTGGAAATCGTAGGAACTATCCGCGATATCATCATTCTAGAGGAGGTGGGACTTCCAGTAGGGGAGGTCGGAGTGAGAGTGAGACGCATATCCCCGACAGTACTCCTGACTTAGAGACCCCACACATGTCTCAGCCCCCGGGTACAGCCTTCTCAACTCCCACATCCATGACCATCGAGCAGTTTGTGTCGCAACCCGGACGTGATAGGTTGACTCGTCTAGATCCAGACACGCCACCTAACACTACCTGGTAAGTCTTACTTAAATTTGTATTGGATTAAATTATTTTTGTAAAATATTTAACTAAATATTTTATTAGGTTCCAATACTCGGGAAACGGGATTATGGGTTCTATCAACGGAATGATGAATTCCTTGGTAACTAAACCATATCCCACATACCACGATATGCCAGTGGAGGACCGGGACATTTGGTTCCGACAATTTACGGTATGATTTTATTTTATAAGTTTAAAATATATTTCCTATATGACTCACATTTTAATTACTAATGCGAGAATGTGGTGTTTTTGCAGCAAGATTTTACGTGGGACCCACCGCTCACTTCGTTGGTACGAAAGAGATTCGACGAAAAGGCTACGAGGAAGTACTCGTTGAAGATGAACGAGTGGAAAGATGCGTGGTACAAAACCGGGAAGGTGCCTCGGGTTATGAAACATAAAGACACATGTTGGGATGGACTAGTTGCACATTGGGAACCGGAGGCAACTCGGGCGACCTCAGAGAGAAACTCAACTAACCGCAATAGCGACCGGAAGGAGAAGGGAAAAGCGACCCACAACCTCGGAGCAACGAGCAAGGCTTCACTTGCAGACAAAATGGTAAATATTTAAATAATTCATAATTTTTTAAAATTCGCTAACAAAATTTTATATGTTAACAGTTTCAGGAGACCGGTGTGTTTCCTTCGAATCTTGCTTTGCTCAAAGCTACGCACACCAACAAGAAGACCGGTGAAATTCAAGATCCCATTGCTCGTGAAATCGTGGAGAGGCTCGGGGAGCAGTACCTCCAATCGCAACCGATCGAGGAAGGAACTTCGGCGCCCACCGAAGTTCCATACGAGAAGATCAACGAGTTCACCTACAAGGTTAGTAACCGTGTCACTTTTAAACAAATTTCAAAATAACTTTTAATACACCTAAGTTCTAAGATTTAATTTCTTTTTTATCGTAGGCGACTCCCAAGACCAGAGGCCGTGTTTTCGGCCTCCCTGAAGATAGTTTCTCGTCCGTTTCGTCGGTTCGTTATGGCGGTGGTAGCAGATTGGAGGCAGAAAACCGAGAGCTGGCCGAGCGTCTTAGGGCAGTGGAGGAAGCGAGAGAGACAGATAAGGCGGAGGCGGAGGCACGATTTCGAGCTTTGGAACAGAAGATGAACGACTTCTTCAGTACCCGTAGGCCGGAATAGGCCTTTTGAAGTTTTAAAATTTAATGTAAAACTTTAAAATACTTTTAAAACAATTTTAATTTAATCAGTTTTTTTAAAAATTTTTAATATATTTTTAAATGTTTTATTATATTTCATTTATTTTAAATTGTTTAATTATTATTAATTTTTGCAAAAAATAACGAAAACCGTCGGAATTCCCTCGGTATTGTTGTACCGTCGGAACTCCGTCGGTACCCGTCGGAACTCCGTCGGTACTTTCCGGAAGTCAGACACCGTCGGAACTCCGTCAGTACTCGCCGGAAGTTCGAAACCGTCGGAATTCCGTCTCCCTTACGACTTCCGACGTTATAACGACGAAAGGTCGATGGAATCCGGCTATCCGTTTTCCGTCTGAGAGCTGTTGCAGGTGGTCGACGGACTGCCGACGAATTTTAATTTCCGACGTAATAGAAACGACGGACCAATCCCGTCGGAAAAGGGGCAATTCCGACGGAATTCAGACGGTTTTGGCCGTCGGAATATCGCCTGTTTTCTTGTAGTGTAAAAAAAATAGCATTGTCTTCAAGTCCACCATTACTTGTCCCGACATAGACCTCTTTCTTGTTCTTGACTTGTGTCCTCATAGCAATTTTCAAATACTCTTCATCTTCAAGTTTCTTCTCTAGAAAATCAGTTGCTAGTTTCCCAATATGTCCCAATATCAAACCATCACCAAATACTCTCCTTGATGTTGCTTAGAATCACTTTTATAAACTTTTTCACTTTCGGGGATGCATCTTCCCCAAATACATCGAAAAGGGTCGTTCTGATATTCCCCGGTTTGATATCATTTCTTCCTGTTTTCTGCTTTAGCATATTGATTGAAACATGTAGTGGCAAAAACCTGCTTCTAACAATGAGTTTGTTATCACCGTCTTTTTCTTCAATCTTGTTAGTCTCTGTCGATGTTTCTTCTTCTACCACAACTCCACGCGCCGAGCCTTTGGAACTAAAAAGTCCAAAAGGCCATTTGAATCCTTTCTTGGGCTTCTTTTCAAAGCTATCTCCTATTTGCTCTTTGGATGAGTCGATGAGACCACCACTATGGCAAGAGTCGGAAACGATTGTAATGGAGCAGTCTTTGGGCACCTTACTCACAATTTCCCTGATATCATCATCTGTGGCCATATGCAAAGACACACAAAAATGGATGAACATGAGATAGAGAAACTTTGGGTACCTTACTCACAATTTCGAAGTAATATGTAATAGTAATATCATTCAAAATGAAAGAATTTTTCCTGATGGAAGTTATTTGGATTTGTTATTAATATGTAATAGTAATATCATTCAAAATCATGAAAAATGGATCTTTGTGTATATTCGAATCATGAAATGGTTCCTTTATTAAAAACATTTAAGTTTTGGTTCCCTTATAAACTTCTTTTATTCGAGTTAGTTACGGTTTCGATTTTTCATGTATTAACCATTTTAACAAATTTAAGATTTGGTTGGTTCTGTTGTGAATCAAGAGAACGAATGGGAAGATTGTGTTTATTCATTAATCATAAGATCCTTTATATAGGATTATTACAAGAGAGAAAAGGAAAATTCCTTTTCCTAATGGGAAAAGGAAAGTACATAAAAGGAAAATCCTAATTCAACTAGGATTCATTAAACCGGCCTAAAGACTAAGTGTTAATGGGCCGTAAACGGACCAGAACTAGTTATGACAATCCACTATGATTTATAACACTCCCCCTTGGATGTCATAACTCTAATGGGCTTGTAATACGCTTTGGATGTTGCCTCATTAAAACCTTACCAAGTAAAACCCATTTTGGGACAAAACCGTGGTGAAGGAAAAAGAGTACAACACGTATTACTCCCCCTGTTCTGAACCTCACTGCAAGTCTTTCAAACGACGCATTCCAATCTGATAAGTAAGTTTCTTGAACGTTGAGGTTGGAAGTGACTTGGTGAATAGGTCTGCTGAATTCTCACTTGATCGTACTTGCTGCACTTGAATTTCTCCATCTTTCTGTAGATCGGATGTGAAGAAGAATTTTGGCAGAATGTGCTTCGTCCTATCACCTTTGATGTATCCATCCTTAAGTTGAGCTATACACGCTGCATTGTCCTCGAACAAGACCGTCGATTCCTGCTTACCTTCGGCCATTCCACAATCCACTCTTATGTGCTGGGTCATCAGCCTTAACCAAACACACTCACGACTAGCCTCATGAATTGCCAATATCTCTGAATGATTAGAAGATGTAGCTGCAATGGCCTGCTTCATTGACCGCCAAGATATTGCAGTTCCTCCATGAGTAAACACATAACCTGTCTGGGACCGTGCATTATGAGGATCTGAAAGATAACCTGCATCAGCAAAACCAACTAAACCGTCCTTAGATTGGTTAGTATAAAATAGACCCAAGTCTTTCGTTCCTTGTAGGTAACGAAGAATATGTTTTATCCCGTCCCAGTGCCTTTGGGTCGGACATGAGCTAAATCTTGATAATAAATTCACGGCAAAACATATATCTGGCCTAGTGTGGCTTGCCAGATACATTAAAGCTCCTATGGCACTGAGATATGGCACTTCGGGACCAAGGACTTCTTCAGAGTCTCTCTTAGGACCAAACGGATCCTTTTCTAGATCAAGAGATCTCACCACCATTGGGCTGGACAATGGGTGACATTGATTCATATTAAAACGCTTGAGTACCTTTTCAGTATATGCCATTTGATGCACAAGGATTCCATCATTTATGTACTCAAGTTGCAATCCCAAACAGAACTTAGTTTTGCCTAGGTCTTTCATCTCAAATTCTTTCTTGAGGCATTCAACTGTTTGGACGATTTCACCAGGGGTTCCAAGGATGTTCAAATCATCCACGTAAACTGCTATGATAACAAACCCTTTGTTTGCAAACTTTTTTATAAAAATACATGGACTGATGGGATCATTCTTATAGCCTTCTTTGACAAAGTACTCACTCAATCTATTGTACCACATACGCCCACTTTGCTTCAGTCCATAAAGGGATTTGTTCAGCCTTATGCAGTGTTGTTCTCGAGAACCTTTCTTATCTTTGAGCTCAATACCCTCTGGTAATCTCATATAAATCTCATTATCCAGTGGACCATATAAGTATGCAGTTACAACGTCCATTAACCGCATATCCAACTTTTCTCTTATAGCCAGACTTATCAAAAATCTAAAAGTTGTAGCATCCACCACAGGGGAGTATGTCTCCTCATAATCTATTCCTGGTCTCTGTGAGAATCCTTGTGCAACAAGCCGTGCTTTATATCTCACGATTTCACCATGTTCATTTCTTTTCCTCACAAAGACCCATTTATGTCCAACTGGTTTAATCTCATAGGGTGTCCGAATTATTGGACCAAAGACATCCCTTTTCCTTAAAGAATTCAACTCCACGTTTATAGCTTCTTTCCATTTAGTCCAATTTTCACTCTGAGTGCACTCATATATCGACGTGGGTTCTAGATCCTCCATAAGTTCAAGTGCTACCTTAAAAGCAAATATATCATCGATTTCCACACACTTTTTATTCCATTGTATTCCAGACATAACATAATTCATTGAGATCTCATTATTTTCAGGAACGTCAGAACCATGAAACTCGGCGTCCCGAGTCTCATTGCTTGGAACTATCGGTTCAGTTATGTCTGGGGTTCCATCAGATTCCTCAACCACGATTTCAGCACCTTTCTTTCTTTTCCGAGGATTCTTATCTTTGGAACCTATTGGCCGGCCACGTTTTGAGTGTGGTTTAGATTCTGTACCAACTCGATTGTGTCCCTCTTGAACATCAATTCTAATCGGTGCATTAACAGCTGGTATGTAAGACTTAGTTACTCTTTTCGGGTCAGCAAAGGAATCTGGCAATTGATTAGCTAGCTTTTGTAAATGTATAATCTTTTGGACTTCTAATTCACATTCTTGAGTCCGAGGATCTTGCCATTTTAAGGACGTTTGATTCCATATAATTTCCTTTACCAGTCTGTTATCTCCTCCTAATGTTGGATAGACAGATTCGTCAAAATGACAATCTGCGTACCTGGCCTTAAACAAATCACCCGTGGTTGGCTCAAGGTACTTAATGATAGTAGGAGAATCATATCCAACATATATCCCCATCCTCCTTTGAGGTCCCATCTTTGTTCGCTGTGGTGGTGCAATAGGCACATAAACGGAACATCCGAATGTTTTAAGATGGGATATGTCTGGCTCTTGACCCGTTATTAACTGTGATGGGGAATATTTATGTTCACTAGATGGCCTGATACGAATTAGCTCTGCTGCATGTAAAACTGCATGTCCCCAAGCTGAGACCGGGAGTTTTGATCTCATTAGCAACGGTCTAGCAATCAACTGTATGCGTTTAATAAACGATTCAGCCAAACCGTTTTGTGTATGTACATGTGCCACAGAATATTCAACACTTACCCCCATGGACATACAATAATCGTTAAACGCTTGGGACGTAAATTCACCAGCATTGTCAAGACGTATAGTCTTTAAAGGAAAATCTGGAAAGTGTGCTCTTAAACGTATGAGTTGGGCAAGCAATCTTGCAAATGCCACATTTCTAGTTGATAATAGGCAGACATGTGACCATCTCGTGGATGCATCAATAAGGACCATAAAATATCTAAACGTCCCACAAGGTAGGTGTATTGGTCCGCATATGTCTCCTTGAATTCTTTCCAGAAAATTTATCGTTTCCTTAGTTACTTTGATTGGTGATGGCCTAGTAATGAGTTTCCCTAGTGAACATGCTTCACACGTGAGATTCTTTGGGATAACTCTCCTTTCTTTCAAGGTGTGCCCATTAGTACTTGCTAATATCTTTCGCATCATGTTAGCACCGGGATGGCCAAGCCGGTTATGCCAAAAAGTGAAATTCTCAGTAAACTCTTTGTTTACCATAGCATTTGCTTCTATCATTCCGATCTTAGCACAATAAAGGCCCACAGAAATGGCAGGTATAGTCTCTAGGACTTTCTTATAGCCATGGACGGTTTCAAAGATTTGAAGGAATTCTTTGTTATTCTCGTCCTTAGTTTCAACATGAAGACCATTCATTCGAATGTCTTTAAAGCTCAATAGACTTCTCTTTGAACTAGGTGAATATAACGCATTAGAAATTTCTAGATGCGTGCCCTTAGGTAATAAAATATGGGCTTGACCGTGGCCTTCAATTAAATTTGCTATACCCGCAATTGTGGTTACATTTGCCTTTTTAAGTGTAAGATCAATGAAGTATCTCTTATCTCTTAATATCGAGTGGCTTGATCCACTATCCACAATGAACACATCCATATCGTTCATACTTCAAAAGAGATAACAATAGATACTTTTAAATAACACTCTTTCATTCCATAAAGTTTAATAGAAAGCAATAACACAAAACCAAAGTATAAAGTGTAAAACGTAAAACAAGCAAAACACAAAATACCAAAACAGAAAATCAAAATCAATCACTTAAGTATATCTGAGGTTTCAAAATTCATCAAGTCATCTTGCTCATGATCGAAATCTCCTTCATTATCATGCTGGATCATATGAGTTTCTGGATTCTTCCCTTTAAGGCTCTCTTGATAGAGTTCAACCAGATGCTTGGGAGTCCTACATGTCTTAGCCCAATGATTACTCATTCCACATCGATGGCAAACTGATTTTGGGTTTGATTCTCGTGGTTGAGAAGTAATACCACGGTTATTACGATCATAGTCAGTTCGGTATCCGCGTCCTCGTCCTCGCCCGCGGTTAGAATGATCGTTATGGAATCCGTGGCCTCGGCCCTGACCTCGGCCGTATGGATTAAAATGGCCACGGCCACGTCCTTGCCATCTACCCCCACGTCCACGACCACGATGTCTATAATCACTTTGGACGTGGTTAATTTCTTTCTTTTCATCTATGGCCACATTCGCTTCAGGAAGTGGGGCTGATCCAGGAGGTCTCATCTCACTGTTTCTCATTAGCAGTGTATTATTCTCCTCGGCTAGTAATAGACATGCTATAAGCTTTGAGTATGTCTCAAAACCTCTTTCACGGTATTGCTATTGAAGCAACACGTTATTAGTGTGAAAGGTGGAGAAGGTCTTTTCCAACATGTCTTTCTCAGTTACCTTCTCACCACATAGTCTCAATTGAGAAACTATTCTGAACATAGCCGAGTTATATTCTTCCACGGACTTGAAGTCCTGGAACCTGAGATTCCTCCAATCATAATTGGCCTTTGGTAACAACACTGTTCTATGGTGGTCATATCTTATCTTTAATTCTTTCCAAAGGTCCAAAGGGTTCTCAATGGTTAGGTATTGATCCTTGAGACCCTCAACAAGATGATGACGAATGATCGATATCGTTCTGTATCGATTCCTTTCATTCTCATTATTATCCTCAATGATACATTCGCCAAGTCCTTTAGACTTTAGATTTATCTTAGTATCCAACGCCCACTGTAAGTAATTGTCTCCAGAGAGATTGAGGGCAGCATAATCCAAATTGTTGATTTTCGACATCTGAAAACATTCATCCTATTCTCTAAGAACTATAAGATTTTAAAGTTTATGCATATGATGCAAAATAGGTCATGGGTGCTTATATAAACGGGTACGGATGCATGATGCTTATGAAACCAGATTTTTATGTTTAACAACCTAACATAAGTTTTTTATATGCTCATGATGCAAGCCTAGTATTCAAATTCTAAACTGTATGATGATATGACCGGATTTTAATCAAGCATGTTATGTCTATATGATGCAATCAGTTTCAGTTTCATGTTTATCAATCAACGAATCAATCCAAACAAGCAAACAAACAAACGAGTTCAAATAAATATGCAACCAAATTTGGACAGAGTGTTTACTGTCGATCGACGGGTGATTTGTGTCGATCGACACAGTTTAATTCAAACAACAAATTCAGGCAGAAGTTTACGTGTCGATCGACATAAAACTAGTGTCGATCGACACGGGTACAGATCATGCAATCGGTTTGGATTTTAATTGAATTAGGTTAGGGTTTCAAGTTAGGGTTTCAAGTGATTACGAATCATGAATCAATAAACACAATCAAGCAAGCAATAACAATAACAAGCATGATTTAGATTAGGGTTTCTAAGATTATCATGAATCTAGGTTCTTTAGATTAGGGTTTCTTATTGTTTACCTTAACCTCCGTGAGTCTTCTAGTTCGCCGTAACCGTTGATAGGCTGTATGAACTTTCTTCTAGTTCGCCGTAACCTTAAAGGCTGTATGAACTATGATTTGAACAGTAACGCCGGATGAACAGTAATCGTCGATGAACAGTAATCGTCGATGAACAGTGCGCGATGAATAGTGCGCGATGAACAGTACGCGATGAACAGTATGATGAATAGTAACGATGAACAGTAATCGCGTTTTTTTGTGTTTTTAGGGTTTAGGGAGCAACTCGTGCTGATAACGTGTTGTGAATCAAGAGAACGAATGGGAAGATTGTGTTTATTCATTAATCATAAGATCCTTTATATAGGATTATTACAAGAGAGAAAAGGAAAATTCCTTTTCCTAATGGGAAAAGGAAAGTACATAAAAGGAAAATCCTAATTCAACTAGGATTCATTAAACCGGCCTAAAGACTAAGTGTTAATGGGCCGTAAACGGACCAGAACTAGTTATGACAATCCACTATGATTTATAACAGGTTCTATATTTTCAAAGATTTTTTATGTTTTCACCAACTAAAGAAAATAAGTTTACCAAAAAAAAAAAAAAAAAACTAAAGAAAATAACAAAAAACACACGAAAAAGACGTTTTTATTTTTGTTTTAAAAGTTACCACTTACCCGTAATGTAGCTCGAATCGGAGGGAACAATACACTCATCGAACCCAGTATCATCATCTTCTCCGGTCTCCGGCGGCACTCTTGTCCCGTGTCCACTGTAATGAACAAAGAGGACATCACCGGGTTTAGCAGATCCAACAAGATCGGACAAAGCATGTAGGATGTTCTTGCCGGTGGGTTGAGTTTTAGACATGTCGGTATCAATCAGCTCAGTGATGTTCTCCTCCGAGAATCCGTACAGTTCGACGAGTGATTTGTGCGCCTGCTTGACGTCATTGACGCAGCCCAATAGCTCTCCCTCGGTTCCAGGGTAATTGATTCCTATCAATACTGCCTTCTTCACCATTGGTTATGATGTAATACTTCTTTGCTTTTCGTAATTGTTTGATGGTAAAAGATGGCTCGTCCTTCATGCTTTTATAATATCATCTTTTTATCAATGTTTTGAAAACCGGACCGGACCGGCCGGTCGAACCGGTTCAACCGCGAACCGGAGAGCAGTCCGGTCCGGTTTGTGACTAAAAATCCGGTTCTTGAATTTAAGCTTCTTTTTTTGTGTTTTTTTTATGTTAAATGTGTTTTTCATCTGATTGTTTCCATCGATTTTGATGGATTTTGATATAACTCATGAAAATAGATATAAGAGAAAGAATGGTTTCATAAATTTAGAATTTTCATGAAAAAAGTTTGAAGAAGACGTAACAGGGAAGGAGTTGGGCGGCGGAAGAAGAAAGAAACTTAAAGTAAATTAGGGTTTTTTTTTTGTCAACATGATTTTCATTAAAACAAAAGGCCCATTACAATGATTATAAACGAGATATACAGTAAAGCCCAAGCAGAAATTGATGTAGAAGAAGCAAACCACGTGTTATCTCCTTGTCGATGAAAACAACAGCCACCACTTCAGGAACTCCGGTAGCGCCGGATCTACCACTGAATCAATTTCCGATGAACCCTTTATTGCGAAATTCATGCCCCAAATTTTCGATTATCAACCAAAGGTCCTTAGAAGAACAAGGATCCAAATATGGTGAATCTCAGATTATCTGGGTTGAACCGGATTGAACCGTGACCCGGAAGACTATCCGGTTCGTTCTCCGGTCCGGTTTTAAAAACATTGCTTTTTATATTAAATCAATGATGCAACTAATTCTTTGAGTTTTTTTATATGAAAAAAGTACTTTATCATTTTTTATATTCTTTAGAACGTATTAAACGTGGAGTAGCTAGAAAGTACGCGTCTATGATACTTTATAACAATCATACATGAATAATATATCATTTGGATTTAGAGTACAAATATTTTTCTCACATATATTTGAGCTTGTTTAGTAAGAGCAACCTCTAACAACACCAAATATATACTGTTCGTAGCCTTTGCCACGGACGAGTTGACTATGATGGTGCGAATCCGATATATAGAGTGATAAAGTTGTCCAGCGGAGTGTTCGTACTAATATATCATGTGATTTATAAATCACATGATATATTTGTAAAATTTGAATCATCGGTTTGGGTTTATGAACCACTTTAATTTTATTTCAAACCAGAGTTTTTTTTTTCTCATCTACTCGTACGGTTAATTATGTGCAATAAGAGTTTAATACATTAATTAACCCATAATTTTATGAGATGCCAATTGTTTTTTTTTTTTGAAAGAGTGTGAGATGCCAATTGTTGGATCTAATATTGTCTTTCAAACACCGTGTTTGCTTTATTTTGAACAACGTTTTTTTTTTTAAATAAAAAGTTAACAATAAACTTTGAGCATGTGAGCATGTGGCTGAGTAATTGATTTACTTTCAAAAATATCAATTTTGTGGTAAATAGTTAGTGGAAATCTCCAAATATTCTCATTCAATTTAACGAATAAAATATTTTAACTAAAATTATAAGTTACTAGCATGTAGACGATCATCACTCGATGTAGTGTATAACCAGTGTTTTGAAAACCGGGTCGGATGCCGACTCGGCAATTTCACTGGATGATTGGTCGGACGGGACCAATCGGTTACCGGGTCTTCAACAACTTGGCAATAAAAATCCCATGATGATGAATTGTTGTTTTTAAAACAAATTATTGGGTCAAAAGTTGCTTTAAATTGTAGAGACATGGGGATTGAGAAGTTTCTGAAATTTGTATTTTTAGATGGTAACATCAATTATCCAACTAATTGCCCATCTCGAAAATTAATCTAAACAAAATACAAACTTGTTTAATGAAATAATGGGCATTTCTTCAACAATTTGGCCACATAGAACCTATTATGATGAATTGTTGTTTTAAAACAAATTATTGGATCAAAAGTTGGCTTTAAATTGTAGAGATATGGGGATTGAGAAGTTTCTGAAATTTGTATTTTTATATGGTAACATCAATTATCCAACTAATTGCCCATCTCGAAAATTAATCTAAACAAGCTTATGAAGCTTTGTCTCCAAGCTTATGAAGCTTTGTCTCCAAGTTTGTGTATCACTATAAATAGATATCATTTGTTCTTGTATGTGATATGACTTGAAAAGAGAGAGAGATGTAGAGAGACATAGGTTGTGTGTGTGTCCATATGAGATAATCCAAAGCTTGGTTCATATCTCTTGTTCATTTCTTTTCTCTCTCTCTCGTTAAACTCTTCTTGATCTTTCTCTCTTTATATCATACACACATCTTGTGTACAACGCACATAGATATTACTTAGTAAGGAGGGTATTATTTCACAACACGTTATCAGCACGACCGTTTCTATCCGTTGAGCCGTCGGAATATCGTAAACACAATCGTCTCTTATTCCGAGTCATTCTTAAACCGTTCCGATCATACGTAAGGGAGGTAACATCTAAACTTGTCTTTGATTTAGGTTTTAATATATGTTGATTTTATTTAAAATCATATAATATATATAGAGTGGTAGGTTATACCTCCTCTTTTATCTAATGGTAGGCTTTGCCTCCTTATATATATGCATGCATCTTGATTATTATATTTAATTATGCTATTATTATGCTTGCATATATACTTGAAAAGTAAATTTCAATAGATGATCAATTAATTTTGAGAAATTAGTAGTTTGAATTTATTCAAGAAATGGTGATCATATAAAAATTTGGAACCATCGATCGGTCAAAAATGACATCGAATGAATGAGAGGATAATATCATATTTCTGTCATCACCTATAAAATGGTTTAAGAGATGTTTAACCATTAATCCGTCCATATAGATTAACTCCATTCCTACAAGTGAATGTGGTAGCATATAGTAATAATAATTGGACAAGGATCCGGACACGGTAATTAAAGACCGTAGTCGTGGTTATAAATAAGGTGATGGACGAAGACGTGGAAAGAGAATCTCAGTTTAATTCCAACAAAAAGAAAACCAATGAAGTTGGTTGCGTTGTGAAAAGGAAAAATGAGATCACTTGTTACTAATGTGGCATGAAAAGAAAATGGGTACCTAGATGTTGTACGCCAAATTTTCAGCCCATCGTATCAAGAATCACGTAAGGAAAAAGGAAATTATGTTGAAATAAACTTCATCCCGGATGAATATAAACTTTCCTTTAAGAATTTAAGTGATAAAAATAATCTCGATTTCGTAATCCTTATTGAGCTAGTAGAATCAAAAGAAAATAAAAGGACCATGATCGATGGGGCATGATAAGGATAATAAGATTTTTGGTATTGCTATTAGTGTTTATCATGTTTATTTGAATTTAAAATTGGATATAATATTGGATAGTGCAAATGCTCAAGAAGAGCGTATAGCTAAGGAATGCATGTATGTAATTATAAATACAAAGAATGTAGAAGGCAAGGTTAATAAACCTGAAGTTTACTAGCTTGTTTAAAATATTTTGGTAGTAAATAAGAAGGTTTACTACTTGATCAAAGAATTTACGACCGTCATGCCATCCGGTTAAACAATGATATTAAGGATCATTGAAAATTTACGTGAAAACCAGAAGTTTTTCATGTAGCATGTCTTAAGCAAAAATTAAGGCCATCATTAGAGATAAATCGATGAGTCGCCGTTTTTGGTAAATAAATCTCATTTTAAATAGTGGTTGAGTTCTTTAATCTCCAAAATTACACCCAGTATAACGAGTCTAAATGTGAGATTTGTTTTAGATAAATGGGTCAGAAGATCCATTATCTTGAGAGGGTGTATTATAAATCCTGAAATATATGTTAAAGGGATCTAGAATAAAAAGCAAAATCTAAGATGGATATGCCGATCCTAAAATAGGATTCAATGCGAGATGGATGGAAAAAAAATGTCATCATCTCGAGGGGGAGAGTTAACGAACCCCACATCGACAAGTAAGTTGGTAATTTTGGTGAGTTTACATCCCAAGTATGATAATCTTGGTAAATTAACATCCTAAAGTTATCACTTACTATATGTCAAGGAAAAGTAGAACATAAATGAGGTTATGTTCATATCCGAAATGAGAAAAACGGATGACCATTAATGGTGAAATTTAATCTCTATGATTTGGCATAGAACATGAAGTAATGCATGTAGTATATTAAGCCATCAAGAAGGGATGTGCTTATTGTATGATTTGCACTCATTTTGATGAGAATTTTCCGTGGGGAAAATGTTAAGTAGTTGGTATCCTTGAAAAGTTAATGTGAACCTCAAGTTCAAAAGTTCAAAGGATTGCTACTATATTTCAAATCAAAAGCTGATGGATGAGATTTCAAGAAACAAATTATCATAGATCCTCATATTTATAAACTTGAAAGTTTAAAGAATAATTCTAATAGAAAAGAGGAAATCTCATATTCCAGCTGATATGCTCCAAGAATAATAGATGTCTCGGAAGGAGAATCTATTAAGTTTATAGCATGTAAAAGACTACTTTGGTTCTAAAAATAAAGAAAATCCTCAAAAAGAAATTAGAGCAAATAAAAAGGAGGATTAAACTCTTAAAGAGAGTAAAGAGACGTGGTTAATGATGTAATCAGGTACCTGAAAGAAATCATTGAGAATGATTTAGAGATCTCGATTAACCATGTAAAATAAAAAGAGGGAACCAAAGAGAAAATATATGTCGACAAAATGAATAATAAAGCGCGTGAAATAAATAGTGAGGATCATGACTCTGCTCTGAGGATGAGCGTAGAGAGAAAAGTATTGGTCAATACGTTGAAAGAGGCAATCAAGTCTTTGTTACTTGTTTGAAGAACGAGAGATGTTTGGACTAGCAGTCTGAACATCAAGATGATTTGTCCATAAAGAGGAATGGACAAAATGACTTGGATGGCGCTCAATATTTATAATCCTAGAAGGATTAATGATATCATTATTATGTTCCCGGGAACTCTACGTGATTGAAACTCCTAAAGAGTTTCGCAGTTCGTATAATAAAAATAATTTGGAATTGAAAACCTTGGAAGGAAAACAATTTCCTCAGGTATTCCAAAAGATAAAATATAATGAGAAATGTCTAGAGGACATAAGTGAAAAGGGTTTAGATGAACCCGAAACAGAGAAACGTCGAGAAGACGTTAAGAATTTAGATATTGATCACCTACGCCCAAAGTAAAAAAAAATTATGGGGTAGAAGTAATAATGATATGCGTGGTTGTACTCTTTTTCTCCTATCATGGTTTTTGTCCCACTGGGTTTTTCCATGAAAGGTTTTTAATGAGGCAGCATAGAACACGCAAAAACTCCCAAACGAATGGTATATATTATCGGAATGCATCTCGTAAGGATGATGTTTCCAAGGAGAGAAATATGATGATGAGCGTGGTTGTACTCTTTTTCCCTTATCATGGTTTTAGTCCCACTGGGTTTTCCATGACGAGATTTTTAACGAGACAACTAAGAACACGCCAAAGATAGACTTATAAGAGAAATGTTATAATAAGAAAGGTCTATCAATATTTTGAACGTCTTGTCATTCATTGATGAAACCAAGATGAGCGAAGAGAATGATCAAAGTGAATTGCTCTATGGAGTCGATGAAGAAACAAGACTTATTTGAGGGAGAGATTGCATCTACGAGAATTATGAAGAGAAGATATCTCAATCATTTTCAGGGGAGAGATTGCACTCTTTTCCCTTTTCATGGTTTTTGTCCCACGGGGTTTTACCATGATAAAGTTTTTAACAAGGCAGTCCAAAACCAGATACATGAGACGGTATACATGGTAATGGTTAATCAAGGGGGAGTGTTATGAAACATGTTTTTCACATGATGATTCACCATTACTTTCTCCCTAAGAATTCATTCCCCTTATCCATCTAAAGATACATCTCCCTTGGTCATATCCTTAGATAGCTTGATCACCAAGTTTGGGAATAGCTTTGTCCCCAAGCTTATGAAGCTTTGTCTCCAAGTTTGTGTATCACTATAAATAGATATCATTTGTTCTTGTATGTGATATGACTTGAAAAGAGAGAGAGATGTAGAGAGACATAGGTTGTGTGTGTGTGTCCATATGAGATAATACAAAGCTTGGTTCATATCTCTTGTTCATTTCTTCTCTCTCTCTTGTTAAACTCTTCTTGATCTTTCTCTCTTTATATCATACACACATCTTGTGTACAACGCACATAGATATTACTTAGTAAGGAGGGTATTATTTCACAACAATACGTACCACAAAAATTTACGATGAATTGTTCGGGTTTTCTCTATACGAATACGATACTCAAGATGGGTAAATTTTCTCTTGATACACAAAATCACAAACAATTCTATCTGCAAGAAACGTACTTCCAATAAACTTCTTTCCGTTAATCTACTATATTTCAAATTTTATTAGAATCAAAAGTAACAATTATCATTGGTCAACCAGCTTGGAGATACAAATAAATAATTACTTAATTTAATCAGTGTATCACAACTTGCGCTCCGAATCTTAAGAATTAATCATTCAATATTAGCGAGTACATAGAACGTTTGATATAATAGGTTTCTTTTATCTTTTACAATTTTAATTTATTTAAAGATAAATAGTTTGGTTTATCTATACTGCATAAACATATTATATTTAAAGACAAATAATATGAGTTTCTTTGTCTCTTCTTCTTTTCGACTACCAATTTTCAAAGGTTAAGCTGAATTCTCCGTTTTAAGATGTAGACCTTCTTCGTCAGAGGTGGCTTTTCTCTGTCGTTTCTCTAGGTATCTCCGCCCACTCGTCTCCCCTCTGTTACACTTAAGGACGGTGATTCAAGGTTAGTTTGAATGGTCGGTTTACTCAATGCTCGGTGGTGGCTCCGTTTGTTCCGACTCTGCTTTGATGCGACTTTGGTGTTTCACTACCTTGGGTTCTCTCAGATGTGCTTGGCTATGCCAAGACTTTCGCTCTCTATGGGTTCCCCTTCGTCTTTGGAAAATTATTTGAAGTACATGTTGTACTTCCTTCTTGCCGAAGCTTGAAGCTATATATTGAATCGTTGAGGTAGATTTGAATCACTATAGGAGACTCTTGTTTTAGGCTTACGTGATTGAACTATTGTTGTTCAGCTTGTTAAGGTTAGGTGTTTTTAGATTTTGTTGTTGCTTCTGGTGTTTAGTCCTATATTGTTGTATGTTTGTGTTGGTTCCTCTATTATCAATATATTCTCAGATGACAAAAAAAAAAAAAAACTACATGAACATGAAAATATAAAGTGATTTTTAACCACTTTTGAATATTAATGATTACTATTTGAATATATATATATATATATATATATGTGTGTGTGTGTGTGTGTGTGTGTTTGTGTAAAAATTTGTTAGCTATATTGAATATTTCTTATATATATATTATGGTATTTTAGTGTGCTATTTTCTTAAAATTAATTGTTTTACTTTCTATTTATCATAATGTTTAGTGTTATTTAAAACACAATACTATACATTTTAATTTAATAACTTATTTTTAAGTTCTCGTTATTTCATTTCAAGATATTGTTTTTCTATGGCTTTTGCTCAGTAACGTTGATAACACAAAACTATTAGTAGAGTAAAACACTTAATTATTTGAAATAAAAATACAAATTACATTTGTAAAGTTTTAAAATGCATCTATTTTGTTCACATATTAATTTTGAAATTTAATTTTGTTTGGTTTGAAGATATTAGTTGTAGTATTGCATTTACATCATATGATGTATATTACATTTACTTGATAGTTTAGATTTTTTTTCCTCCTCTTCTTAATCTCTTATATTTACGAGAAATTTCAAGATATGTCACTTTTAAGATGCCACTTTTCAAAAATGTCACTATCATTTTTTTCCAATTTTTAAATCATTTATGTTTGGGTTAACTATGTTATATTAGGGTTTAGTTTTTTGGGTTTAAGGTTTGTGAGGGATCAAAACATTTTTTAAAATTGAAAATTTTGAGATATAAATTTTTTGAACATATTTTTTAGTGGCATGTTGGTAAGAATAGCGGTATATTTGAAAAGTGACATGGTAAAGGTGACATTTTTGTAAATGCCCATATATTTACATTAAAAACAAATTTTGCGTGAAAAATAAAATCATAAAACGCTAATCAAGAACTACCCAATTTACATCAAAATTATATTATTTTATGTGTAAATGCAAGAATTTCTTATTTTCTTATTTTCACTTTATGTACGTATAATTGAAATAGTTGTCTTAATTATACCTAAATTTAATTTATTCCTCTTTATTTGGTGTAATTGTAATAATTTCTTTTTCTTTTATTTTCATTTTATGTACGTATGAACTTATATTTGGCTTTATGAATTTAGTTATAGATCAATTTTTGTATGCCATGTACAAAAGAATAAAGCGGAGGATCAACTAAATGTATTGAATGTAAAACTATAAAAATTAAATAAAAATGTAATATGTATTAAACTTGTTATTATTTTTTGTGTGAACTATATTTTTATAAGTTTTAATGTTTCAAGTAATTTAAAATATGAATAATGACTTTTCAAATTTTTTTTATAATGGTACAACTAAATGAATTGAATGTAAAACTATAAAAAAATTAAATAAAAATATAATTAAATATACATGTGGATGATGAGGTAGATGCATGAGAAGAGAGAAAAGCTAGATAGATTAATTTTCCTCCTCTCACAAAACTTCTCAAATAACAATATAAATTTTATCATGTAATTTACAACATTTACACCATTATTCAGTAATTTTACCGATCCATTATATACTTTTCAAGC
This sequence comes from Draba incana, assembly GCA_963576765.1. Taxonomy (NCBI): domain Eukaryota; kingdom Viridiplantae; phylum Streptophyta; class Magnoliopsida; order Brassicales; family Brassicaceae; genus Draba; species Draba incana. The sequence continues at coordinate 33,762,910 of OY755206.1, forward strand.
CTTGGTCGGGTCGACGTCAGCGTTGTTGAGCTCATCGCGTACATACGCACCATTGATTCTCCCAAATATTAATGGGCCCAGATTTCATAATTCAAAGGCCCATGAAAATTAGCCTGTTCAGTACATATCTCCTACCCTGCTTGGTCTATTGGTAATCTCCAGTTTTTATCTCACCCTCTCCGTCTCTCTCTGGGGCTCACGAAAAGCAAAACGCAAGAGAGAAAAGAGGGATCAAAAGAATACGATAGAGATGGATCCAGACGCAGTTGCGAAGGCTTTCGTCGAGCACTACTACTCCACCTTCGATTCTAATCGCGCTGGTTTGGTTTCTCTGTACCAGGACGGATCCATGTTGACCTTCGAAGGCCAGAAGATCCAGGGCTCTCAGAACATCGTCGCTAAGCTCACCAGCCTCCCTTTTCAGCAGTGTAAGCACAACATCACCACCGTCGATTGTCAGCCTTCTGGTCCCGCCGGCGGTATGCTCGTCTTTGTCTCCGGTAATCTCCAGCTCGCCGGCGAACAGCACGCTCTCAAGTTCAGCCAGGTTCTCCTTTATCTCATATCCTCAGATTTACATTACTTCGATTTTACTGCTTTCTCGCTGCCGATCGTGTTCGATAAGGGTCCTAGGTTTATTTCTATAGATTGATGTGCTGTTAGGTCACTGGAAGCTTGAACGATCTGAAATTGTCTCGATATGTTAGACTCTCCTTGATGCATTTACTGATAGATCCATGTGCAGTGTTGAGATAAAGAGGTTTTTTCCCCTGTGATTGAGTAATGTATTTCTCGCACATTCATTGTAGCATCGATTTTGCTGGATAAAGGGAATTTTCCATGCTGATAATCCTTTAGGGTATCTCTTCGCGGTTGTGTCAGCTATGCTTGTATGTGATCTCGTCGTCTTATATGCTTTGGATTGTGTCAATTCTATATGGATCGTGTGTACAAGTATCTTGAGGTGTGTGTGTGTGTATCATCTTCTGATAGAACTGACTTCTACGTAAACCTCCTAGTAATTTGTTTCACGAACGCCACTCTTTTCCGATAGATGAAGATCGACGTATTTGTATGAATGTGGTGTGCTAGATTTTGAAGAATGTTTAATTTACAACCCTCTTTTCATATGTTGCATATGCTGTGAGGATTATATCATTTGTCAAAGTTCTTCTACTAGATTTGTCCAATCCCATAGGAAGCCAGATTATAATTTGTTTGCGTCATTTGAGTCATAGTTCTTCATCGTTTCTAAGGTGCTTCTCATGTCTTCATTATCATTGTTTGTGTAAATATCAAACTACTGAAATGTATTTGGTAAATATGCATCGAGTCAAGTCAAGTGAGATGAATTCATGTCTACTTGGCCTACTCATATAACGAGCTACATATGCATCTCTCATGTTACAAAGATGAAAAAAATCTTGACTTACATGTCTTTTGTTTGCAGATGTTCCATTTGATTTCGAATCAGGGAAACTACTACGTGTTCAATGATATATTCAGGCTTAACTATGCCTGAGGAATGTGGTGGTAGGGACCATTATTACAAGCCAAAGGAGACTTATGGAAGTTTGGGGTTATTCATGTTGGTTTTAGATTTGGGAACTTAAAAGCTTGTTTGCTATCTGTTTCACTCTTTGTTACTTTTTGATTTGAGACGACTCCTTTTTACTTTTTGGCATTGATCCATGATTCCGTAAGCGTAAGCGTGCATATTAGTGCAACCTTTATGATGGATACAAAACAAAGTTTTATTTTGAAAGATGGTTCTTTCTTGGAACCCATAAGAGTAAATGTGTCTTTTCCTTTTTTGATCGTTTAAAGAGGTACAATGGTTCTTTGTATCCCCAAAAGAAAAAGCAATGAAAAGAGAAATCTATCATCATTCTTCATCATTGTTGAAACCCATGTCGTGTAACATCTCGGGAACTTGGATATGAACTCCACCATTATTGGAACCATTGTTGTTATGGTTGTTTTGGTCCTTGGAATTGGAAGTCTTGTTTTTGATACCTTTGAACATCCCAGAAAGCATACCGCTGACGGATCTGACTGGGTGGCATATTCTGTCTTTCATCATGGAAATCATAGAGTACTCAGAGACTTGCCAAGTGAGTGTGAGGATAATCAAAACCGAGAGCAGAATATGCGTCACTTTGTTCTGCTTCTTCACCTCCTTGATCTCTTTAGCTATCTCTTCCAAACTCTCCTCTTGTTTTCCTTTGGATGGTGTAGATTCTTCTTTTTCTTCTACTTGTTCTACGATTGTTGTCCCATCTGTTTTACTTCCCGGATTAGGTGATTCCAACTAGTAAGTGTATACAAACAAATGTTAGCTCTAGCCCTGAAATGTGAATAGTCCTAATACAGAGAATGAATGTTATGGAAACCAAACAGCAACTTGGATGGTTTTGTTAGATTAACCAGAATCAGATTCGATTCAACCAAGCGGATTAGATTTCATAGAATTAGAGCAATTACAAAGATTCGTCAATTTTTCTCAATAACGAACAATAATATTCAATCTTGCCCACGAAAAAGTTGGAACTGGGAAAGCGATGGGAAAAGAAAAGAAAGAACCTGAGAGATAAGGTTAGAGAGGAGAAGCTGATCGTCGTGGTCTTCGATGAAAGGGTCACCAGAAGCTTCTCTCTTCCTCTTCTCATGGAGAAGCTTTTCGATCGCTCGGCTTAGAACCTCCACATCCTCACTCGATTCCATTTCACCCACCCTTCAAGACTTTTTTTTTTTTTTTTTGTTGAGGTAGTAAAATAAGTGTGTTTTTGTGTTGTAAGAAACGTGTAAGTGAGTCATGGACACGTGGCATCTATTGACGTATTTTTGGAGTACTCACGCCACCACCTCCTTGTTTTGGTTTTGTTAGGCCGATTCTAGTTTCTAATTTGGTATGAAAACAAACATTTCGTTTTCGTTTTGGTAAACGATATAATCTTCCGCTATCTAACATAATTATTGATAATATAGTCCAAAAAGAGAAAATGATTCAACCTCTGTGTCCCAATATTACAACTTGCAAGCAGTGTCGTCCCCAGAGTTTTAGAGACCCGAAACGAATTTGAAAATGAAATACTTTTTTACGATTTTTCTAACAATACTAATAATTTAAATTTAAATAAATGTTAAAAGCATTAATAAAAATACAAAACTAAGTAAAAAAATAAAAATTAATTTTTTAGCATGAAAGTAATTCAAACTTAATATGTAAAACTTAAAAATAAGATCATTACCTTGATTTAATCATTAGACTATAAGTAAGTTTTAAAAATTGGAGTCTCTAACATATATTATGATCCGGAGTTCTAGACAAATGCCTATTTAAATGCATGATAAGCACGGTTGTGATTGCAAGGAAAACTCGTCACTCTAAAAAAACAAAACCGAAAAGTCGAATTGAAATCAGTAAACCCACTTCAAAATCTTTGGACTTCAAGAAACTCAGAGATCTTGGTCCGGTACGTCAGACATGTGGTGGTCATCGATCCGAAGAAACATATTTTAAAAGATGGAGGTGAACATCCGAGACTCTAATCATGGGGATTCTAGTATTGATGGCCAATCACGACGACAAAGGCTTTTTAGGGTCTATACAATGATTTAAACCCTATTTGAGTTAGTGACGATTCTACGATTTGGTAAACAAATAAGAAGCATGAATTGGTCTCATGAGAAGAATTAAAGGAAACCGAAATCCTTAAAATCTTTATATGCTTTAAGAAATCATGTTACATAAAAAAAAACCCATCCATGAAAGCACATATCAGAAGCAGGCTTCTCCTCTATTTCTAACAGTAAAAATAGAATATCCCTTTTTTTTTTTTTTTTTTTTAGAACATAAAAAATAAAACTCCCAATATCCACATAATAGAAACTATATTGGATTGTGATTATAATTTAATCCTAGTTTCCTTTATGTCCTGCTCTCGCTCGCTCGCTATGCTTCCGGATTGCATATAGCTTAATAATTATTTTGTCACCTCACAAAAGCTTCCATTCTGCAAAAAATCATGCATTATAACCCAATTCGAATCATTTGCTCAAAGAGTTTTAACATAAAAAAAAACACATAGCTTGCTTAATTTCAAAAGTAATGAATCGTTGCAAACAAAACAAAAGATTCGGTTACGTGGTTCCTAAATCCTAAAGCTAATTCGAACCTCCATTGATAACAAGATCTGGAAAGAAGAAAAGCAAAAAATTACCAGAGATATGTTTAGCGGAGGGAGAAGGAGGAGCCAAGACGTAACAGAGAAGAGACCTCCCAGCCATAGAAATGGCAGAAACAACCCCAGCGACATAAAAACCCATAATAAGAGCAAGAACCCAAGGCATCAAGAGAAATCCAATGAAGAAAGTCACAGATCCACATAGCATAAGCGCCACGGATATACCCAGAAGCAGAGACGCAAACCCCGAAGGAGATATATGAGACAACGAGGGAGACGAAGACGAAAAACGAGCCGGTGGTTCCGGAAACTGGTCGGAAAATGAAATCGGCATCGGAGGAGAACGGAGAAGACTCAAAACCAAAGCAGATAGATCGTAGAAAACCCTAGATTGCTCATCTCGCTGCTGCTGCCTTCTTCTCATCATCACAAACACAAAAAAAAATCCAATATTTGAGGAAAAAGGGTCGTCGATAAAAGGCGTAAAGATTTTATCTTTTTTTCTTTTACACTGATTGGTTACAAAAATGGAGATCGCAAAACCGACACGACAGTCTTTGTAAGATAGATACAGACGCGGAATTGAAACTTCTCTGCAAAGAAAGATTTTTTATTGTTATATACTTGTGTATTTATCTAATGGTTTTTGTTAAAATCCAGAAAAGCAGAATCGTGATTTTGGATAAAATGGAGAAAAGGAAGGAGCGTGTGGGACACGCGATGGTGAAGCGAGTGGAGATGTGAAAAGGATGGAGGTGGATGACAATTTGATGGGTGATGTGGGGTCCAGTAATGACGCGTAGGGGCCTTATCTTCTTTTGCTTCTACCACATTCTTATCTCTCTAATAAATATGTGTGTTAATAATAAATGTGTGTTCCAATCATATCAGAGAAGTCGTTTTCTTATGTGCTTTTCACGTCAATCTTTATTATACACTTTGAATCAATCAAACAACACAAAGAGAGAGACCTCGTGTTATTAGCTTTTTTGGAGACTCGTGTTTGTACTTTTAGACTTTTGATCCCCTTGTTTAAAATTTGCGTTGGAAAAATGAAATGAGATTTGTCCCACAAAAAAAAAAAAGTATTTAAGTTTTATGTAAGTTTAATAAACGCAAACCAAAAACGCTTTTATTTTGTTGTCATTTGGGCCAACTCGACGACCCATTACCATTATTTCTACGCTTGTAGGGAAGAAGACTTTACTTTCCGATGAGGTGGTGTCGGTTTTCGAAACACTTTATAAATGTCACTAAATTGCGGTCACTTCCATTGTTTATATGGGATTTTTATATTTGAGATATTTGTATGAATGTGGATAAATTATAATCTTACAGAACACCGTTTTATTTGTAAATATGTAACACATGTTTTCTCAATGTTTTCAGCATTGATCGATTCCAAAATGAGAGCTATATTTGTAAATATAATTGAAAGCGAATAATATAACACTAAAATCTTAGCTTGGAAACAAATTAAAAGCAAACAGATATTTAAGTGATCGAATAAAATCTTTGAATATCTAACACCCCTCCATGTTAAGCTTAATGTACTCCTTTGGGCAAGGAGGAGTATGATTTCGGTCTCTTTGACTAGTGCTCCACATATCGTAAGGATTTGATCACAAGGGTGTCAAACTTGACGACTTATTATCCTTCAAAACGTCTTTTTCTTCTTTTGATATTCCTTGCTGTTTTAATGTCCAAGCAGACTATTTAGATTAACAAGCATGAGTTTTATGTACTACATTTTCTCATGTAAATTCATCGGTGTCCGATTGACTTTTCTCAAAACTTAATAATATGGTGTTTTCTATGTCACAAAATAAAAAGAAGATAAAATGATGTGTAATATTAAAATTTATTAAGCGTGATCGTGGAGTCGATCAAGACCAAATCCTTTGTTTTTTTTGGGCTCTTACGCTGACCGAGATGATGGAATTTCTTGGGTCTATCTCAGGCTTTTGTTTTTGTGGTATAGCTGATGAGTTTTCGTACGTTTAGTGAATTTGAATAAGTTCATGAAGTATCTTCTATACCTTATAGAGATAGCCCAAAAGGATATTTAGGGTGGGCCTGCAAATTAAAAAACAAGTAGTGTGTGGGTCTGAGTTATTTTGTTTTGTTCATTGATTTGCAGATAAACAAAGAGCCTATGAAAGAAACGAAGCTTATGCCTATTGGGGTGATGAAAATCCAAAGACAAAACAAATTAAGCAACAAATATAAAATGGTTAATAACATTACAAAAGCCTAATTAATCTCTTAACATAAAATGGATGTTCAAAAGGTTTTGGAGGTGAAAAAGCATAACATAAACTCTTCTTGTGCGACAGTGTAGGAGTAAATAATTAGTGGCAAAAAAATGAGTAGTAGTAGTACATAACTACATACATATTGTTGATTTTTTTTTTTATTGATATAGAAAATGGGCAAAAACATAAACATTACACACACACACAGATGCACACAAAGAGAGAGATAAGAAAATGGAGAGTTTAATGAAAATGTCAATGAAAAACAAAAAACAAAAAAAGAAAAAAAGAAAAATAAGTTTCAAATAGAGCTGGTGTCATAAGGTAACCAACCCAACATGTAATTATTCACACTTGGTCCTGCTCCCATTCCATCTTGCTGCGTCTGATATGATCTATATGTCGTTACCAAAAAAATTCTATGTAAGATTGGTAAATATATATTGTACATAGATAAATCAGAAGAAAGGAAAAATGGTAAAGTTTAGTTACCCCATCTGAAGAATTGGTTCGCATTCCAAAGGCTGGAAGAAAGCTTGAGAGTGTTGATGTTGATGTTGATGTTGATGACGAGCGAAGTGATCAACTTCTTCTTGGCTCGGGTTCAGTTGCAGTGGCATCTGATAGCCATCAGCTAACTGCCATGTACGTAAACATGAATTTTTGTTATTCATTATAACCAAAACCAATTACTAATGCATTTTAATTCAAAGGATCATGTAATTATTATTATTTACCCTTAGCCTTAGTGTTTTATTTGTCTCAGTAAGCATGCGTTCCTGCTCCAAAAATATTACAAAGTGAGATAATTAAAGTGGGAGTATTCAATTCTTATCACAATTAAGTTGTTGCATTTTAATTTTGGATTTACCTTACTCTGAAGCTCGTTGAGCTGGTCGAGCATGAACTGTGTCTGCATAGTTACCCAAATTTGAATTAATTTTGACCTCAAAAAATAAAATAAATTCAAGATGAGTAATTAGTACTTACCCGGAGACCTCTGATCTGCTTCAGTGAAGAATCAAGCTGTCTCTCAAGTGACTCAAGCTCTTTTGTACTAAGAGGTCCAAGATCTTCTCCAAGTAGATTTCTATTTCAAGACCAAACAACACATCATCGATTTCTTGTACTTTTACCAAATGTGATTTCAATTTCTATTAGTTACCTTTGAGTTCTTTGTAAGGCGTCGTAACGCTCTTTAAGCTTGAGATATTCTTGCTGGCTACTAAGTTCCTGCGTGCCACAAGAATTATAACATTATTATTGGATTTGTATAATTAAACCATCATCAAAGCAAATTAACTATTGTTAGAATGACTTAAGAGGGAAAGAAGGTACAACTGCTAAGGCCTCTCTTGAAGGCACATTGGGTTCCGGAGCTCCATAGTTGCACTTTTGGTACCTCTCCAATGTCCTTAGCATACTGCAACCAAACAAATATTTTATCTTAATTATTTCAAAAGCTGGAATTAACAAGCTTTATTTATTGGTCATTATTAATTAGTCTCCACTAAACTTTTTGTGATCTTTAATTAAAAATTCTAAAGTATCTTCAATAAACAAAACAAAAAAATCTGATTTTTTAAATGTCTAGCTCCTAGGGCTTACAAGAAAATCTGGGAGTCTTTCAGAGAGACAAGTAAAGATCCAAGGGATATTAGTCGAATGAATTTGACATTTACGTCTGATTCATACCAAAACTGAAAGCCCTAAGAGTGAGCCCTAGTTTCACCCCTCTCAAGAATTGTTCAATCTGACTCCAAAATTGAGTGATTAATTTGATCGGATTGCAAGAAATTAGCCCCTATATTAAGGATCAATTTCACTACCAGGGAACAAACAGAAGAAATCAGCTCTAATTTTATTTCAGGTCAATATTGGTATACTAAGAAAATCAAATAAATTGACAAGGAAAAACAAACAATTATAATCCTATAGGATCTTGCAACACAACTATTTTGATTGATGTAAGAAATTAAGTTTTTTTATTAGAAATAAAAAAAGAAAACAAAAATGGAAAAGAGAAATTTAAAAACATCAAAACATGAAAAAAGCTACCATCTTAAAAAAAATGTTCAGAAATGGGTATTCCCCAAAATTTCCAATTTGCCTCTTTAGAGGGATGGTATTTACATAGAACAAGTACGATATCATCAGAAACAAACCCATACCATACATATACAAAGAAAAATATCTTTTTGAGGACACACATGTATATAAATATGAATATATTACCTGGAACTACTACAAAACTCGTACAGCTTTCCTCTATTTGAGAAGATGATGAGAGCAACCTCAGCATCACAAAGCACGGAAAGCTCATAAGCTTTCTTCAATAGACCATTCCTTCTCTTTGCAAACGTCACTTGCCTATTGATCTTGTTCTCTATCCTCTTCAACTCCACTCTCCCTCTTCCCATTTTCTCTCTTCTCTCTTAATTCTCTTTCTCTCTCTCTCCCTCTTGCAACAATTCTATATATATATTCTCTAATTCCTTTTTATTTTTTTTCTATTTTCTTCTATCTTTTTTTCCTTTGCTTTTTAACCTTTTTTTAGTCTACATATACATACATTTGTACAACAACAATATCTCACAAACAAGACACTTCTCTCTCAAGTACACTTAACATTATATGTCACCTTCATTACTTGCAAATAATATTCTTTTTCTTTTATATAAATTTGTATACTCTCCCTTAGCTTCAATTTTGTACTATGCAAGATATTGCAACACTCATTTTGTGTTGTGTGTGTCAATGTTTTTATAGATATTTTCAAACCTAGAAATGTGTAATAGGGTCATTTTTTGTTTATATCATAATTAGTAAATGAGATATTTTCATGACTACTGGCAGTGGTTTCAGTTTCAGTTTCAAATCTTATGTGGATTCTGGCCTAGTTTAAGAAAGTTGGAGGCCTGATACATCAGGCCAAACACATACCGGCGAGCAAGGATGTCGAAGAAGTCTCTCACCTCTTCATGCAGAATTTGAAGGACTCCTTTGGACGATGGATTGTCTTATTCAGAAACGGGTTCTTACAACTCGTTTTGAGACGGATTGCTCGAATTTATTGACGATGACCGATGATCCGATAGATTGGCCTGCTTTCCAGTCTGAGCTAGATCACTTCGTAGAACTTAAGAGTTTGTTTATCTCCTTTCAGTTAGTTTATATTCCTCGCTCTTGTAATGTTCGGGCCGATATCCTTGCTAAAGCGGCACGAGCACGTAACCATATCTTTTCCCATGTAGATTTCGATGAGTTGGTAGATAATACCCGATTTCGGGATATTTCTACCGACCAAATGTGATCTAATATATGGAGATTGTTGCCAAAAAAAAAGAAAGTTGGAGGCTTTTTTTTTTTTTACTTCGAGATTTAAGGATTTAATTATATATAGGAGTGTCAAAATGGGTAACCCAACCCAACCCTACCCAAAACCGCATGGGTTCAAGATTTTCATGGGTGGGTTTAACCCAATCCATTTATTATATGGGTCGAATTTTCATACGCAAACACATTTATATGAAACCCGTTGGCTTAATGGGTTAAATGGGTACTCAGATATATATATATATATATATATATATATATCGAATCACACAATAAACTTAGAAAAACCCAACACATAATTCATAAATTATTATAAATCCAACAAAAGTTTTTAAGTTAACCAAGAAAGAAACTAATTATGTGTAACTTAAAATAAAATAGTAAAACCCTAAAACCAATAAAATAGAAAAACCATAAAACCAATGTATCTTAAAATAAACTAATAAAATCATAAAACCAATAAAACAGAAAAACCATAAAACCAATAAAACTATGTTTAAAAAGCACTTCAATCTTTCTTCGATTCTTTTCCTTCCTTAGATCCATCTGGTTCATTGTTTTTCATCATCACTTTCAATGTCTACAAATAATAAGAAAGTATATTTAGCAAATAGTATTAATATAGTAAATATAAATGATAAATTTACCTTTTTTATCACTTGGAAAACCAAATAACCATGATCTCGTATAAAGTAGAGCCTGGACATGTTTCGAAATAAGTCGACTTGATATTTGTTTAGAACACGAGAACCAATACTGAAAGATGATTTGAAGCTACAATAGTTATAGAAATGCTTAGCACATCATATGCCATATAGGCTAAAGCACCAAAATGATGTATGTTATCTTTCCAATACTGCAAAACAAACTTGTCATTTTTTTTACCTAAGAAAACCAGAAAACCTTAGTCATTTTTTTACTAAACATAAATCTATGAAAATAATATATATATATATATATATATTATTTTATATTCTGTGTTTAACCCGTGGGTAATCCATAACCCTAATGGATTTACCCATTAAACCCGTGAACTCCATAGAGTAACCCAACGAAACCCATTTATTTATATAGGTAAAAAAATATAAACCTTACCCACTAAAACTGTGGGTGGATTCAGATAACCCATGAGTAATAACACATTTTGACATCTCTAATTATATATACGTATAAGCCCTAACATTTTAAAATAAAGCTTTCCATTAATGTGTTGAGAGAGACAGAGATATTAAATCATCAAGAAGTTGAAAATGAGAGACTAATCGACGGTCGATATGGCGCGTGGGTGCTGACTGATGGCAACCCTAAACAGAAATAAGTAGGGCAATGAATGAGCTCTGCCACGTGTTGATATCTGGATGGTAGCCTACCTTTTTCATTTTCATTTTTTGCTTTTTATAATCGAGTTCAGGGAATCATGTGACCTAACCTTAACTAGGTGAAGCCTCGTACGATTTTTCCCAACTTACGGAACTACCCTTGTGATTGGCTGTAAAATGTCAAGTAAAAACATGACCTTTTTTTGTGATTCATTTATGTTGCTATAATATCTATATTCTTACAATCTTACTGCTAGATTTCTTTTAGTTTTTTTCAATTTTTGTATAGAGTTATCTAGATATTTTTGTTACTAAAAGTAAATTACCACTCCTATTCAAGAAAACAAATACTCTCCATATACACTTAGATATATAACACACTATATGTTTAATTATATAAAATGCCATGCATGCATATTGATATATCCAGTAGTTTGGTATGAGAATCTGAGTCGACACACAAAAAATATGACGAAAATATAAATGGATAAACTAAACAGAGTTTTGAATATAAGTTATGGTTTATTTTGGTTATCTTAGGGTTCGTCCGATGTTAGAGATCATGTCTGACCAAAACTCTTAGTGCTTTTTGTTTGCAAACGTAATTGCTTTATTTTGACCGGTAAGTAGGTGATGGACACAAAGGTATGATTCAATTAGAATAACTAAACATACCATTATTATTCTGTTTGGTTATATATAAACTATTAGCTTATAAATTTTTTCTTTCTTTTGATATCTATTGATCTTTTGATTTGCTTCAATTTAGGTAAAAGATTTCTAAGAAATTTTTGCTGGTTAAATTATAATCAAAATTAGTTAAAAGGGCATGAGAAGAAAAAGAAGGCAAGTACAGATTCACTTCCTATCAGATCTAGTCGTCTAGTTCAATGTAAGATGACGACAACTGATAAAGAGTACATTAAACGAAAATATGAAGTAAAGTACACTCAACTATTTACTTATTAATATCATACCAATGAAGTCAAAACAATATCTACGATTTTCTATATTTTGGTACTACGTACTACAAGTTCCTCCATTTTATCTATTAAATACCCTAACAAATTCAATTATTCCTCATTGATAATATATGTGGTGGATGTACAAGGTATGCAACCAACAATGTACTATTTTAAGTTTTGAAACATTTCAAGAAAATGAAGACATTCTTGATGAAGTCTCTCTCTCTCTCTCTCTCTCTCTCTAAGTCTTTTATCCAAAACAAAAACATACAATATTTTAGTGATAAGACTAGATCGTGTAAGATACATATAATCCATAAAAGTCGCCGAATAAATATCTCCGACTAAAGGCTATAGCATAAGAAAAAAGAGAGAAAAAGGGTTCATAAGCAAGAAGCAATCTTTTGGATTTGGGATCTTATGCCATGGACATGGAACACACACAAGAGGTCCCACCTGAAAACTAGATGGATCCAACGGTGAGAAATGAAAATGCTATTACACGTAAGAAAGAAAGAAAGAAGAATCTCGATGCTAAGGTGACCGATGGGGACCGCGTCAAGTTGCAAATTGGTACAACCATAGGGAGAAAAATAGAACAAATAAATGCCACGTGAAAGAAAACCTACACGACAGCTAAGTTGCCCCAAGTACTGGTGATGTGGTCCATATGGTGTGAGGATGGAATCTGACGGCCTTGAGTCAATCAACGGTGGAAGAAGGATTTAAAGCCGTTGGATTTAGCTGGCTAAATATAGCCGGACAGGGTCCACGTCAAGACGTAATGGGAAGGGGACCTCATTTCCCAAAATAGAAAGATGGGTTTATTCTTCAAACAAGTCACGTCCGGGTTTATTAGTGGGGTTAAGTTTTTGGACCAGCTTCTGTTTTTTTTTTTCTTTCTTCTGCAAATATATAGTAAGTTACTGTAGTCATAGACTCTGAGTCATTAAGCATTTTAAAAGTTGTGCGACAAAAGATGGTTCATATGTTTATACAAGGACTTTATACCATAATCTTGAATTATTAATAAATTTTTATTTACAAACGCAAATTGAGTTCATTTTCACTGTTGTGTTAGTCATAATTACGTACGCTACTAACATTTCAGATGCATTATAACACGAAAAATAACACATGTTGTCATTTGTGTAGGGGTTTAAGAGGGTACAACTTTTCTTTGTTGTAAATCTTTGTTAACCGATTGATATATATAACACTATCAGCTGAATACCATTTAACCTTAAAAAGTTTATCATTTGGTTTGATTCATAATCAATGTGGAAATAAAAACATTAATGAGAGACGAAAGAGTTTTGATGAGTTCGGCAATTAGTATGGTCAGTCAATATCTCGGAATGCATTAATTTGTGAGTTACATCCTATATTTACAACAATACTTATCAACTCAGTAGTAATTATAAACCCTGAATAACATGTATCAAGAATTGATTTTTTATTTTCGTGTTTTCCCATTTAGCTCCTATTCTTGTGGTCTCTCATTACCTTGAGATCTATCACATTCGTACTCATTTAAGCAAAACATGAGACTAAAAGTTTTATGAGGTTTTCTTTTCTCTGCAACAAAACTCCACCACTACAAGAAAACAGCGAGAATCCTACGGAAATATCCGTCGGAAGTCTGTCGGAAAACGCATATTCCGACAGATTTCCGACGGATTTGTCTGTCGTTTCTATCTTGTCGGAAATGGTAATTCTGTCGGAAATCTGTCAAAAATTTCCGACAGATTTCCGACGGCTATATTTCCGACGGAATTCCGACAGCCTGCCGGAGTCCGGCGAGACGTCGGAATTCCGTCGGAAATACTACTGTCGGAAATACGTCGGTTTTGTTTCCGACTGATTTCCGACGAGTTCCGATAACATATATTTCCGACAGATGTCCGACAGTTTTATTTCCGACAGATTTCCGACGGATAAATTTCCGACGGATTTCCGACGTATTCGTAGAAATTATTAAAAAATATAATAAATTAAATAATTATTAATTTAATATAAATTTTAAATTTAAATTAAAATAAAATAAAAAGTAGAAATTAAAATAAAATTAAAAGTAGAAATAAAAAGTAATATTGTTTTATAAAAGATTGAAAATAAAAATCTAAGTAGTGGGCCCCGGCGGAAAATCCGGGTTGCGGCCCAAGTACGCCATCATCCGTTGCATCATCTCCCTGTCCTTGTCCCGCTCGGCTCTCTCCTTCTCCCGCTCGGCTTCTAGAACGGCTTGTGCATCTCGTATCTCTTGGACCGTCGTCTTCAAACCTTCAATTTCGACGTCCTTTTCCTTCATCTGGGCTCTCAAGTCGGATGTCTCGCTGTAGTAAGAAGATGACCCCGATGATATTGCATCGTCGGGAAGACCATAAAGCCGCCCTTTGCTCTGCGGAGCAACCTGCGGAACAAATTAAATTGTAAATGAAAAAGACTTGAAAACTATTTTAAATTTTACATACCTTTAAGACGAATTCGTTGATGATGTCGTCCGGGGCTTGGGTGAGGGGAGGGGTTCCTTCCACGGATGGTTGAGACAGAATGTACTCCTCTTCCATTCTTTGGACGCTCTCCTGAATCTCCCGAGCTACCGGATCCTGGACGACACCATTCTTGTCGGTGTGTGTTGCTAGCAGAAGTTCCAAGTTGTTGGGATCCCGACCCAACTTCTTAGCCTGCAGTTGATAGATATTTATTTGATAATATAAATGTATAGAACAAAAAAAAAATTAAAAACCAAGACGTACATAAAAAACTTACCATATCCCTAGCCTTTGTCTTCTTGCTGGTAGCTCCAAGGTTGTGGGTGGAAAGTCCCTTGCCGTTGCGCTGGCTGTTCCGGTTGCTAGAGTGATATGTAGAGCTCTCCTTGGTAGCCTGTAGTTGCCAATAGGCGATGAACCCGTTCCACAACTCCGGCTTCTCAACCATCTCCTTTGGCACCTCACCGAGTAGCCACTTATCCTTCCACTCGAACACCTTCTTCGAGTAGTGCAGTGCTGCATAAGAGTCGAATTCCCGCCTGACCAGAGCGGTCATGTGTGGATCCCACCTAAATTCTTGCTGCAAAAAGAAAAATTAATTAAATATAAATAATAATAATTTAAATGAAAGTAAAAATTATGAAAACATATGACTTACCGCAAATTGGCGAAACCACATATCTTGATCCTCCAGTGGCATGGCGGTGTACGTCGCATAAGGACGGCTGAGCAAAGAGTTTTCCATCTTGTTGAGGGACTTCGAAATCCCGCTGCGAGAATCACCAAACCTACGGGAAAAAATGTAACATTAGTCGCAATTAAATTAAATTTGTTAAAAAAAAAACATAAATGAAACAAAAAACTTACCATCTGTCTCTACCGAGCTGGTCTGGATGGAGTCTAGTCAACCTCTCTCGTCCAGGAAGACCCATGAAGTCCTCGACGCTAATCTGCGTCGGTGCTGTGGTGGCTGCTGGTGTCACCGGCGTCTCTAGAGGTGTAGACGACGGTGTAGGTGCAGACGTCGAAGTCGAACGAGATCTACTCGGACGACGACGTGGTTGGCCGCTGCCAGATGCAGTGGCGAAACCACCGTAATCCCTAGATTTATATGATATTATATTTTAAATATATGAAAAATCTATAATTATAAAAATATAATGGTTTAAAAAAACATTGGTTTAAATTTCAAAAATTCTAAAATTTAAAGTTTTATAAGGTTTTTAAATAGTGTTATAAGGTTTTTAAATAGTGTTATAAGGTTTTAAATAGTGTTATAAGGTTTTTAAATAGTGCTATTAGGTTTTTAAATAATGTTATAAGCTTTTTGTAAAATGTTATAAGGTTTTTAAATAATGTTATAAGGTTTTTGTAAAGTTTTATAAGGTTTTTAAATAATGTTATATAGTTTTCCTAAATCTAAATATATAAAATTTCTAAATTTATATATAAATTCAAAAATTAATTCATTATCTTAAAATTTCTAAATTTATATATAAATTCATTATATTAAAATTTCTTTATATATTTTTCCTAAATCTAAAAAATTTCTAAATTCATATATACATTCAAAAATTAATTCATTATCTTAAAATTTCTAAATTTATATCTAAATTCATTATATTAAAATTTCTTTATATATTTTTCCCAAATCTAAAAAATTTCTAAATTCATATATACATTCAAAAATTAATTCATTATCTTAAAATTTCTAAATTTATATATAAATTCATTATATTATTCCTATTTTTAAATATATAAAATTTCAAAATTTATTTTTCCCAAATCCTAAATCTAACCTTAATTCACAAATTTCAATAATTAACCCAAATTAAAATTAAATTATAACCCTAATTTCACAAAATTTCATAATCCTAAATCTAACCCTAATTCACAAAATCAATTCACAAAATCTAACCCTAATTCACAAAATCAATTCCTAATTCACTAAATCAATTCCTAATTCACTAACCAAAAGGAATTAGGAATAGGAATCTTACAAATGTGATGGCAAATCAGCCATTGAAGCACCGTAGAGAAGAAGGAACGGTTGGTTTCCGGCGACGAATTCCGGCGACCGGCGGAGAAGATGAAGAAACGGAGGCGGAGGAGGCGAGGCTCGGTGGGGGAGAAGATCGGAGGCGGAGAATCGCGAAATCCGGCGAAGACAACGGCCAAATCGTCGATTGGCGAGCAGCGGAGGCGGAGGAGGCGATTTTAGAGATTTTTGTAACTGTGAATTGTGTTCTTCGGGGGAGAAGAAGCGGCTGTTAATAACCCAGAAATTCCGACAGCTTTCCGACAGATTTTAAAATCTGTCTAAAATCCGTCAGAATCGAAATAAATTAAATGACCGCGTGTAAATGATTTCGCGGTATTTATTTTTTATTTCGCGGGTAAAAATTGGCAAATCCGTCGGAAATCTGTCGGAAAAATTTCTATTTTTCCGACAGATTTCCGACAGATTTGTGGTTTTAGGGTATGAGAAATTTAAAAAATGTTTTTTTGTTGTTATAAAGTAAGGGAAATATAAAAAATGTTTTTTTGTTGTTTTAGGGTTTGGGAAATTTAAAAAATGTTTTTTTGTTGTTTTAGGGTATGGGAAATTTAAAAAATGTTTTTTTGTTGTTTTAGGGTATGGGAAATTTAAAAAATGTTTTTTTGTTGTTTTAGGGTTTGGAAAATTTAAAAAATGTTTTTTTGTTTTTTTAGGGTTTGGGAAATTTAAAAAATGTTTTTTTGTTGTTTTAGGGTTTGGGAAATTTAAAAAATGTTTTTTTTGTTGTTTTAGGGTTTGAGAAATTTAAAAAATGTTTTTTTGTTGTTTTAGGGTTTGGAAAAATTGTTAGCATTTTGTACATATTTTTACCTGAAATCTCCAATTCCGTCGGAAATCTGTCGGAAAAATGTATATTTTTCCGACAGATTTCCGACAGATTTGTGGTATATTTGTGGTTTTAAGCTTGTTTATGATCCGTATTCGTAGTTACAAGTTAATAGCATGGTTGGAGCAATATTTGGAAGATAAAATACTTGTAATGGTCATTGTTACTTTCAAATTCTAAACATTTAGTATTTTCCGTAAACATCTATTGTTTTGTATATGTAACTGTATGAAACGCTTTTGGTTGAAACATGACAAAATCGCAAAACATGTTCTGTATAACATCGAGAAGGTTATTTACTCAATTATCTTTCACTTTAGTTGTCAGAATTGTATGCCGAGACTTTGTCTTCTCGAAATTCAAGAGTTTGACATGAAATCCCCAAACCTGTAGGAAATCTGTCGGAAAAATAGATATATTTCCGACAGATTTCCGACAGATGTAAGGGTAACACGTGTCGCCTTTTAAGGTGAGCATGATATGAATATTGCGTCGGAAATCTGTCGGAAATATATAAATATTTCCGACAGATTTCCGACGCAATATTCAAAATAACAAAAAAGATTATTTATATAAATATTCGTTTCTGTCGGAAATCCGTCGGAAATATATATATATTTCCGACGGATTTCCGACAGATATATCATTTAAAAAAATATATATATATATAAATCATTTTATATAAAAATATATATATATACATATATAAATATACAGATATGTCGTAATTATATATATATCATTTAAAAAAAAATTATATATATATATATATATATATAAATTATCCAACTTCTTCTTCATCAAATTCTCCAACTTCTTCTTCTTCATCAGATCCTTCCGAAGGAATTGTGTCTTCGTCTTCATCAAATTCTCCAACTTCTTCTTCTGATTCTGAATGTACGATATTATCACCAAATTCAGTGAAATCAACAAAAAGGTCCACCGCTGAAGAATGATCAACTGGAGCCATCGGAGTAATTCTAGTTGGTTGCATAGCATCTTGCTCAGCAACTCCATATAGTCTCCCTCTTGGATTAATTGGAGTCACTGTAATCCAAGGATCTCCTCGATGTGTTACCCTAGGGTAAGAAATGTAGCATACCTGAAACAAATATATTTAGTTTAGGCAATTACAATATCATTATTTATCTATAACGCACGTATTATAAAATTTTAAAATCAAACCTGGTCTGCCTGTGATGCTAGGATGAATGGGTCATACTTTTGCAGTCTCCTAGAAGAATTTACTGAAGTGACGCCAAATTGGCTCACCTGAACACCTTCTGGATATGACGGATCATACCACTCACACAAGAAAACAATGCACCTCATGCCCAACATTCCTGGATAGCGCACTTGCAATATTTCTTTGAGAATCCCGTAGTAGACTACATCACCACTTGTAGCTGAAATACCGTAATCTGCAGTTGCCCTCGGCCTTTCTTCATGAATCCTAAATGCAAATCCCCTAGTGCAATACCGAGTGTATGAAGTTGCTTCGAAGCTTGGGCCAGAAACTATCCCTTGTAACCATGTCGGAAACCTTTCTCCATTCTTCATTCCTTCAGAAACCTGAGATAATAATTTAGACAAATTAATAAACAAACATTTAATTAAGTAATAATTAATTCACTAATTTTAAGAAATGTAAGCGTTTTTTAAAAACTTACGTAATATTGCAGCCAATTTGGAAACTCGTTTTCCTTAGATTCTCCAAGTTCGTCTTCTGTCATTTCTGGATAATAGCGACGTATTGATGCAATGTAAATCCTGAAAGCAAACAAAAATATATAACATATGAAACCTATATATTACTTAGGTATTAAAAACAAGATGTATTTAAATAAGTTCTGTTTTTACCTTTCGTACTTCGCCATCTCCTCACAATTTTTTAGGATATACATATGTAAGTGACTCCACTCATCTTCTGATAGGAAGCGTCTCTTCCCTCTCCCAATCACTCGGCCAACTTGAGAAAACATCTCAGGGACAATCGTTGCATACGTGACTCTCTCACCTTTATCATCATAACGAGCATGACGTCTACTCTTCGTACTAACTTCCCGCGGAATGTAATATTCCGCAAACTGTGATGATTCTTCATTGATACTCTGTGCGACAATAGAACCTTCAACTCGAGCCAAATTTTTGACCTTCTTCTTTAGATGGAACATGTACCGCTCGAAAGGATACATCCAACGAAATTGAACGGGACCACCTAATTCGGCTTCGCGGGGGAGGTGTAGGGGAAGATGTTCCATAACATCAAAAAAAGACGGCGGAAAGACCTTCTCAAGATTGCAAAGGATCACTGGTATATTGGCATCTAAATTACGGATCCCCTCAACTGTAAGTGTCCTCGTGCATAAATCCCTAAAGAAAGCACCAATTGCTGCAATAGATTCGTGGACAGTTTGAGGAAGAAGATGGGTAAAAGCAAATGGAAGAAGCCTCTGCATCAGTACATGACAATCATGACTCTTCAGTCCCAAAAACTTTAGGTATCGCGAGTCTACGCAGTTACCCAGATTAGCTGCATATCCATCAGTGAATTTAACTTCGTGTTCAATCCACCGGAAAAATTCTCTTATCTTTTGTATTTGCAATCGGTACGGAGGAAAAAGATATGTACCATCGGGAAGACGATCAAGATAAGCACGGTAGCAAATCTTTGAAACATCCATCCTAGACTTCACATTGTCTTTTGTCTTTCCCGGGATGTTTAACACCGTATTCATGATGTTGTCAAAGAAGTTCTTTTCAATATGCATCACATCGAGGCTGTGCCTTAATAAATGATCCTTCCAATACGGCAAATCCCAAAATATACTCTTCTTGTGCCAGTTGTGAGCTCCTCCTACACCACAAAGCGGTTCATGCCCATTACCCCCACAATCAAGAGTCCTCTCAGCACCAAAATCTCTCAACTGCTCCAATATAGTACGACCGTCTATCTCATCAATTGGAGCATCAAACACTTGTTTATTTTTCTTAAATAATCTTTTAGACCGACGATAAGGATGGCCGTCCGGTAGAAACCTTCTATGGCAATCAAACCAACATGGCTTTCTTCCAGGAGGCAAATTATACGGTGTTACGATTACGGGCCACAAAGAATACTGCCTTCCATGCTTCCCAAATGGGTTGAAACCATCCGTACTTAACCCGAGGTACACATTTCTTGACTCGTATGCAAAATCCGGATACAACATTTGAAAATTTTTCCACGCTTTTGCATCTGAAGGATGTGTAATCTCTCCATCTTGACGATGCTCTGCATGCCATCTCATTTGTTCTGCCGTTCGCACAGATTGATATAACCTCTTTAACCTCGCTGTCAATGGTAAGTACCACATACGTTTATATGGAATTGGAACTCTCCCACCAGTTTCCTGATACCGCGGTTTACGACAAAATTTACATCTTCTCCGGTCTTCGTCTTCTCTCCAATATAGCATACAGTTGTCGATGCATACATCTATCACCTGATACAGCATACCAAGACCAGCTACAAGTTTCTGTATCTCGTAGTATGATGCAGGTGCCTGATTATCTTCAGGCAAAATATCTTTCACAAAATCTGCTATCGCATCAACACAGTCTTCCGCCAAATTGAAGTCCGTCTTAATGGTCATCAGTCTACTAGCAATTGATAAAGGTGAATGTCCGTCTCGATACCCATCATATAAGGGCTGCTTCCCTGCATCTAACATATCATAAAATCTTCTACATTCTTCATTTGGTTCTTCTACTCTATCCTCCCCTATTACGATCGATGGCAAATTCTCTCTAAACGCATCATGAACCATCTCAGCGGTACCTACACCAAAATCTACTTCCGTTCTATGTTCGCCTAAGCTATCCGTTCTATGTTCACCTAAGTTATCCGTTCTATGTTCGCCTAAGCTATCCGCAACATATGGTGCACTGCTACTACTAGCACCATCATTATTAGTTTCTCCATGAAAAAACCAAATTTTGTATCCCGGCATAAAACCATTGGTATACAAGTGATGCCAAACTTGTTCTACCTTAACATTACGCGAATTGCAACAATTTAAACATGGACATTTTATTACCTTTCGATTTCCGACAACCGCCATGAACTCGCATATACCTTGTGCATAACTTTCATTTAATGTCTTCGACTCCGGATCATACATCTCTTCATCCATCCACGATCTATAATATCTAGAAGATGACATCTCACTCTCTTAACGATTTTTTCTAACAAATGTTTGGTTGGAAGTTGTTGTTGTTGTGAGTGAATGAAGTTGTGTGGAATAATATATATAAATACGCTGACCGTCGGAAATCTGTCGGAAAAGCGTCGAAAATCAAACGGATATAATAACGGCTATATAACGGCTATTGTTTCCGACAGATTTCCGACAGTCAGTGGGGTGTCTGTCGGAAATCTGTCGGAAATTAGTAACGGTTTGATTTTTTCCGACAGATTTCCGACAGCCGACCGGAATCTCCTCCAGCACCGACACCGGCTAGTTACCGATCCAGTAATCCGACCGATTTCCGACAGTCTTAGTGTTCGTCGGAAATAATTCCGACAGAATTGAAAAATTCCAGTTCGGTCGGGAATCAGTCGGATTACTGTCGGAAAACTTCCGACGGAACAAATTCCGTCGGAAATTCTGTCGGATTTGCGGCTGTTTTCTTGTAGTGCACCTTGAGTGCTTGGAACTTCACAAACTTTTATCAGTTTTAGGGGCCAATTATATTTGATGTTATTTCTTCTTTTTCAAAGCATAAAGATGAGTTTTAATTTTATGCTAAAGAAGAATGAGACGAAAAGAAGTAAAGTCGTGACCAGAATGAATTTTTGTTTTTTGACTAATAACTTTAAAAAACGTACTAATCAGAGAAGGAAAAAAGAGTAAAATCTGGAAACTTACTCTTTAATTAGGACACACCCAAACTTACATAACTGAGAGTCACTGTTTGTAGTTTCCAAAAACTTATTCAACAAGTTGCGATTATAACACACACCCCTTGACTTCACATTTCAAAATAACTTAAATAATTATATTATATACAACCAACTCAATTGTAAACTAATACTAGTATTTTGCCTTTTAATTAAGTTTTAGTCTAACGCCAACTTTGCTTCTTAGTTCTATAAGACTTGTGACGCTAACACCAAATTTGTCATTTCAAACTCCAACTTCATGGTTTCCTTTCTGAAAGAGATAAAAAATAAAGTGCAAGCTATGAGTTGGCGAGTTATGCGAGCGAAATTTAAATCGTTAAAAAAACAATTCATTTTTTTAACGATTTAAAATATTATTTTGATATATTGTAAATATATTTTAGAATTTATCAACCAAAATATATTCTTGTTCCTTTTTAACTAAAGTAAAAATAGAAATAATCATTAATACAT
Organism: Draba incana; assembly: GCA_963576765.1. NCBI lineage: Eukaryota > Viridiplantae > Streptophyta > Magnoliopsida > Brassicales > Brassicaceae > Draba > Draba incana. The sequence goes on from OY755206.1 coordinate 33,785,750, forward strand.
ATTATGATGATGAGGATCCTAATGAGCATGACGAGCAAAGAATCCCTCGACCACTCTCAAATGGAATAGATTCAACCACTCGATGATCATTGCATTTTTTTTCTTTAAAGTTTTATTTGATTCAGCATTCGATAACAATACTTATTTGGATTTGAATTTGTTTTTACTATTTTAATATTTAAAGTTAATTTTAGATTTTATATTACTTATTTTGTTTTTATATTTTTTTTTGTAATAGCTAGCGAGCTAGCTTATTTAGCTCACGATCTTGGTGATCTGAGTTTGAGCTTATGTTTATAAGCTCGTATAATAAATGAGCTGAGTTAAGCTGAGCTGTACAACACTCTAGCTCATCATGAGCTGAGCTGAGCCGAGCGAGTTAGCTCATTTTGACACCCCTACTCCAGAATCCTCATGATCAATCATATCTTGCTCACTCATATCTTAAACCAACGACTTGCCATATTTAGATCCGATATACATTAAACCCAATAACTCATTTCCTTTTGTTGGTTGCGACTTGAAGATATTGGGCTTATTCGTTTGTTCATTTAAATAATCCATTTCAATGAGTGAAAATCAATGTTTGTGGAAGCTGGATTCCGCACTAAGAATTTATATGTGAATTCAAGAAAGAAACTTTAGTCCTAAGAAATGTCAATAGATCTAACAAGGATCGAAACCAAGATAACGGAAAATAGATTAATATTGATATTCGGTATAAGTATACAAAGAACTTTAGCTAAGACAAGAGTTGATGAGCTAAAGTGTGATTGAGTGTAAACGTATGGAAAAAGTTAGCCATTTCGGCTCTAGAACTACCTATTTATACTTCCTCGAGCTGAACGGTTCAGCTCTGCGAATCCTTCTTCGTCGCCGGAGATCTCGACACGTTCTGATGTATTCTCTAGGAATATCATGATCTCTTCGTCAACCGTTGAGCGGCGCTGACTTGGTCCCGTCATCGCTGAGCCGCTTGGTCAGCGGTTCCTCTTATCTCGACAGTCAACGATCTTCTCAACGAAGTTCAGCGTTGCCGAATGGCACGCTGGTCTTTTAATATTGTCGACGCAACACTGGGCCTTAGGCCCGTTTCTAGATTCTATCGAGTCTGGTTATATCCTAAGCTTAATGGGTCGGATTTCAAGTGGTGAAATCCAGCTCCAACAATGTTCGTTTAATATAAAATAAGCATCATTCGGAAAGACCATTTGGATGAGTTTTAAAAATTTAGACAAAATTTATAAGTTATTTGGTTGAACCATATTTGATCATTTGAATGGAAATGATTCATTCATATAGAGCATTTAGATGAATCATTTGAATTAGAATGCCGAATGTGTAAACGAATATACCAATTATATATCAACCAGAAGCTTCTGAACACTACAAGAAAAATTGCTTATAGCCACGGATGTACCATGGACAAAATTGTGGCAACATAATTTTGCCACAAATTTGTCACAATTTGCCACGCTTTTATATGAGTGGTTAAATGTGTGGCAATCTCAAACAATCGGTGGCAAATATAGCCACAGATTGAGAATTGTGATAATCCGTGACAATATTGCCAGAGATTGTGCCATATTGTGTGGCAAAATTAGCCACAATATTGCGAGAGTTGTATGTGTGGCAAATATAGCCACAAGTCGAGCGCATGGCAATCCGTGGCATTTTGTCACGATAGTGTTTATGGCAATCTCTGGTAATAGTAACTTTTGTGACTTTTTGTGTAAGTTCAATCACATCGCAGTCATTACGAGTCTAGTCGTAGGTTTTATCACGGACTGCTAGGCTAATATCCGTGACAAAAAGAATAATATATTAGTTTGCCACGACCAAGTTTGTGGCAATCTGTGGCAAACAAACCCCTAAACCACGAATGAATAGTTTATGCATTCATTTTGATTTATATAATCTTACCAATGGGCAAAACTATTATATTGAGTATGTTGGTAATTTAAAAAATACTATTTTTGGGTCATATGTTTTGAAAAGATGTAGCTCACATGTGCATTATAAATCATATATGTAACTATACCTTAGTTTTTTCGAAATCAACTAATTTGAGAATATACTCTACAATATCATCCAATAAAATAGTTAAGGTATATTTTATACATAATTATCTAATTACAAAGTTAAGGTATATTATACCCTATAATATCATCCAACTAATTTGAGAATTATACCCTAAGTCAACTAAAGTAAAAATATTTTTGGCATTTGTCTAATTTTATATACATGTCTAATTTTAACAAAACCCCATTTTTATAGTATAACATGTACGTACAATCGATGATTATACTCTATGTTATCATAATAGATTTTCAAAATTTGTTGAGCTCATTTGATTTGTTTGTTGTTTCGATGTCAAAGAAGATTTTAACGAAATCTTGATTAAAAAAAACTAAGTTAACTTAAGTTCACATGTGCAACATAAATTATGTAAGTATGCCTTGATTCTAACGAAATCAACTAATTTGAGAAATCAAATTCGATGATATATCATAACAAATTTTCTATATTTGTCTAGTTCATTTGAGTTTTCTTTTGTTTCCATGTGATTAACAACACTGAATAATTAATTTGATTAGTTTTACATTTTCTATACACATCAAAAGTTTAATTGTCTATAGAACTTTGAACTTTCTATAAAAGCTTATGTTTGTATTTCATTATAATGCCAAATCCATATGCATAACACTTATTTATATATTTATCCCATACATTGTATCCCAGATCCAAAATTAATCATAAAATAAATTACTCATATTATATGTCATCAGGCCCGGTTCTTATGCTGTGCGGGCTATGCATGTGCACAGGACTCCACGCGTGGGACCCATTTTTTAGCTAATTTTTTTTATAAAAAAGGCCATAAAATTTTACTTGTAAAAAAAGTCCTAAATTTTACAAATCCTACAAAAAGACCCTAAATTTTTGTAAAATTTTTTTTGGCACAAGGCCTATATTCCAACTGAGCTGGGCCTGTATGTCATCAATAAACATCACACAACAATTCTATACCCTAAACCCCAAAAAATCTATACTTAGAAACGTTTAGAGGGAAACCAAAATTTAGTGGGAAACCAAATTTTTGGGTTTTCCTCTCATCCAATTCACTAAAAAACTCAAAATTTGGCCCATTTATACATAACCCACATGACAAAATTTGGCCAATTCACTTAGAAACAAATCAGATTTTTCCTCTTATCCTCTTTCAAAAACCCTAGTCTCCTTCGCCATTTCTTTTTTTCTTCTTCTTATCCTTCTTCTTCTTCAACGATTCTCCTTCATTGTTTCCTCTTCGATTTCATCTTCTCTCTCTCATAGGGTTTGCAAAAATCCCTAATTTGTACCTAAACCGCTTCGGTTCCATAGTTTGTTGGTCGGCGTCGCCACCATCTCAAGATCCCTAACCATGGCCGTCGAGTAAACTCTTCTATCTCTCTCACATCCTCGCTTAATTTTCAGATTATGTATCACCATCTCTCATTTTGATAGCTTTGAGTATCATGTTCTCATATTAAGTTTTTCATTCGATTTTATAGGAAGAACATAAATATTTCCAAGGTTCGTAAAGGAGGAAGGAAGAAGGCGTAAGTATATATACCAATATATAGTATTCAAAATGTTTATTGGGTCTGCTTCTGGTCCGATGGGTCTTACGGTGGTGGTGGTGGTGGTGGAATGGTCGGAGTCGGTGGTACTTCTTCCTACGCCGCTACTGCCAACGACGCCGTTGACTACTACCTCAAAGCTCGCGGCTTTAATGGCCTCTTCTCTCAGATCGAGGTTTTGATTTCTCTCTCTCTTTAACCCAAAGATTTCATCTTGTTTTTTTGGGTTTTAAAAACGGTCTTCTTTTGTTTGCAGTTATCGTTCTCTGCTTCTAATTTACGAGACGGAGATGTGATTTCAAAGGTTAGATTTAAAAATGGTGTCTTTATTAGCTTAGTGAGTTGAATTGATTCCATTATTAGGTTAAGATAATGTTATTTGGTTTGTGATTATGTTGCAGAGTGATGCAATGGTGGTTGTTTATACAAGAGGAAGAGATGGAACACTTGGAGAATTGTTCCGTAGTGAAATTGTTTTGAATTCTTTGAATCCTAAATGGATTAAGAAGTCCACAATTGGTTATCAGTTCGAGGTTGTGCAAACATTACTGTAAGTTTCTATGTCTTTACAAAAATCCGGTTTAGATTTGAGGGAAAAGGAATTAAAGTTCTCACCTTTATGATTCCCTTTGTGTTGTACATACACAGGTTTCGTGTGTATAATATTGATACTCAGTTTCAAAACTCAAAGGAAGAGGTAACTGCAAATATCTCTCTTTTTATATTTACTTTAACAATGAATGTTATATAAAGTTTGGGATGTTTCATTTCAGATGCTTAGGCTCGACGAGCAACAATTTCTCGGCGAGGCAACATGTACATTGTCCGAGGTATCCGCTGCTTACCTTTCTCTTATTTGTTTATTTTAGGATTTAAATATGAAGAAGCAACCCTGTTATAGTGCATTAATATTGATTGGGATGTTATATTTACCGGTTAACTCTATATGCCAGATCTGAATATGAAGAAGCAAGCTTGTTGTTCATGCTGAGGAATCTCTAGCTTCTAAGACTACTACAGAAATAGTATTTAGGTGCTTGGATTTGGAATCAAAGGATCATTTCTCTAAAAGTGTAAGCTATAGGAACAACATTCTATAACCATTTTACTAAACATTTAGCTTCGGATATAGATATATAACATGGATTTTTTCTTTTTCAGGACCTGTTTTTGGTGATATCTAAGATCGTAGATCACGGGAATCCAATCCCTATCTCGAAAACCGAAGTCTTAAAGAACGATGCTTGTCCAGTTTGGAAACCAGTCTTTCTAAGTGTTCAACCCGATGTGGAGTATGGTTCGTAATTTCTTCTTTTTTTACAAACTTCTTGGAATCATATTAGGTTATGAACGTTATTGATTTTGTCTACTACACAATGTTGCAGGGACATGTGGGGGTCGTAAGGAGACAGGTGAATGAAGCTATCGAATCCCCATTGAGTTTATTGTGAAGTAAATACGTGTGGTCCTTTAACAAGGATAAGCAGACGTCCTTGTTGCTAGCAAGTCTAGAAGATGTGGTAGCAATTCAAGAAATGAGACTGAAGAGTTCTGGGAAGAATAAACTAAGCTGTGACCATAATGTATCATAGCCATTATGTATTTTCAACCTCATAAGCTTAGATTAGATTACGTTTTATCTAATTGTATGTTTAAATAAATATATTTAATTACTTTTCTTAGTTAGATTATGTTTTAACTTTTATTGAATTGTACATGAAAATAATTATATTCTTGTAAAAAGTTATTACTGGTAATTGCCACAAAAATTTGAAACAAAAGTTATGATATGTAAATACTTATTTGTGGCAAATTTGCCACATGAAATTTGTGACAGTTAGTAACAAATTTGTCACAAAATATGTCATAACAAAATGTGGTAACTTACCACGGTCATTATTATGATAATTTGTGGTAACTTACCACATGAATATTTGTGACAATTTGTGGTAATTATTGCCACGAAATCATGTTTGGCAAAGCGTGGTAATATTGTCACGGATTGCCACGACTATAATATTTGCCACAAGGCTATAGCAACGGATGTTTAATTGTGGCAATCTCTGGTAAATTGTACTTTTACCACAGATATCTTATCATATCCACGAAAAAAACCTGTGGCAATACACAATTTTTCTTGTAGTGGAAACTCTTTTGTCATTGTAGATGCTTGACGGGGTTGTCTATGAGCCTATATAAAATGCTCATTTTCATTGTCATTGTAGATCACCTTCATCATATGTTCATGTGTTGTTCTTTTTCATTTAGAGTTTTGCGTGAGATACACCTCGTCATTGTGAAGCTACAAATTAATATTGTTTGGGTGATTTAAACTCTCTTGTTTTGTTTCGTCAATCATCTTATTGACCAATTATAGAAAACATATATTTAGGAGTAATGGTGATTGATATGATTAGCTGTGATTAGTTTGATTAGCTGTGATTAGTTATTTCTATGTTTAACTTTCTGAACATTGTATAAAGCTCTGTACAAAACGCTCTTGTGAAATATACAGAAACACATTCTATCTTATATGGTATCAAGAGCTATCGATCCATAACTTAAAAAAAAAAAAAAAAAAAAAAAAAGTTTCACCGCCTCTTCTCTTCTATTCTCTTCTTGATCACCATGTCTGAATCCTCCACCACACACACTGAAATTCCGCTTAACTCTGACTCGGTTCTCAACATCAACATGAACCAAGTGACAAAACTCACCACCACCAACTATCTTATGTGGAGTAATCAAGTTCATGCTCTTCTCGATGGCCATGGTCTTCTCGGTCACATCGACGGATCTGTCACTATCCCGGCAGAAACTCTCACAATGGTTCCTCTCCGACTTCCCGCTATGCCTAAAAATAACGGACCCCCGAGCTGCGACCTTCACCCGCCGTCACCGTCTCCTTTGCTCGACACACCATCGCCGGCCACTTCTCCTCAGGTATCGCCATCTTCTCTAAACAAAACTTTCTCTTCTTCCACCTCTGAGCCCACTGCTCATTCTCAAAATGGGCCTAACACCTCGGCCCAGTTAACCTCTACACAAAATGAGCCCACTGCTCAATCTCCTACTGGGTCAACACCCATGACCTCACAAAATATAAACCCTGAAAATCAATCTCTCCCCACATCGAACCAGTCTACAACTAGTGAACCAGAAAATCCAATTTCACCACCAATAAATAACCACAAAATGATAACCAGAGCCAAAAATAATATAACTAAACCAAAAACCAAGTTTTCTTTGCAGGTTACAGGCTCTGTTCTACCGATGGTGGAGCCATCCACGATAAATCAAGCGCTCAAAGATGATTATTGGCGACGAGCCTGCTCTACTGAATTCGATGCTCATGCCAAAAATCACACATGGGATCTCGTACCCTCGATGCCAAATCAAAACCTTGTTGGGTGTCGTTGGGTTTTCACCACGAAGTTTCTCTCCGATGGTCGCCTTGAACGCTATAAGGCTCGACTCGTCGCCAAAGGCTACACACAACAATATGGATTAGACTATGCGGAAACTTTTAGTCCCGTTATCAAGACAACTACAGTACGCCTCGTTCTAGACATTGCCACAACAAAATCATGGTCTATCAAGCAACTTGATGTCAATAACGCCTTTCTCCAAGGAGATCTTACCGAAGAAATTTACATGTCTCAACCACCGGGATTCATCGATCAAGACAGGCCCTCATTTGTATGTCGTCTTCGCAAACCAATCTATGGCTTGAAACAAGCTCCCCGGGCATGGTATATATCTCTCAAACAACACTTGTTGGATGATGGATTTACTGCTTCTCTTGCCGATACTTCTCTGTTTATTCACCAAAGCAGTACTTCTCTCACCTACGTTCTCGTCTATGTCGATGATATTATTGTCACCGGCAACAACGATGATCGAATCTCTCAAATTCTTACACGCTTCGCCGACCGTTTCTCCATCAAAGATCCCACCGATCTTCACTACTTCCTTGGTATTGAAGTCACACGTTCTGATTCGGGTCTCCACCTCATGCAACGCAAGTATGTAGCTGATTTACTCGCCAAATACAATATGGCCGACTCAAAACCTGTTACTACACCGATGCCCACATCACCAAAATTGTCTCTTCATGACGGTATTCCTCTCACTGATCCTTCTCAATACCGCTCACTTGTTGGCAGCTTTCAATATCTGGCTTTTACACGTCCTGATTTATCCTATGCCGTCAACCGTTTATCGCAATTCATGCACAAACCAACTCACGAACATTGGGCAGCCGCCAAGAGAGTACTTCGATATCTTGCAGGTACTCCAACACATGGCATCACCTTTTACAAAGACTCTCCACTTGCACTTCATGCATTTTCAGATGCGGATTGGGCGGGTGATACCGATGACTACGTATCCACCAATGGCTATATTCTCTATCTTGGTCGTAACCCGATTTCTTGGTCGTCAAAGAAGCAGAATGGTGTTGCTCGTTCTTCAACCGAAGCTGAGTATCGGGCTGTTGCCAATACTGCCGCTGAAGTCCGATGGGTATGCTCTTTACTTACTGAATTGCAGCTTGAGCTTCCTGTTGTTCCCGTTATATATTGTGATAACGTGGGTGCCACGTACTTATGCGCCAATCCGGTATTTCATTCCCGCATGAAACCATTTTGTCCGAAATCACATTCAAGCGGGAATGTTGCGTGTTTCTCATGTCTCAACTCATGATCAATTGGCCGACACTCTTACAAAACCTCTACCGCGATCCCGTTTTCAACATGCTTGTTCCAAGATTGGAGTCTTCAAGAACCCTCCATCTTGAGGGAGAGTATTGACCAATTATAGAAAACATATATTTAGGAGTAATGGTGATTGATATGATTAGCTGTGATTAGTTTGATTAGCTGTGATTAGTTATTTCTATGTTTAACTTTCTGAACATTGTATAAAGCTCTGTACAAAACGCTCTTGTGAAATATACAGAAACACATTCTATCTTATACATCTATCTATTATCTCCATCTCAACTTCATTCCACTTTTGCATAAAAGCTTGTGAGACATCCTATAATCGATAAGATTTGGTGGATTTTAATCTTATAAGATCCAGAAATTCAATCCATACTTCGGAACATTATAAACTAATTCACAGTTCAGAACAATAACCCGAGATATGTGAATCTTTTTCTTACGCAATGAATAGCAACAATTTGTTATCAAATGATGTGAATTGATGAGCATAATAAATACTTAGTGAAGAAATAAATTTCAAGGAGTAACTAAGGCTTTGAATGGTGCACTAATGTATGGTGCGTTTTTTGTCAATTTTAAAATCGCTTATTGTGTTCCCAATCAACAAAATACAAACATGTTGTCAAAAAAAAAAAATGAAAAAATAAAGAAAAAATAACAAATTGTTGTTTGGTTAAGTGCGGTTCAAAACAATGAGAAAGATGTAGCACATGGAGCGTTGCATCAGAAGAGATGTCGTATATGGAGAGATGCATCATGGAGGCGAATGTGGAAGTTATTCACTTTAATCTCATAGACAATAGATAGATGAATATCATCATAATAGAACTAGGTCAAATAGATCAAATTACTCTAATGATGATTGTAATATCTATAATAATTTAGCCGTTTAAAAAAAAAAAACCATGAACAAATTATGGAAACGCACTATATATATGTACCACACCAAAATATGTGTGTTTCTTGTGTGCATGTGCGGTTTTTAGTTTTTTTTTTTTTACTTTGATTTTTTTTTTCAAAATAATAATATATAGATATAAGATGAAATTTGTTCAACAATTACAATTAGTTTTGAAAGAAAAAAACATGGTCATCTAAAATGATATGAAAGAAAAATACATTGTTATAATCACCATTTCAATTTTTAAATTTCGATTTACATAACTAATGACAAAGACAAAGCGACACAAAACCGTTTGCAAACCAAGTTTAGGTGACTTAGAAAAAAAATGTATTAGATGGAGAACGTACAACGTGTATAGAAAACAATATTGCAAATATGGTACGACAATTTTGTTATCTTCACCGTTCAATTTAGTGATGTCATTCGAAGCCTTAAAGTAACATAATTTATCATATAAATTTTATTTTAAATAAATAATACCAAATTACTTACTATTATTTATTTTCAATTTATATGTTTATATGTAGTGACATTTTTTATTGCTAACAAATCTTTTGAATATTTTAAATTCATATTTTTTACTTGTAAAAAGTTGTTAGTGTGGTCTGTTAATATTTTTTTAATCGTCTGGACTTTTGAATTTTAACAACTTCTTATAATTTGTACATGAACAATTATATAAGGAACAATTTTAGTTTTGATATGCGGGATCACTCCAAACGACTCTCTTCACATCACATTTTAAATCTCTTGTCAATTTGTTGTCTCCAATAAATTTGTATTCTCAGACACTCAAACTCTACATATAATGGTATAAAACATTAACCATTTGTCAAACTACTGAACTAAGAGAACTTTTACAAATTATTTTTTTGCAATCTGAATGTTAAAAACAAATAGTCAAATTTTGATATTTACAAAAATGTGTGTTTATGTGTAATTTTTTTTAAAACTAAAAATCTAAATCTTATGTATATGATTAAATTTCATGAGCGATTACAAACAAAATTATTAATAGAAAATGTTCATCTAAAATGTTAAATATGTATATATATATAGCAAATTAAATTTATTATACCCACACCGCATTTGTATTAATCAGCAATCAAACATTGTTTTGTCCCGCTTTTTTTACATAAACCGGACACATTCCGCAAAACCGCACGATCTGCAGTTGTACCGTGCTGCACCGCATAAATTCTTGACCCGCACCGCTCTATTTAATGTTACCATTCGGAGCCTAAGAAAAAATTGGTGTATAATTGAATATAATATTTAAAAATCATATCTAAATTTTTTAAAATTGATGTTATTCAATATATATATATATATATATATTTTTTTTTTAATACGAAGTTATTCAACGCTAACTTTTTCAAAAAAAAAATCTTTCTAAATTTATTGAATTAAAATTAGTGAAGTTTATGAAAATAATTATTAAAAAAAATCTAAGATGTACTGAACATATTTTCGAAACTATACATATGAATTTTATCAAAATTCAAATATTAACAATTATAAAAACACATAAAATGAACTATAAATTACTAATCGAGTATTATCCTCTTACTTTTTATGTTATTCTAAATTTAATGACACATATTTTTCACATAATATTCTGATCATATATATAATTTCTCAATATAAACAAATAATCATACGGAAAAAAAACTAAATCCCCCAATCTGTGAAAAACCTAGACCGACTCTTGACCGGAAAGTTGGGTTCCGTTTTAGAGTTTACCTCAACAATATTTCTCGCCGGCTCTCTTCGATCTTCTCTTGCGGCTTACTCTCTCCATCTTCTTCGTCTCTAGGTCATGGCTCTTGCGCTCGGGAAGCTAGGCATCGTCCTCGGTGCAGGTTATTACTCACTGATTTGCTCTGTCCTCGACTTATGCTTTTTATTAGGGTTTTTTGATTCCTGTAGCAAATATCATCGTCCTTGAACCCTTCTCAATCATCGTCTCTCTCAAAGTTTGTTTCTTTATGTTAAGTTTCTCTGTGAATGCACCTTTGATGATTAATTTAAGTGTTCATCACTGAATTGTGGTTTTGTAAATGTTAGTTTAGGGATTCTGCTAGCTAGAGAAGGGGGCTTACCAGATGTCTCGAATTTGGTCTCGGGTGCTTTTAAGGTATTCGAAATTTCTAATCTTTTGCAAAAAAGCTTGGTGTTTGGAAAAAAAATGGTGGGCAAATGTTTGATTCTTTTTGACAGATTGTATTTAACCAACTGAAGCAAGAAGAACCTGCTAAATCAGCGAGCAATCCCCACAATGATACACTTCTGGCTCAGGTTAGAATGAGATGTTATTAATTAGAGGTGTTTAAGATAGACTTAATGGCGGAATTAGATTTACTTGTCTGATCTCTGATTTTGTGTGTTTGTAGGTTAGCAGTCTTAGGCATGAAATCCAGTTGCTGGGATCAAACAGACCTATCACCATTCTTTCGACGTCAGAATCAGGTCGCCTAGTGTTTTATATGGTTTTTGAGGTGTCTTAGGCAGACTTATGTTCTGATTGATGGCATTTTCTTCTTAATACTACCAAGTTGTTTGATTAATAAGACATTGTTCGTTGTTCACTACTAATCGTTGCTCGAAAGCAAATAATTAACAGTTTCCTTCAATTCCCAGGCGGTAGAAAGTATGGTGTTATCATTGTAATTGGAGTGATAAGCTACGGATATGTATGGTGGAAGGTAAATAACACTTCAGCATACCTGAGCTACTTTAAAATAGTTACTTACTCGTTTGAAGTGTAGTTTCTTTTTCGTATTTGACAACTTACAGGGTACTGATTTATTCTGCAACATTCTCAGGGATGGAAACTTCCAGACTTTATGTTTGCGACAAGGCGCAGCTTGACAGATGCATGTAATAATGTTGGCAACCAGATCGATGGTTTTTTCTCATCGCTCTCGGCAAGTTCTTACTTCCTGTATTTTCTCTTGCGCTCTTAAAGACTGCTCTCGTACTGATTTCTTATGATTTGACCACGGAACTCAATTCTTATCAGTTACGATGGTTCCTTTTGTGAGCTCGTCCATGCGAATGATTTTAGTTGCAGTACATCAATATTTGTCTCATTTTGTTTCTGTTAACATATCATGACAGGGTACAAAACGAGAGTTAAGCTCACAAGTTGACAGGATGGGTCGTACTTTGGATGCAAATACAGAAACTATTAAAGAAACAGGACGAGAAGTATGTTAGATTTAATATACACAAATACTTCTGTTTCACTACCTGCAATGATTTCTGATGATTCTACCTATTTTCTTTGTCCAATTGTTTAGGTGGCTGAACTACAGGATTGTACAGCAAATCTGAAGTATGATGTTAGGTCTGTTTTCGATGCTGTTGAAACTCTGGTGAGAAAATTTAATAATTGCATACATGTTCACCAATTTGTGCTCCCTAAAAACAAATATTGAGGTGATTTTCTAATCTTCATAATTGTCAGACAAGCAAAGTCAGTCGCATTGAGGCGAATCAGGTAAGATTTCCATAGCCGTAGATAGTGATTTTTATGCTCATCAGGCATTGTACTTTATCAAATTTGAATCTCTTTGCCATTCATAAAGGATATCACGCTTAGAGGAATTGGGGCTCTGCATGCTCAAAGTCAAGAGAACAGAAGAATTCAAGAGTCCAATCAGGCATGAGCCTTCTTCACTTTGCAGTTCTTTTTAGGGTCATGACTACGTAATCTACGTTTTCATCTTATCTTGCCCAAACTTGTTTTATGTTTAGGCTTTGCCGTCAACTTCATCAGTGCCAGCCATTGAGCCAGCTCCTATGACACCATCGTCAAGGGTAAATGACTAGACCTTTTTATCTAGTGTCACAACTGTTTATCATGTTATTGGGATTGTTACCGATCTTGTTTTGTTCGATTTTGATTATTTCTCTCCGGTGTTTTGGCAGACTCTGTCTTTGCCTCCCTGTGAAACCCAGTCGCCATCAACCCCAGCTCAACAGGTTAGTTTGTTCTATCTCAAGCCAGAGTTGTCGATTAGAAACTAAATTTCGCTGTACTGAGTATCGACATTTCATTTGGACAGTCACATGGTGCACTTCAGCATACTCAATCTATGTCTGGTTTGAAGGTAAAGATTCTTTCTCCCCTTCCTATCCCTTAAATTCTGCTCATCAATATGCGTCAAACCTAACCTAAAACAATCTTCGGGTCTTAGGACATAAGCGAAAGCACTAGCAGCAGCGAGACTTCTTCAAACAGAACATTTACTGGGGAAGCCTTGGGAAACAATGCATCAGGCTTGAGGCCGGGCGTGCTTGGTAGGTTCTCAATGCTAAGAATAGTGAGGACCCTTAGTGTGGTCAATACAGTGCCTACTAACTGAAGAGAGGGATTTATCATTCAAATATTAGGATTAACAAACAAGAAGTTGGCATGTGTAAACTACAGTAGAGGATTTGAATAGATTTTGCTGTTTCCGCCATAAGTGGTGGATAATTCTTGTAGAGATGCAGCTTATATTTAATTGGTTTATATATCACAGTTATCAGTATGATGCTCAGGTATGTTCTATTGAAAGCTTTAGGATATAAAGGCTAGTATGGTGAGAAGAGATTCATGGTTGTCTTCACATTCTTTTGTCTAATAATTATAAGTCACAGAGAGATTGAAAGAAGCAGAAACCAAAATGGCATGTTACAAATCTCGTATCATTTATAATTTCATTGGATTCCATGTACGCATTATAAAATGCAAAATATGCAAGGGAAGCTTTAGATAGAATTAACAATGTAATTGGCAAATGGACCAACCTTTTGTTCAAATACAAAAAGGAAAAGAGACGGCCAGACAAATCCATCGTCGTCGACCTCTTATATAAACTTATTTTATGAAAGGGCAGAGCAACCAAGTGCTTCATTGTGACAGATATATATAACCCAATTACATATATAAGCTGCATCCCTACAAAAATATGCTGCACCATTTTGTGACATTTTCTCCACTAAGCATAGACATATCAAAATTGATCATTGATATTTGAATGATCAAACTCCTCTTCAGTACAGACTAGCCACTATTGGGGTCCAGTCGAGTTTGCAGGCACTGCGTTGATCGCACTACGAGTCCTCCCTATTCTTGGTATTGAGAACATACTAAACAAGCCTGAACTCGTGTTTCCCACGGCTTCTCTAGAATGTGATCCATTTGATATAGTCTCGCGGCTGCTAGAGCTTTCACTTATGTCCTTCAAACCAGACATAGATTGAGCGTGCTGAAGTGCACCATGTGACTGTCCAAACAAAGAATCAGTACTCATGATGAAGAATTATAATTTCTAATCGACGACTCTTGTTTGAGATAGAACTAACAAACCTGTTGAGCTCCATTAGGGGTAGACGGCGTCAGGGATTCACGGGGAGAAGCAGGAGGCAAAGACAGAGTCTGCCAAACATCAAAACACCAGACAGAAATAAGCAATGGAACAGGCAAGATTGGTGACAATCCTACTAATGTGATGAACACTTGAATTTATTGAGACCAGATAAAGATTGAGATTCATTTACCCTTGACGATGGTGTCATAGGAGCTGGATCAATGGCTGGCACAGATGAAGTTGATGGCAAAGCCTAAACATAAAAGAAGAATGGGCAAGATAAGATGAAAATGTAGATTATGTAGTCATGTCTATAAAAAGAAGCTCATCATGCCTGATTGGTCTCTTGAATTCTTCTGTTCTCTTGACTTTGAGCATGCAGAGCCCCAACTCCTCTAAGCGTGATATCCTTTATAAATGGCAAAGAGATCCAAATTTGATCAGTACAATGCCTTATGAGTACAAAAATCACCAATTACAAGTCTACAACTGTGACAAATCTTACCTGATTTCCCTCAATGCGATAGACTTTGCTTGCCTGACAATCACGAAGATCACCACTTTTATTTATTAAAGGGAGAACAAATTGGTGAACATGTATACAATTACTAAATTTGCTCACCAGAGTTTCAACAGCATCGAAAACAGACCTAACGTCAACCTTAATGTTTGATGTACCATCCAGTAGTTCAGTCACCTTAACATTTTGATCAATTATCACGAAAGCAGGTAGAATATCAGAAAGACATGACAACATAGTGAAACAGAAATATTTGTGTACAATGAATATAACATACCTCTCGTCCTGTTTCTTGAATAATTTCTGTATTTGCATCCAAAGTACGACCCATCTTGTCAATTTTTGAACTTAACTCCCGTTTTGTACCCTGTCATGAAATGTTAACAGAAAAAAATGAGACAAATATTGATGTTCTGCAACTGAAATCATAAGGATTGATGAGCTCACAAAAGGAACCATCATAACTGATAAGAATAGAGTTCAGTTGTAAGAACTTGCCGAGAGCGATGAGTAGAAACCATCGATCTGGCTGCCAACGTTATTACATGCATCTGATAAACTGCGCCTTGTCGCAAACATAAAATCTGGAAGTTTCCAACCCTAAATATGTTGCAGAATAAATCAGAGCCAGTAAGTTTTCACGAAAGAAAAAGAAACTACAAACAAATGAACTAGGTCAAGAGAACCAAATGAATGGTTTTTCAAAATACAAAATCTTGACTGGCCAACAGCACTTGAAGCTCAGGCATGGTAAAGTATATTACCTTCCACCATACATATCCATAGCCTATCACTCCAATTATAATGATAATACCATACTTTCTACCACCTGAGAATTGAAGGAAATTATTAACTATTTGCTTTTGAGCAATGATTAATACTGAACGAAGATGATTTCACATAAATGAAATGACTTGCTAATGTTAAGAAGAAAATGGCAGTGCTCAGAACATAAGTTTGCCTTAATTGATGCGAAAAAGTAGCAAAAAAAAGGAAAGAAAACTGAAAGAGGACCTCAACAAAAACATGGCTAGAAATATAATAGCAAATATTAGAGATTGAGAAAGGTTCTACTGTCCTATCTCACATCAGCATAATAATCGAACCATTATGCAGAAAGAAAAACAAAAGTTCAACATTAAAAATCTAGAGCACCTGATCCTGCTGTCGTAATAATAGTGATAGGTCTGTTTGAAGACAGCAACTGCAATTCATTCCTCAGACTGTTAACCTACAAAAACATAAGTTGAGAAAAATAAATCTAAGTCCCCCACAAGTATTACCTTATCCACCTCTATCTAATAACTTATCATCACCCTTAAGTAGATTAACCTGAAACTAACCTGCGCCATAAGTGTATCATTGCGTGGCTTGCTCCCTGATTTGGCAGGTTCCTCTTGTTTCAGTTGCCTAAATACAATCTGTCAAGAAAAAATAACCATTACCCCCAACTCTACAGATTGGTATACAAGAGAATGGTAAGCAGTGAAGCATCAATATCTATACCTTAAAAGCACCTGAAACCAAGTTCGATACGTCTACCAAGCCTCCTTCTTTAGTAGCAAGCACTGACCCAACAAGACCTAAAGTAAAAATATGTTAGATGAACATCAAGTACACTAGCAATGGATAATTAATCATTGTAGATGAACATAAACTTCTACTCTTTGATACAACTTTTAAAAGAGCTAACAATTCTAAAATTTATCCCCTTTTCTGTTCAATATTACGAAGAAATTACACCAGAAATGAAAATCAACCCAGTGAGCAAACTTAAAAGATGAAAAGCCTTTAAATTTCGTGGTGAATAAGAGTCGATGATTGAGATCTAATCAAACAAACTGATCCTTCTACAGTAATTAAAGGGTTTATCAAAAACCCTAATTTCTCATCCTCTTGTTGCGATGTCCCATCGAAATCAAAACCCAAAATGAATTCGAGCACCGATCAATTATTCAGTCAAATAATAGAAACGCCCAATAAATAAATCCACGGACCTGCACCGATGAGCAAGGTAAGCTTCCCGAGCGGAAGAGCCATGCCTAGAGACGAAAACTCTACCCTAAGAGTTTGGACGGAGAAAGACTAAGATGGTAGACGAAACCGCATAAGAAGATCGAGAAGAGAAGTAACGGGAATGTTAAAGGCGAGATTGATTCGCTCTGGCGACGACGGAGCAAGTCGGAGAGAGAGAGAGAAGAGCGACTGAAATTCGACACGACAGTGTTCCTCATTCCTCAAGTCACTTGAGAAACAATTTTTTTTCTTTTTCTTTTGTGGGCCGAGAAATTGTAAATGGGCTTTGGAATATGCTATCAGAAGATGCCCGTGAGGCTTATTATTTTGTTTGTTTTAATATGTGATCGATCAATCAACACCGTTTTTTTAAAAAAATTTAAATTCCTAGCCACACAAAATTTAAACTTCTTTATAGTGTTGTGTTCCATATGCAAACAAAATGCCACACCTAAAATCACACAAAATAAATATTAATTCACAGAAGGGAAATTAGGTAAAATAGCCACAAAAAAGCTATAATTAAAATTCTAACCATTTAACTTAAATCCAATGAACATAATTATGCCACATGGGTTCATTTTGGTTAGTTTACTAATTATAATTTTTTTGTTGGTTAGTAAGCAAATTCACCCTTCACAGAAACACTAGAGTTTGGCACAGCAAAAATAAAGCGTAGCCTCTCAAAATATTCGTTGATGTTTGATGTTTCGGAGTCTAGAATCTAAATTTGTTTTTTGGGAAATTTACATGTGAATGAATGTGTTGTGCAACGCAAGACTAAATAAATAAAAAACGCTACTGTATTTCTCCATCATATCATGTAGGTAAAAGAAGCGCTATAGGATTTTGAAGTCATATAGCTTGCATGCTTGTGTCCTCCCCACGCGTGTATGAAGTCTTTCAAAAACTCGAAATGGTTAAGCCAGCCAATTCTGAGTTGTATTTAAAATTGTTGTTTGGTATATAGAATGATGGATCAGCGATTCAATCTACAATATACAAGGAGAGGACACCAAACCCAATCCTAAGATGTTTGTAGTGTTTGGTGACTTCTTGTGCAATTCAGGAAGTGGAATTTTCTTCTAAATTGGGTCATCTATATCAATTCCAGTGTCTTTTATTGGACTTAATTAAATAAGTTAGTCAGGCCCAACCATTTTATATAAAACTAAGTCTGTCACGTACATACGACTATTGATGGAGTCTGAAGACGTTTGGCTTTAGAACGACAAAATTGCATGAATTATGGTCATTAGGATAACTTTAACAATCTACCAAACCATACTTTATTCTACAGATAATATATTTGTCTGTATGTATAATTATAGAGACAAAGTAATCATATAATCTTTCCTTGGAAGCAAGCCTACGTGATTCTATTTTCCTGATGCTTTTCAACTATAGTACCAAAAATTAAATAAAAAACCTTTATTATAAGAATCATACAGAAAACTATTTTTCATTTTATAAAACTAAGGCTCTTTCCTCAGTAAGAATATATATGTATATATATTTTTTTCCTAATAATCTTTAGCCAAAACGTTATTCACCAAAATCATTTATTTCTGACTTTAATATGAAGTTGGGGAATTCGATCTCAATTATTCTTAAGACCTGCAAGCACAGCCCTAAGAACATTAAATAAGTTCCACTACATACATGATCACTGTTTGTAATCAAATAAAAAAAAACTTAGGTGAAGGTGGATGTAACCATCAAAAGCAGGTTCAATACTCTAACTGATCTCAACCACAACCACTTGAAGACAATATTCGTACAATATAATTGCATTGCAATAATTATAATAGATGTGTTTTCCTATATCTTATGATTCTAAGCAAAGTTTATCTCTCTTCAAGTAGGGCTAAATATTTTAGGCGTATACTTTAAGAAATGCTTATCAGTTATCACAATACAACGGTATATAAATATATGATCGTGTGAATGTGTTACATAACTCAAAAAACATAACTTTTTAAAATAGGAAAATAAACTAAACTAAAATTACTTGAAAGTGTTGTTGAATTTTTGTTGTTTTTTTTTTGTTTTTTCAACGTTGAAATCTTCTAATCAACGGTTTTAACTACCTCGTGTTCACACCTTCACGGCGATACTTGATTTTTTAACCCGAGGTTTTGATCTCATGTGGCAAGCACACGGTAAACCAATGACCATAACCGTTGGATAAAAAAACGACGGACCGTTATATATTTCACCTCTCTCTCGTTACCAAACATTAATTAATAAAATCATATTTCCTCTTCCTTTCTCTGACGCGTTTGGCGGTTCGTTCTGGAGCTTCTGATGCACTTTAATGGCGAAAACGGATAGAGGAATCCGATAGCGAATTAGGGTTTTACGATTATCATTTTTCCGCAGCTAGAAACTAGAAGCATAATGACGTTAACGAGATACCAGATACGGAACGAGCACGGATTGGCGGATAAGGCGTTGTACCAATCCGCCGATAACGAAGATCCTGAAGCTTTGCTCGAAGGTGCATCTATGGCTGGACTCGTCGGTGTTTTGCGCCAGCTCGGCGACCTCGCTGAGTAAGTTTCTCTCGATTGCTTGAATTTTGGTCCAATTCCGTATTGTTGAGTATCGGAGTGTAGGGAATAGTGGAGTTCTAAGGTTTCGCGGAATTGAATTAAATGTGGAGAAAATTTGCTAGATTAGGGATTTGGAATCGGCCTAATTTTGGTGTAATTTAAGTTTTTATGTGTTGATCAGAGGATCTTTCTTCTTTTGGTTATTTCATAAATGCACTTTTGCTTGGAGATTGTAGACTGTCTTCTTTGGATTGGTAATGAAACCTGCATGGGTCAGCATCAAGCCTGATATAGTTTTATTCCTCAATTTCTGAAACCAATGGATTGATGATTCTTGCTCATTTGTGTTTAACAATCCACATCATTATTAAAGATCTCTTTTGTTTTGTTTCCTTTATACCAATAAGATTTGCTGCTGAGGTGTTCCATTGCCTGCACGAAGAATTAATGACAACTGTAGCACGAGGGCATGGTTTGGCAACGCGTCTCCAACAGCTCGAAGCAGAGTTTCCTTCGATTGAGATACCGATTCTGTCTCAAACCGATCATTCAACTTCATATTATGAACCAGGAAAGTTATCTTATTCTGGCTATATTATAGGATACTGGTGTAAGAGCTATACGAACTATTAGATGCGCTATAGCCTATATGGAGTCATATTCTTGGTTACAGCCTTACAGGTGATTTCTTTGTGTTATTCGACCAAAGCACTGAATTGATAGGTTCTGCATTATTTCAGGCTTGGATTGGCATCCTATTTTGCAAACAGAAGGAAACATGATTTCCCCTCACAACTTGCCTCGTTGTATAATGGATTCATATGAGGAATGTCGTGGTCCGCCAAAGCTCTTCCTTCTCGACAAGTACATTTCCACGATTGATGAAAATTTCAGAAGTTTTTATCACAGCCAAACTTTGCTTTTACAAGTGTTTTTTTTTTAAAATCATTTTTCTGCTGTCTTTCAGGTTTGATGTTGTTGAGTCTGGATCATGCTTGAAGCGTTATTCTGATCCATCTTTGTTCAAGGCGCGTTCTGGATTAGCAATAGTAGCAACGTCAAAACTCAGCAAAGATGAGAGGACACGTAAACCAAAGGTATTCATTCATGTAGTACATTTCCTTATTCTTGTTTTTATTTTACCCCACTTTGCCAGTGACTGTCTAAACAAGCATCGGAATTGTAAATTTTGGGTGTAAGTTTTACATATGATCTTGTATTTTTCATCTGCAGAAGAAATTATCACGCACAACTAGTGGAGAGACACCTAGGGATTCAAGAACATCACATTCCAAGTGAGCACTCATGCTATATATTTAGTTCAGTCTCTGTTATTCATATGTCTAAACTCTAAAGTTCATACGATTGGCACTTTGATTTGGTGACACAGGTTGCATCAGCTATTCTCATTGGAGTATGTTGATAACGGACAAATAAATCCTGAATTCCATGTGAAACTGAAGAGAAGACAGCTGAACGGACCTCCAAGTAACTCAAGCTATGGGACAGGTTACATGGAGAAATTTGTCAAGCATTATTCGCCTTACTGTGAAAGAGTTCATGGGACTCTGGATCAGTCATCTCCGGCAATGGAAACTCATGAAGTTAAGGTATGCAACGTACGAGAAGACTTACCAACACCCTCCCTGGTTTATCCAAACAATGGAGACACTAATAAAGACAACAAGATGGAGATGGAATCCATTGTTGATGAAGAAAAACTTGAAATTTCTTTTGTTCCTCAGGAGATTATAGTTAATGAGAAATCTTCACCCAATATAGCGGCAGGACCAGCGATTTGTTTAGAAAGAAGCTCTTCTGAGAATTTTTGTTGCAACCCGTACAATGACACAAAGGCACCTGCTTCAAGGGAGTCAGAAGCAAAGGAAGCATACCGTGATGAAAAGATTGACTGTAGCCTTGGATTTCCGGGATTTGGACAGACACCGATCTGTACTAATGGAGACATGACTCAAAGAGAGGTTGTGGCTCAGTTTTCCCATATGACACCAGAAATAGATTCTGCAGGCATGGGGACTCTAGAGCTCCAACAAACACCTTTCAGTTTGTCTTGTAATGAGAATCCTCCATGTCTTTCCAAGGATTCTCGAAGTAGCTTAGAGCTTCAGTACAATAAAGCAAGTGCTGATGGAATTGGTTTGGAATCATCCGAAGCTCGTGAAGTCTTTGAAGTCAGAAGAGATCCCATGGTTAATATTTCCCCTGAAGCTCAACCAGAGAATCTGTCGAAACTTACACAAGTCCCACGGGACGAATCTGAGGCCAAGACCATAGTTCTCCCAACAAATTACGTTGAAGATCATTATTCTCAACATGATTTCAGTGCAGAGACAGAATCTGAAATATCTTTAAGAGGTTTAGTTGAAGACCAGTTCTCTTCCATTGAGGCTCTAGAACCCGAGTACATTTCTTCTGAAGCTGATCTTTCCATTCCGGATAGCAAAAGGAGTTTACAGGAAGCGGCATTTGACAACTCTGAATATTTGTCTCTGGCTGATGCACAGGACAATGCTGTCCCAAAAGAAGATAAAACCAACTCACAGGACGAATCTTCAATGAATTTTGAACAGTCTGGACATAAATCAACTTCTGAAATAAGTTCAGAAAATGGAACTCTGGTGTCAGATATTCCAGGAGATCTTCACACAGGAAACGAGAACCTCTCGGTCTCATCTTGCCAGGAAGAAGCATTCGACAACCCTGATTTGGCTGAGACATCATTATACCCTGGACAGGAGGATCCAGAACCCATGTCTATTCTTGTCGCTGATAATGGTGAGCCAGAGGTACTATTTCCGGATACTCAAAATCACGATAACCAGATTGGTCTGAAGAATAAGCCCAGTGAGACAGTGCCTGAGATAGACTTGGAAAATATTAATGATCAACAAGAGAGTCTTTTAGGTACTCAAGAATGTCTGTCACATGAGGATTGCATACAGACACGGGACCAAGGGCAAGAGAGTCTATCCGAAACCGGGTCAGCAAATCCAATAACAGCATCATCTGAGTCTCTTCCTTGCCGAGTCTCTACACAAGATGTACCTGTTGGTGTTCAAGCTTCACCTTCAGAGGAAACGTTAACATGCTACGAAAAGTGTTTCCCTTCAAGCGTATTTGAAACAGAAGTTTTTCATGCACCACTCGAGGAAACTTTTACATCACTAAATAATCATATTTCTGAGTCTGCTCTTTCCGTGGTTCTGACTGATCAAGAAAATCTCTTAGAGGAATCTATGGTTCCCTTCTCCACGTCACTCCATGAAACACCTCACGAAGATCTAGAGATAACGCCTCCGCTCCCGCCTCTTCCTCCGACACAATGGTGGATGGGAAATCAAGTTGAATTTGCGAAAACAATTGAAATACAATTTTCTCCAGTGCAATCACTTGCAGACAGTGGAAATAACAGTTTCTACATTCACACGGATGAAAACACGCATAATGGATCAGTTCAAGTGACCGAGGCTTCAGGAGAAGCCGTGTCAACTGCTGCACACACCACTCTGAGTGAACCATCTAAAACAACAAAGGAACAGTCTCCTTCAGCAGAAAATGGGACAAACGACATCGGTATGCACAATGATGAAAGTACACCGAAGGAGGAATCATTTGCCTCGGTATCACTAGCCACGGCAGAATCAGCTGAAAGTGTAGAAACTGACTGGAGGACTGAAGCAATGGCACTTGAATGGTTTAGTCAGAACTTAAGAGAGCATGCCAATTCCAACCCTGCAAAGTTGGAAGAGGAACACCAACTTGATCAGAATGAGAAAGATGGAAAACTTCCAAGAGAAAATGGCTCGCTTGTTATTGGCATTGATAAAAGCATGGTGATTAGCTAGTCTATACCTCTATGGTTAATTTATTAGCGGCTTAATCATGTGACTTAATTGTTTGATGACAGTTGAGGAAAGTACCTGAACGGGACATGACACAAGTTGGAGCTCGAGTGGACGAGAATGATTCACTACTAGAGATCATACGAAGCAAGGTTACAACTTATGAAATTCATCTTTTGCTTTGATTTTCATTCATATTTTATAAACCATTACTACTAATCTAATGAAATACATGAAGCAGTCATTCAACTTGAGACCAGCAGATGCGTCGGTGAGACCCAATTTTCAAGTAGCAGTTCCCAAAACCAACTTGAAGGTCGCTGCAATTCTAGAGAAAGCAAATACTCTTCGCCAGGTCTCTCTTTGATGGTTTAATTTCGACAATTCAATGTGTACTGTGAAAATATGACTAATGTGAATTATATATACTATAGGCAATGGCGGGAAGCGACGAGGACCACGATTCAGATAGTTGGAGTGAATAAGTCGTTAAGGTAACCTGATAGATGATTACATACTGATTATACACTCACACATTATGGATAGAAGAATTGTTAGGCCTTTTCTCATACTTTATTCTTTGTATTTCCTAATGGTTCTATTGGCACAAATGTATAAGTCTCTCTGTTTTTTTCCTTCTATGTGTATGTACACCCAATTTTACTCTCTTTCTATAAAAGAAAATATTCGTTGATGTTTGATGTTTCGGAGTGTAGAATCTAAATTTGTTTTCTGGAAAATTTACATGTGAATGAATGTGTTGTGCAACGCAAGATAAAAAAAATTCAGAAAAGAAAAAGCTGAGAAGTTAAACATTTAACTAACAATGGGTTGATACTTGATAACGTAGAAATTTGTAATGTCGATGTACGGGAGTGTCTTATTGGAACTTTTCTTCAGCTACTGTATTTCTTCATCATATCATGTAGGTAAAAAATATGTTTTAACTATTTTTCCTTTTCCAAGTTGGACAAAGAAAAGTACTGATAAAGTCAATTGTAAAATTTAACTTTTCTTCCAAGTACAAGTCGTAAGTGGGTACGGTACGATCCGAGGAATATTCCGTACGATGACCGGTCTAACAGTTGAACTGGTCATGAGACTGCACCTACACGTACGATGACCGTCGCTGATAATTTGTGTATCAGATAAGCCTCTACAAAAAAAATTATTCTACTGATCACATACTAAAGCGTAGGGAGTTAGAGCTTGTGTTGTTGATCTTGGAGATGACCTAAATCAACTTCAGGCCATTCGAGGAACTTATAATGCAGAAGCGACGAAGGTAGATATGTTTGAGCTGCCGCATTACAAGGGTCATTAGGAGGATATATATACTCTTTTCCATACCCAAGTTCCTTCATTAACTTTGTCGACGCGTTCCTCAGATGTAGCGGCACCCCTTCATTCTGTCCAACTGAGTCCTTGACAACTTTCCGTGCAGCTTCTATCGCTCGGTAAACAGCCACGGATTTAGGAGCCAATGCCAAGTAAGCGGTACACTGAGCAAGAACTACATTGCATTCAGGCATACCCAAGAAATGCGAAGCTTGATAGCACGCAACCGCTTGGTTAAGAGCTGAAGGATCGGCTAAACCAATGTCCTCACTTGCAAACCTTATAAGCCTCCTCGCAATGTAAAGCGGCTCTTCCCCACCTTCAAGCATTCTAGCTAGCCAGTAAATTGCAGCATTCGCATCTCCTCCACGCATAGACTTGTGAAGCGCGCTTATAAGATTGTAATGTTGTTCCCCTGCCTTGTCGTACGCCAAATGTTTACACTGAAGCGCCTCTTTCGCATCATCAAGAGCCACAACAACAACCTCAGATGATCCAGACCTCGCTCGAGCAGTAGCCATAGTAGCTGAAATCTCGAGTGCATTCAAAGCGACGCGTGCATCACCATCGCAGTTATGAGCTAAAAACTCGAGAACAGAATCGTCAACCTCGACGTTATCAGAGAGTCCTCTATGAGAATCATGAAGAGCTCGTTGGAGAAGCGTTTCAACATGAATAGGTTTCAATGGATTAAGAGTAAGAACTCTACAACGTGAAAGCAAAGGAGTGATCAAATGGAAAGAAGGGTTCTCAGTGGTGGCTCCAATGAAAGTTATACTACCATCTTCAATAAGAGGCAAGAAGGAATCTTGCTGTGACTTGTTAAACCTATGAACCTCGTCCATGAAAAGCACAGTTCTCTTTTGAGGACCATCAAGATTATTAAGCCTTTTGGAACTCTCAACTGCATCTCTAACATCCTTAACACCGCTAGTAACAGCAGACAAGGAAAGGAAGCGGTAGAGGGAAGGATCCTTACAGGAATTGACGAGAGATTTGGCGATTGAGGTCTTGCCGGTACCAGGTGGGCCCCAGAAGATAACGGAAGGGAGGCGATTGGATTCGGCGGCGGAGCGGAGGAGAGAGGAAGGGGAGAGGAGATGGTCTTGACCTAGGACGTCGTCGAGAGTGCGAGGACGCATACGCTCCGATAAAGGCTGGTGGTTGGATGATGGTGATGACGAGGAGGAGAGTTTGGGGCGTTTGGGGTTTAGGGTTTTGGGATTGGGGAGGAGGAAGCGGTCGAGTTTGGGCTGTGACGTGGCGGCGGAGGTGGAGATGGTTTGGTGGGAGAGGATCCAATCGGTGGCTTTCTGGATTGAATCTCCGCCTGTGGCCGTTAAAGCTTGGGCGGCTAAGTCGGTCGGGAATCCCATGCTCACCAGTTCCTCCATCGCCGTCTATCTGTAAGTGTGACCAACACCAAAACCAAATGAGAGATAATTTAATGAGGTTTAATGCTTTGTAATGCTGAATAAGACCATTTCTTTGTGCCTTTGAAGGATGAATCTAATAGGAGGACAGTGACATGATGTATAAGACACGTTGGGTAACAAAAAGAATTTCTGAAGCAGTGTGAGATAGAAATACGAAACCTTTTATTATTACCTGAGTTCTAAAAATGCGATGGAAGAAATGTACCTATAAGCCTAACTTTGACAAAAGCTTTTCTTTACATGTAAGGATTTTGAACAAAACAAAAAGGAGGTTAAAAATCATCAGCACGGTGAATCTCGCCCATGAGAATGCGATTGCTTGTGACTTTGAAACCGAGAAGGGCTGGATCAATCTGCCTCCCTTTCTTGCCTTTCTTTTTCCCACCACCTTTACTTCCTTCGTTTTGATCAGATGACTCTACTGCCACCTTCTTCATGCTACTACTCCTCTTCAACATCTCACTGAACGACGCCTCTGACCCCGAACCTTTGTTTCCCGCTGCTCCTGCTTCCCGTCTCGAACCTCCTGATAATATTTACATACTGAGTCTCTTTGTCCATGACTAATGCATTAAGAAAAAGACAAAAAAGGATCCTTGAGATAGATACCTTCAATTCCACTATAAGAAGCCGCTGTCCTATTGGCTGTTTCTGACATATGCTCAAGCAAACCTTCATGCGATGATGAAGAATGAGAAGAGGGAGGCCTTCTTAACAAAACTGAATCTTGCCCATGTGATGGAACTACCAGCCTACAAACATTCACATGAAAATTTTGTCAGCATGAATCTAGAGGTACACGAGCACATTACTTGCCTAAACTACTGGTGATAAAACATCATAATACAAAATTACCTATCCTTCCTTCTATCTTCGCCAACCAAGTTGTTAATGTATGGGTCTGCAGGAGATCGGGATAAGCCTTCATAAGAACAAAGCAAAAATCAAATTTCCAAACCATGAAGTCAGGGAAAGCAAAAACTTGGAAGATACATACCAGAGATATTGAAAGAATTCTGTTGGCCAAGCATAACAGCAGGAGGATCCCCTTGAACCAAGGATTCCAATACTGTTTGCTTGCCCATCCTGTCTTGGGCTTCAGATGACATCCTTCCCATTCCCTCGTTTTTAGGTGGCATGTTGTTCCAAGTTTTTATGTCATTCGCGTCTTTGTTACTTGAAAACATATTACTGAAGGCCTGAGTTTCATTTTGAGTTGACTGCCCCCCATCGATATTTCCAGAATGCAAGGAACTACTACGGTTCAATGGTCTCATATAGTTACCATCTCCCGGTAATATGTTGACTTGTTCATCAGAAAATGCTTGAGCCCCAAAGGCAGATGAAGCGTTTACAAGACCACCACGGTCTGAAAGGCCGCTAAAGCTTGACCCTGGGATAAGGCCTGAAGGAGCCATCCTGTCATAAGATTCCCCACGTTTCATGCTAGGTGCCTCAGCAGATTGGTGGCCGGGTCTCTGGTGGAGCAACTCCATAAAAAGCTGTTTTGACTTGTCTTCTGTCGATCCATCTACCATCCATGAGCCGGAATCATCACTCGGTCTCCTAATTCCTGGCCTCATTTTATGATGTTCAGCATCCATATTTGATCTTTGAAATTGAGATTCGAGCCAGTCACCAGCTGGATGTGCATCAGCTCCAGACCAGCGTCTTTCCGTTGATTCCAACTGTGAAAAATGTGGTTCACCAAATGGCATACGGTGAGTCTGATGATTGAAACCCAGAGTAGAATTTCCCAATCTGCCAGAAGATTGCATGTGGGCAGGAGCATCCCGCAACTCCAGACCCTGAGAGATTCCAAGACCATTTAAAGCATCCAGATTCAGCCCCGAAGCACTTACAGGTAAGGACGCTGATCGCTCGAATAATTCTTGTCGAAGTTCTTGCGGATACGAAAGGTTCAACTCAAGTTGACCCAGCTGATCCTCGAAGGATGGCCTCTGCTGTGGTCTAAATCCTGCAGAAGAGCGCGAACGGTGGATCCCATGATGAGTTCTTAGATGCTGGCCATTATGGTCAGAAGGCCACAGAGGGTCAATATGTCTCTGTTCCTCCAATAGAGTATTGTGCCTCATTCCATTTGCCAGTTGCATCAGCTGCTCTTTCTGTTGCAACTGATACTCCAAAGACCGGATTGATTCAGCTTGCATTTGTCCATGTTGAGATTGCATTTGTCCATATTGAGATTGCATTTGTGTTGAAAGTAACTGTTCAAGTAGCTCCCTTGGATGGCCTTCATGTGGCAACTGCCCAAAATTTCCTGCGGCAAGTTGCTCAATGTATGATGCGAAACCTTGTGGCGGATGGCCAGAACTTTTCTGCAGTTCATTCATTAGCTGTTGTTCTAATAACATCTGATCAACACTGTTGGATCGAGGGAAATCATGCGACTGCCCAAACCTTGAATCAGAAGTCTGTCCATGTAGAATCTGTTGCAAATGAAATTGTCGAGCATGGGACTGTTGTTGCTCCTGTAAGAGCTTCTGATGTAATTGATGCTCTTGTTGAAGCTGATGCTGTTGCAACTGAATCTTCTGCTGTTGTTGCAACTGCATCTTCTGCTGCTGTTGCAACTGAATCTTCTGCTGCTGCTGCAACTGGAGACTTATAAAGTGCTCCAGTTCCTGAGCTTGATCAGGATACTTGTGGCCATGTCCTGAATCCTGGCCAAGAAGATGTAATGTGGGTTCACCTATATGTGGATGCGACATCATTTCTCGATTCTGGAATTGCTGCTGGGGATGTTGATCAAATGGAAGTTGATCCCCACGGTTAAAGTGGTTGGAAACATGTTCAAACTGCGACATCCGGTTAGCAGCCAGAGCATCGAGGGACATGTTGGGGTCAATTTGAGTATTTCTTCGGGAATCAATGGGCCAATTGTCTATTGAACCAGTAGGCTCCCCCATTGCATCATAAGACCTGTTCGGTAACGGGTTAACTGGTGTACTACTGCTCTCTAGCTCAGACCACAACACACCAAACGGGTGCAACTTATTCTCATTCTGATTCCTAGTAGCAGCTTCAGTTGATTCACCAAGAATAGCAGAGCGGCCAGAAAATTCCATTGAAGCATCATGCATACTTGTAGAGGATTTTACTGCATAGCCAGAAACTCCAGCTTTTCCTGGGAATACTATTTCTGAAATTAATATAAAAAAAGAACATTATTTAGTTATAATTATGAACACAAGAAATTCATATGGTCACAAAAGCTTCTACACAAGCAAATGAGACCCGAAGAAAGAAATGTGTTCACCCAAGATAACACAAATGAGAAAGGGTTAGAGAGTCCAACTAACCTTCATCCTGGGCAGAGAAGTCCATGAAACTTCGGTCCTCAACATGTGGTGGTTTCATATAAACTTCTGACTCAGACTTTCTCTGAAAATGATTCTGAGTTGAGGGGTTGTTATGCACGGAATATGAGAGAGGCATGCCAGTTATTGAAGATATATCATTAGATTCTGCTGCAGGTGAAATTGTTAAGCCAGTCTCTGAATTTCCTACTAAACTATCCTTTTCTAGCTCATTCTTCTGATCATGAACACTTTCTATCTTTAAATATGACATGACCCTGCCTAGATCTTGAAAAGGAGTACCTTCTGGAGCATTTGCCAAGCGAACCTGTAGGTCTGTTCCAAAAAATCCTTGTTCAAACCAGGAAATAATGTCAGAGCCAATGAACGGTCCCTGAATTACTCCTTGAGGATCAATATACAAGAACATAAACTCTTCGGGTGGCATAGCCCCTTCTGGGTGATTCACTTCATAATCTGGTTGCTGCAGCTTGCCCATATAATCTTCCTCAAAAGAAGAAACAAGGGATTCGCTCCCACCCAACACAGAGGATTGAGTAAAAGCAGATCTAGCCGCTTCAGGACTTCCATGAGAAACTTGATTAGCAGTGCTAACAGATCCATAACTTTCAGAAGCCACTGAATTCAATCTTGAGACACTTGAAGCACCCCCCAGACCTCCACTGTGAGTACCATCCACTTTCGTTATACCTGAGTCAGGTATGCGGCATTTCACTGCAATAAAGCCAAAATACCAAGATCAGAGACGCATTCATTCTACGGAAAGATAGAGGCCAAGCAACTTAAGACAAGATAACACACCCAGACTGTTTTCGCCTAAGGATTCTTCTCCAGGTGAAGTATAAACTTCGCTACTAGTGATCCTTCCCTTCCATATGCCATTAAGGTTTGCCTATCAGATAAGATACAAGGCAACAAAGTCAGGAAAAGTCAGTTACAGATAAGAAATAAAAACATTAATGACACATTTATGAAATAAAGGCAATGGAAGCAGGTTCTCAGTGGGGACCAACCTCTTCTTCGGCATCGGGTGTGATAAAAGCAAGAGGTTCAGTCAAAGCCACTTGAGTTATTGAGGCAACTTCCTCCATCTCAGTCGGTATCATACCGAGGGAAGAATCCAGCTTCTGTTTTCTATACATGTCAAGCAACTTACCCCTTGGATACCAAAACATAGAGGCGGAAGGGCTTTGTTTACCAGGGATACTTTCATTTGTTAGCAACGCATATGCACCAGCACCAATTATGGTAGCTGAAGAACCCCTCCCAGTTGCAGAAGCCCTTCCTCGGCCCACAGTGAACCCAAATTTTGGGCCCTCAGTTCGTCCTCTGTCAAGTCCAAACCCAGGCGCAGAACGATAAGAAGTCGGCCCACCAGCCTGGGATTCCATCCTATGACGTGGCCTCCATTTGTCACGAGGGTCAGAGTCCCGTTCAGAAGTTGGACGGACACTGCTAACCACAGCTTGACTTTCAGTTTGAGGCTCTTCCTTGTCCTTGTTATTATCTACCTTCTCACAACGGGTTTCTTTCTCTTTGTCATCAGGACCCCAGCGAGATGACCATTTGCTGTCGCTGCGGCGAGAATTAGCATCATTCCACCTATCAGAAGAAGCAATACTTTTGTTGTCGCCGGTTTCTCTGCTTGAAACATTGTCAACGCGACGTTCTACTTTTCTGCGATCCCCTTTCCTAGCACCAAGTAAACCAGTTTCTCTTTCCTCTTCGCGCCATCTGCGACTAGTTTCATTCTCAGGCACATTTTTCCTCCAGTCTTTTTTGTCTTCGGGTGCATCCAAGCGCCATGCATCTTTCAGATTAGGGTCACTTGGATTTCCCATGGGAACTGGAGTAGGAGATCGAACATCCTACCACATAGCAAGAGCATCAGAGGAATGGACAATGATAACAAAGAGCAAAACTCTAGATAAGGTATTACCATCCTGCTCTCGCTTGATTTCGTGTAGAGCCACTGCGGAGACAACGGAATGCTGTTATCTGACGCCAATTCTAAACACAAATTCAAAAATAATGGAATCAATAGGTGAAGGGAACCACAGAATCCAAACGATACAAATTCAAAAAACCACTAGTGCCTAGAATCAAAAGGCACGAACAAATCATTGCTTCTTCTTTCCAGATCCCATCTAATGGAATCGTTAACAAAAGAAAATTCCATCTCTCGCTCACTAATTTAAACATGAAGTTGCTAATGCATCTGGACGGATATAACCAGGTAGGTTGACAAAGACAGATAGATAGAACCCTAATCGGCACAAATTAGGTCAAAATTCAAAAGTAAACATGACTGCCGCATCCTATGGAATTCAGATCCAGAAACCTCACGATTACAGAAGTTTCTCAACATTGAAATCGAAAGAAATTCAAACTCGAAGGTGAGAGAACTCGAAGTACCTTTGAACTGATCAGACGATTTGGAAAGGATGAGATCGTCAGGGAGATCGAACTTCTCTTCGGCCATGGCAGGATTGAAACAACCGACTTCGAGAGAAAAGAAAAGTGGAGGAGAAAGGGTTGTGCAGAGATTTGGAGGAGGAGGAGAGATTTCGCTGATTGGATTTCCGATTTGCCTTTGAAAGAAGAAAGGAAAGCTTTCACGTCGAGATCGAGAAAGAGGGAAGAGTGAGTTAAAGGGCGATAAAGGAAGGCTAAGGAGGCCTTGCGTGGTCACAACACCGATCCGAGTTCGCTCGGTTTTTGTTTTTTTGTTTAATCTTTTCTTTCAACCAAATTTATCATTGTTACAAGGGAATTACTTAAGATATTTATTACCTTCAAAAATTGAGTTATCACTATATTTTGATAAGTTTTAAATCAAATTAAAAAAAAAATGTTTCAAAAAAACTAATAATCTATTTTAAATCTTAATATTTATAGCTTATGATAATATTAATTAATTTCCGTAAAAAAAAGATAAAATTAAAAAAAAAATTCCCTCGTGTCTCTCATCTCTCACTTGTCGTAGAGTTACAACTTTTGGCAAAACGATAGAGATGTTCTAACACCGTTAAAGTAAGGATTCATTCCCTCGTGACCTCCTCGATTTGTTGTAAGTTTCTTTCTTAAAGATTTTTAATAAAACAGTTCATCCTCCTATTGAGGCAACGACGAGGCAATAATAAAAGATTAGGTTAGGGACCAACAACGGAGGTTCTAGTGTAGTTTTCGACGATATTTTTGTCGCGTAAATATTGTTTAACACTCGATTTTTTGTTTACGAGTTATCAAAACTCTAGACAAACGTTGCTTGTCAATCAAGAACTCAATCTTGCCATCTCATGAACACCGCCATTCTTCGCAAATTGCCAAACAATACTCATCCATCCAAGCTCCGATAGACCACAATCCCACAACTAATTTACATATACCATATATGTTATATTTGTATTAAATATCTCTCCACCGTGTTTTCATGCGCTTTATCTGAATCACACGCAAAAAAGGTCTACCAACGGTTACAATTATAATTAAATATTTTTCTATTTACCATATCATTTCTAAAAGCATTCTCTAGATCTTTATCTATTGTAGAATCTCCCTTGGTTAAATGATTAACTAAAGATTAATTAGTTTTTCTACTGGCGGTGATCTAGAGTTAAATTCTCATATAATGTGATTTGTTAAAAATAATGCAAGTTGATGGAAGTGAACATACAAAATATCTCGAATATTATGTAAGTAGAGTCATTGGCCATGAATCCAAGCACGGGGGGGGGGGGGGGGGGGGGGAATCCTAACCAAATCCTATGTTATTCCATTAATCATTAATTGCACTTCGCTTTTAATAGTAAGAGGATAGCTTATGATAATACTAATTAATTTTTCGAAAAAAAGATAAAATTAAAAAAAAAAATTCCTCTGTGTCTCTCATGTCTCTCCTTTGTCGTAGAGTTACAATTTTTGGCAAAACGATAGAGATGTTGTAACACCGTTAAAGTAAGGATTCATTCCCTCGTGACCTCCTCAATATGTTGTAAGTTTCTTTCTTAAAGATTTTTAATAAAACAGTTCATCCTCCTATTGAGGCAATGACAAGGCAATAATAAAAAATTAGGTTAGGGACCAGCAACGGAGGTTCTAGTGTAGTTTTCGACGATATTTTTGGCCGCGTAAATATTGTTTATCACTCGATTTTTTGTTTACGAGTTATCAAAACTCTAGACAAATGTTGCTTGTCAATCAAGAACTCAAACTTGCCATCTCATGAACAGTTGAACACTGCCATTCTTCGCAAATTGCCAAACAATACTCCTCCATCCAAGCTCCTGTGAAGATAAATACTTGATGATCAAGCAATGCCAACTAGACAATCAAGCTCTACGGTTAACTCAAGCTCAACTATGGTTAATGTAAGTTTTACTATGGTTGAGTAAAGCTTTTGGAATCACATGATGGGAAATTGCACAAGGCTGGAAAGCAAAGTACAGATTGTCTCGTAGTGTTTCAAATGATAACGGCTTGATTGTTACAAAGGACTGACGTGTAAAGGTGGCTAC
Organism: Draba incana; assembly: GCA_963576765.1. NCBI lineage: Eukaryota > Viridiplantae > Streptophyta > Magnoliopsida > Brassicales > Brassicaceae > Draba > Draba incana. The sequence goes on from OY755206.1 coordinate 33,819,950, forward strand.
TTTTGGCGTCTGATCAGGAGCTGCGTTTTGCTTTAGGTCAAGAGTTGAGCTCAAGATGGCTTGATATATAAGGACATTTTGGGAGATTGAGAGAGTGAGCCGACACACACAAATGATAGAGTAAGAGAGAAACTTGTATTAGTATAAGCTTGTATACAATTTCTCTATGACATAGGAATAGCTTGAGTGTGTTCTAAGTACTAGTGAAGGGTATTAGGGTGACACACTAAGGATTCCTATTGTAACTCTATCAAGTCTAGTGTGTCTCGGCCAGATGTAGTGACCCTCTTTAACGGGCATGAACTGGTTAAATCTTGTGTGTGCTCCATTTACTTCTCCTTCTCTCTTTCTGTTTTCTCTCCATCTTTAGTACTCTGTTTTTCATATGCTAGTCTCTGTCTTAAACATCAAACTACTTCATATCTTGGTTTGTGCTAGGATTTATGTTCTTAAAGAGAAGGTCTTTGAGACACCAAATCTTAACAGCTCCGATAGACCACAATCCCACAACTAATTTACACATACCATATATGCTATATTTGAATTAAATATCTTTCCACCGTGTTTTCATGCACTTAATCTGAATCACACGCAAAAAGGGTTTACTAACGTTACGATTATAAGTTGAATATTTTTCTATTTACCATATCATTTCTAAAAGCATTCTCTTGATCTTTATCTAATGTAGAATCTCCCTTGGTTAAATAATTAAGTAAGGATTAATTAATTTTTCTACTGGCGGTGATCTAGAGTTTGATTCCTATATAATGTGATTTGTTAAAAATAATGCAAGTTGATGGAAGTGAACATACAAAATATCTCGAATATTATGTAAGTAGAGTCATTGGCCGTGAATCCAAGCACTAAGAGTAGAAAGTGTTCATCATGAACATGGAGTAGAAAGTCCCATATCCGTGGTAAAGTCGTTTTTGGAAGAGTTCATAGTTTGTAATAAATAAATTATTTGATGACAAAAAAGAAGTATCAATACTCAAATCCCATTTGGTATGGGGACCAATGACCCAACACAAGATCCAAATATTATTTTAGTTAAATCAGGTCAAGACAGAGACTTGATCTATAATTCCTTTGAAATAACAACCATGTTTCGAGCTCCTCTAGCTTCTATTCCTCCTTACTATTTGTTTGCTTCACTGCTACAGCTTTCTGTCTTGCTACCTTTCGGCAAATAGGGTGCATCTGATTCACCACACGCCCTTAGAACAGCCTCATTCTGCAAAAAAACAAAACAAAAACTCTCAAAACTATTTGTGTCCAAGAAGTTCATGGATATTGAGAAATGATAATATGAGCTCAAAATCAAGCTTTGAACATAACGAAAAACAAGTTCATAAATATTAAACGTAGTGTATACCACGCTACGATGCATTTTTTGTTTAAGAAATCAAACTGACATTTACACTAATGCCCAAAAGAGCTCAATAATAACACAAGCTTATTGAGAGAAGCTTTGCATAATCTATGAAACACGAAAGAAATCGAGATAAACGAATTCAAAGCGTTTGTCTGGTTTATGGGCACATGGAAAGAGCAATAGACCAGACCAAATTCACTTGAATAAAGCTGATTAACAGAGAAATATAACGAGCACTATCTACCAAGAAGAAAATCTTGAGCAGCATAAGTAATTACAGACTCCCAATTCATAACATAGAGTTAAGTGATCGAACAACTGAAGAATACCTATAAACATTTCCAACAAGAAATTGCAATAAACACAGACAGAATGGGATTCCAATACATAAAATCTATCAAATCCGGAAAACCCTAAAGAGTGTACCTGCCAAACGCGACGGAGGCGGGTTTTGGCATTGGCTTTACGAGTAGAGGTAAGTTTGATTCTCTTCCAGACAAGACCACCGGAATCGTGCTTCTTCACAATCTCCATCACTCGAGTTCCCCAAAACGCACCCATTCCTCCTCCCATGGCCGCCTCGTCCTCTTTCTCTCTCTCACACACACACAACCAACGAAGGGATCTTTAGATTCGTCGTTCAAGCCTTCTCTCTATCGGCCCATATCTTATTAACCAGGCCCATTTTATCTACCTGTTTTGTTAAATCAAATGTTTGGCAAATTCCTATTAAAAATGCTCTCCATCAGATTCATAACAAAAGATTAGTGTTGTTTTTTTGTGTAAGCTAACGAAAGATACTTTTTTGTTACCATTTTCATCTCAAGAAAGTGTAATATTTTGTTCAAGTACAAAAAAACTGACATTTTGTTCCTTTAAAGACACTGCCTAGTTACACAAATTAGGCTATGGTGTTAAGAGTCTGAGAAACAAGTGTATTAGCCGATCAAAAACCAACATTATCTTTTGCAGCATCACTCGGTTCCAGAAGTGGTATTAGCGGTTTCTGATGAAGCTAAACTAGTGGTGTTAGCAGTCGGTGATTCCTGCGTAATTCCAGCTGAGTACTTTTTGATCCTCATTGAAATTAGAACACTTGACATTACTCCAAGTACTGGGAAGACATACCCCCAGACCTGAGTTTTTTGTTTTCCAGCTACCGAAGCCACAGCCATACCAGCAAGGCTACCGACTGATGCATTTTGCAAGATCATCGGGAGGCAGCCGATAACCGTTGGGAACAGGAAATCAACTACAAACCTGACTTCTGTGGCTGCCAAGGCGTAGTTTATGACATACGAAGGGATGGGAGAGAACCTTGCAAGAAGAACAAATTTCCAACCGTCGCGCTCGACTCCTCTTGAGAGAATATGGAAGTATCTGTTTCCATGTGCCCACGCTGTTGCTGAGCTTGAACTCTTGAAAACAAACCTGAAAAACAAAAAACGAATGAGATAAACACGATACGTTTGGCAAATAGAATCACGGCATGCATCATACTTCTCCATCACATCCATAATACTAGAGGCATATTATTCTTCCTCCGATAACCAGCAATGAAATCACAAAGGTTCCCTTCCTATCAAGCTTATAGTTGAATGGATGTGTACCGAAACTTTATAGAAAAGTTCTGTACAAGGTTACAAACTTAGAACAAAGATGCATTAAAGAAAATCTAAACTATATCTCCAAGTAAAAGCTTAAGCTTCACTAGTGTTTACTAAACGCAGAGTGTGTTTGCAATGATAAGCTACCAAGAACCCACCAACCATATGAGCTTGGTTGATTAAAGAGAGATACATAGACCAAAAAAGGAAAAATCTTGCTGTGACCTACATGACTACGTCTGAATTCCAAATCATAGGCTCAAATGTTATATGACTACATCAGAAAACAATTTCGACCCAACAATTTCAATCACATATACACTAAAAATGGTTCCAGAGGATTAAGAGGAGAGGAAAAGAAAGAGACCTGCCGATCCAGAAGGAGAAAGAAGCGGCGAGAACCTTAGAGGAGAAAACAGAGAGAAGAGCGGGAAGGAAGCCAAAGAGAATCGGAGCTCCGGCCTCGAAGAAGACGGCGTAAGGAAGGCATAGAGCTAGAGTTACGGTATGAACCGCTACATACGTTGGGATCGCCCAAATCCCTAGCCGATTTGACCACTCCTTCAAGGCCTCTAAAGCAGCCTCCTTGTCCCAAGACTTCCCTTGTCTCACAACAAGTGCCACTATCGCCACTGTCGCCGCGATCACCACCCATTTCTTCATCCCGTCGCTACCAGATCGGAAAAGTAAGGCTTCATTCGCTTATAGTGAGGGCTACCTGGGTGGAAATTCCCGGTTTAAGATTCGGTTTATGTGGTTTTTGGTTTTCCGGTTTTGTACAAACTGTATAAAAGCATTTGTAAATTGGTTTAGTTTAGTTTTTGGTTCGATCTTTGTTTAAAAAACAACGTAAGTTATGAACAAGTACTTGGTAATTTATATTTAACTTTTTCTTCGATACATTTCTTAATATATTCGGTTTAAAATGGTAAATCAAGCGGATTTTTTTAGTCCTGGGTTTTCGGTGAAAACCGATCAAACCGACCCGATCAAACCGGAAAATTCGGGTTTCGGCGGAATGAACATGAATTTGGTAAAACAGAACGGCTTAATTTGATTCAATATATCGGTTTTCGGTTCGGTTGAATACGGTTATCGGAGCCGATCGAACCGAGAATCGGAAGCCATATATAAACGTTTTAATCAGATCTTAGGGTTTTTTTAGTGTCTTTTTTTTTTCCTTCTTCTCTGCCTCCTAGAGAGAAAAAAAACGATCATCTCTTTGATCGGAGATTTGATCGGAGAATTGATCAAATCTCTTGTCTTCTCCTTCGTCAATTCATCGACATAATCTTGTACATCACCTCGTCTCTCTTCATCCTCCGTTCGATTCGATTTCTCAAGGTTTTCATTCGTAAACAGTAAACGCGAAATTCTGAAAGGTAAAATTTTAGTCTTTCTCTTAGCTTTTTTGTTTGAATCTTACTGTCGAAGCTTTGTTTCAGTATGAATTACAATTTGAAAACCCCTAAATTTGAAACCCCTAATTTTAGAACCCTAATTTAAAAACCCTTATTTTAATTTTCCGATTATATTTCTATTTCAATTTCGAATTCGTAATTCAATTTCAATTCCTATTTCAATTTCGTATTTCAATTTTAATTTTAATTTTAATTTCAATTTCAAAATCAAAATGAAACCCTAATTTTTAAACCCTAATTTCAGTTTATGAATCTATTTCAATTCCAATTTCAAATTCGTATTTCAATTTCAATTCCAATTTGAATATCAATTCCAAACCGAAACCCTAATCCAAGTCTGCGTCTTTGCTCTATGTAATAATACAAGTCTGTGTCTTTGCTTTGTGTACTAATCCAAGTCTTTGTTTATGTATTGTAGATGACTGGAGAACAGGATGAAAACGAAACTCAACCTCAACCTGAAATTGCCACAGAGGTTGAAGGTAAGAAGCGTAAAGAAGCTGAGTCTGCTATGTCACAGAAACCGAAGAAGAAGTATGCTAAAAGAGCACCTATCTGGGAACATTTCATGCAAAAGGAAGGGGACAACAAGAAGAGCTACTGTAAGTATTGTAGTGCAGAAATTAGTTGTTGTTCTAGAACTGTAGGAACTAGTCCTATGATAGGTCACATAGGTAGATGCAAGCAGTACAAGGATTTCGTAGAAAAGGAAAAGCAGGTGCTAAGTAGTGATAAGACTGGAAATATGAAAATGGTTAAGTATGATCCAGGCTTGTTTAGGAGATCAGTGAATGAGTTGGTTGTAGTGAATGAGCTGCCATTCTCATTTGTGGAATCTGAGGGCTGGAAGAGGTTTGTAGCTAATGTTTTGCCTATGTACAAGACATTTTCTAGAAGGACTAGCACTAAAGACATTGTTGATATCTACCTGGAAGAGATGGCCTCTCTGAAAAACCTGTTTAGTGTTGAGAAACAGAGAGTTTCCTTGACAACAGACATATGGACGTCTCCCACAACCTCCTACAACTACATGGTGATCACATGTCACTGGATCAGTACAAACTGGGAAATGCATAAGAGAATCCTTAGCTTTAAGGTGATCACTGATCACAAAGGAGAGACCATTGGAAGGCAGTTGCTGGATTGCTTAGAATTCTGGGGAATTGAGAAGGTTTTTACAGTGACAGTAGACAATGCTAACAATAATGACAAGGCGTTGAGGGGTTTTAGGGATGAGTTCAGTCTGAAAGGAGTTGAATCCTTGGTTAGAGGTGGTGAATTCTTGCACATGCGTTGTTGTGCACACATACTGAACTTGATTGTTGGTGATGGATTGAAGAAGTCAAAGCCAAGTGTTGTTGCAATTAGGAATGCAGTGAAGTATGTCAGATAATCCTTTGTTAGGCTTAAGTCTTTTGCTATGAGGTGTGAGACATGCAAGTTATGTAGAGGCAGCTTGCCATTAGATGTTGTGACACGGTGGAACTCAACTTATTTGATGTGAACTTCTGCTATGAAGTTGAGGGTTGCTTTTGATAAAATGGTCACTGAAGATAAGTTGTACTGTGACTACTTCTTAGAAGAGGATGAGAAGTCAAAGACCAAAAGAGTTGGTCCACCATCTGCCATGGATTGGGAAGACATTGGAAGGTTAGTAAAATTTCTGAAAATATTCTACAAAAGTACATTTGACTTTCTCAGCTTCTAAGTCTGTCACATCTTCTTTGTGTTACAATGAAATTGTGAATATTGAGAGAGCCCTCATCACTAAGTGTACTAGCCCTAATGAAGATGTCAGAAAGCAAGCTCATGTTATGAGAGACAAGTTTGACAAGTATTGGGATGGCCTGAACAACATGAATTCTCTGGTGATTATGGCTAGTGTGTTTGATCCTCGGAATAAGATGAAGTTTGCTGGCGTGTGCTTTGATCAGCTTTATGGAAAGGATACTATTGAGAACAGACAATTGCATGCTTCAGTTTCAAGAGCTATGAAACTGATGTATGAGGAGTATAGTTCTAGGCTGACCCCTCCTCTAGAGATTGAACCCACTGTAGAGTCTGAGCCACAGGTTGGCATGTTTGAGCTTTCAGATGATGAAGATGATTGTGAGGGAATAAAGTCCATTTATAACAAGATGATTGATGTCAGGGGAAGTGAAGATGGTTCTAGTGAATTGCAAATCTATGTGACAGAGAAAACTGAGGTCAAAGTAGAGAATAAGTTGGGTTTACCTTATGATGTTCTAAGTTGGTGGAGATGCAATTCGGCAAAGTTCCTTGTCTTATCTGAATTTGCTAGAGATGTGCTAGCTATTCAAGCCTCATCAGTTGCTTCAGAGTCTACTTTTAGTACAAGTGGCCGAGTGTTGGATCCTTATAGGAGTTCTTTAACTCCTTACATGGTGGAAGTTTTGTTATGCACACAACAGTGGTTAAGGTGTGCATATCAATCTGAAGCACAAGTAGCTAACTTGGTGCAAATGTTGGAGGAAGTTGATTTCTTTGAGTCTCTTGGTAAGTAAGCTTCAGTTTGTTTACTTCTACTTTCTTTGATTCTACTTTGTAAAGCTTTGACTCTGTTCTGTTTTATTTTTGCAGATTCTAGAAATGCAGCTGTTACTCCTCCATGATTCGTCATAGTATGACAGGTATGTGTAAATAAGATCATGTTTTTTTACTTTAACTGTTAACTGTTTCTTTTGATTTTCACATATAGGCCGTAGGTAGGAAGCTACTCTTTTGCCCTTTTTGATGCACATCTAAGCAGCCTTAACAATTACTGGACAGCTTTTGTTTTTGTAACTCCTTTTTGCTTACTTTTGATGTGGATTATCATGCTTTTGTGGTACAATGCTTCTATTATACAGCCCTAACAACAAAAGCATGATAATCCTTACTACTTGTAACTCTTATGGTCCTGTAATTGTTACTTTGTGTATTTGGTTGCTTTAACTTGCTAAATGCTAGCTTAACAGCTATGAAATAGGTTGGTTTATGTATGGCAAAGGAATTGCTTGACATTTGCACTTGTATTTTTATGTTTTCTCATTCAACAGGTACAATTCGGTTTAAATAACCCGAATTAACTAAATTTCGGGTTGATTTCGGATGTAAAATTAAAACACAAAACCGACCCGAAAAAACCGTTTGCCGACCGATCTGAACCGAAATCAATTTCGGATCAATTCGGTTTGATATTTTAATAACCGAATCTCGTTAAAAACCGAATAACCCGACCCGTTTAACCCGAATCTGCCGAAAACCCAGGACTAGGATTTTTAATACAACATACAACAAAAATGTGACGACAAAAAAAATAAAAAAATAGCAATGTTTTGAAAACCGGACCGGCGACCGAACCGGAATTTTTTTGGGTCATGGGTCAATGTGGTCCGACCGGGTAGAACCGGGTTTAATAGTTTTTTAAAAAATAGTAATATAAATAGTTTTTGTATAACTATAATATCCAAAATTCCAAATATATAATATAGCCTTTGAATAAACATATATTTTTAAAATTAGGAAAATCATTTTAATAACAAAAAAACTATTCGAAAACAAAATTTAATGAGAAATAGTTAAGTTTATATGTAAAAAAAAATTAAAAACATCAAACCATAAATTAAAAACATGAAAATTAACTAAATTCAAAACTAGTATTTGTTTCTATAAATTTTAATCATAAAATATTTAATTATGAAAAAAAATAGAAATTTACAAAAAAAAAAAAAAAAAAAATTCTCAAACCGGGGTCAACCCAACCCGGCTAGCCGGCCGGTTCGCGGTTGAACCCGGTCCGACCCCCGGTCCGGTCCGGTTTTCAAAACACTGAAAAATAGAGATAGATATACACACAACAAAAATGTTTGATCACCGGATTTCTCTATTTTATGTAATGGAGAACGGCGATAGTAGGGTTTTAAGCGAGGGGAACAAGGATGCGATGATGGTGGATGTGCGTGAGCAAGGACGACCGCCCGGGGAACCGCCGGATAGATCGGCTTCTTGGGTAAGTAAAGTCACGGGTGGTCAGGTCGGAAGGATGTTATCACCGGAGGACATTCTGGCGGATGAGTATGTGAAGGCGAGGTTAAGCTTGGACTTTCCGGATGGGGAGGATGGCGAGCCGGTAATAACGATAGGAAAAGAAGTGTTAGATGCGATGAATGGCATGTGGAAGAACTGCATGATAGTGAAAGTGTTAGGGCGGAGCGTTTCTGGGGCGGTATTGAATAAGAAGTTGCGAGAGATGTGGAAACCATCGGGATCGATGTATGTCATGGACCTCCCGCGTCAGTTTTTCATGATTCGTTTTGGAGCGGAGGAAGAATATTTTACGGCTTTAACTGGTGGTCCGTGGCGAGTGTTTGGGAGTCACCTGGTTGTGAAGGCGTGGTCACCAGATTTTAATCCGTTGAGAGATGAGATCTCGACAACACCGGTGTGGATTCGTTTGTCGAATTTCTACCATAATTCAATTTTGATGGGGATCGCTAAGGGTTTGGGGAAGCCTATTAAGGTGGATTTGACCACGCTAAATTTCGAAAGAGCTAGATTTGCCAGAGTTTGTGTTGAAGTGAATCTGTGTAAACCGCTTAAAGGGACCATTGTGGTAAATGGAGAGAGATATTATGTTGCGTATGAAGGGTTATCGAGCATTTGTCAACGGTGTGGAATGTTTGGACACTTGATTCATCGATGCCCGCTGGGAGGACATGAGACAATGGCAGAGAAAGTGGTATCAAGCCAGAATAGAGGGAATGGTATGGATTTAGTGACGGTGAGGAATCCCCTGGTTCCAACAACGACCGAGAGGAGGGTATCAAATAACGACCCACGGGAGGATGATGAGTTTAGACCGGTCAGATCGAGGGGGAGGAGAGTGGTACTTCCGGCGAGGCAGGCGGTGATCTCATCCGATAAGTCAGGAGCCATGATTCAAGGAAAACAGAGTGGGTCAAAAGATTCTCTTAATATTACGATATCTAATAGTTTTGGTAGTATGGAACCGGTTATAGAAACCCAAGAGATAATAGAGGAAGGTGAGTTAATGGAGGGAAATAAAGGGAATGAAAATTTGATAAATCTTTCACAAAATGGAAACACGGGTATGACGACACAAGGAGAGAGGTTTGGAGGGAGATTTGAAAGCGTAAAGAATGGTGGCTCGGGAGTTATTAATGGACCTAATAAAGGTGGGAGAAAGGCTTTAGGAAATAATGGCTCAAGGCCCAAAAGCTCAACACATAATTGGCCCACTCGTGGTCTCGTTTTTGGCCCAATTACAGGGTTGGTTGAGAAGTCAATTAATGGCAAACGTCTTCACGTGGAGAAACAGAGTATGGGAAGAACATGGGATTCACCTTCAGTCTTTGAAGTAGAGAAGGTAAATCAAATAAGCTTGGTACAGGGGAATATGGGTCTCATGAATGATTTACATGGGGACTATGGAGGAGAGCCATGTATGGCAGCGACGAATGGACAGCGACTCTCGATGGAGGAGGAGACGTTGTTGGTAGGCACAGAGGTGACGACGAAATAATAGCTCGCCCCGGTTGTTTCACTTTTGTTTAGAGATTTGATGATGAATGTTTTATTGTGGAATTGCCGGGGGGCAAATAAACCCAATTTTCGAAGATCGATTCGGTACATTCTTAAAAGGTTTGCTACGGATGTCTTGGTTATCTTTGAAACTCATGCAGGAGGGGATAGAGCACGGAGAATCTGTCATGGCTTGGGCTTTGAGAAATCGTACCGTGTTGATGCGGTGGGTCAAAGCGGGGGCATATGGCTTCTATGGAGAGAGGTCGTGGGAGAAGTGGAGATTATTGAAGCTACTGATCAGTTTATTTTGGCGAAGGTAGTGAAGGAGTCGGAGATACTCAATCTGGTTGTTGTGTACGCGGCTCCTACGGTTAGCCGGCGGAGCGGTTTGTGGAATCAACTTCGGGTTGTTTTGCAAAGTCTTAGTGGTCCGATGATTCTTGGTGGGGACTTTAATACTATAGTACGTTTAGATGAAAGGGCTGGAGGAAATGGGAGATTGTCGGCAGATTCACTAGCTTTTGGAGAATGGATTAATGACCCATCTCTAATAGATATGGGCTTTAGAGGTAATAAGTATACATGGAAGAGAGGAAAAGTGGAGAGCACTTTTGTGGCTAAGAGATTAGACCGAGTGTTGCACTACAAGAAAACAGGGGGTATTCCAACGGCAATAGCCGTCGAAAAACCGTCGGAAAAGGCCTATTGCGACGGTTTTCCGACGGTAATAGTCCGTCGTTTCTATGACGTCGGAAAATAAAGTCCGTCGGAAATTCGTCTCTATATTGCGACAGCAATCCGACGTATTTTCGTCGGCGTAGAAAGGCCGATGGAATTCCGACGGCTTCCGTTTTCCGGCGTTAACTGACGGAATTCCGACGGCTTACGTTTTCCGGCGTCAACTGACGGAATTCCGACGGCTTCCGTTTTCCGGCGTTAACTGACGGAATTCCGACGGCTTTCGTTTTCCGGCGATGACAGACGGAATTCCGACGGAATAGGTTATCCGGCGATGACCGACGGAATTCCGACGGCAATCGTAAATGAAATATAAATAAAAATATTTAATTTTAAAAAAACAACAATAAAATAAAATAAAACATTTAAAAATTATATTAAAATATAAAAATAAAAACTAATTAAATAAAAATTGTTTTCAAAGTATTTTAAAGTTTTACAATAAATTTTAGAACTCTAAAAGGCCTATTCCGGCCTACCGGTACTGAAGAAGTTCATCATCTTCCGTTCCATCGCTTGAAAGCGTTCTTCGGCCTCCGCCTTATCTCTCGCTCTCGCTGCCTCGGCCTCCTCCCTATCCTTCTTTCTCTCTTCCTCCATTTCCCTAAGGCGTTCGTGCAGCTCTCGGTTTTCCGCCTCCAATCTGGTAGCACCGCGAGGTCGAACCGACGAAACGGACGAGCAACTATCTTCAGGAAGGCCGAATACCCGGCCTCGGGTCTTGGGAGTCACCTAAGAATAATAATAAAAAAATCTTAGAACTTAGTTGTATTAAAAGTTAATTTCACATTACTTTAAAAGTTAAAATGTTACTAACCTCGTACGTGTACTGGTTGATAATGTCGACTGGAACTTCGGTCGGCGCCGGAGTTCCTTCCTCGATCGGTTGCGATTGGAGGTACTTATCCTGCCGCCTCTCTACGGCTTCCACGATTTCACGAGCAATCGGATCTTGAATTTCACCGGTCTTCTTGTTGGTGTGCGAACGTTTAACCATATCCAGATGCGAAGGAAACACACCGGTCTTCTGAAACTGTTAACATATAAAATTTCGTTAGCAACTTAAAAAATTTATTGAATTATTTAACTTCTTACCATTTGCTGAGCAGCTGAAGCCTTGCTTGTTGCTCCGAGGTTGTGGGTCGCGCGTCCTTTCCCCTTCCGGTCGCTGTTGCGGTTAGTTAAGTGTTTCTCTGAATTCTCCCGAGTTGCCGCTAGTTCCCAATATCGAACTAGTCCAGCCCAACACTCATCTTTATATTTAAAAACCTTAGGCACCTTCCCGATTTTATACCACGAATCTTTCCACTCGTTCATCTTCCACGAATACTTCCTCGCAGCCTTTGTGTCGAATTCCTTTCGGACTATCGTAGTGATCGGTGGGTCCCACGTAAAATGTTGCTGCATAAACACCACACTCCCGCATTAGTAACTATAATGTGAGTAAAAAAGGAACTACATTTTAAACAAATAAAATAAAATCATACCGCAAAGTGTCGAAACCAAGTGTCACGGTCCTCCAATGGCATATCGGTGTATGAGGGATACGGTTTATCTACCATCGAATTCATCATATCGTTGATAGCAGTCGATATCCCGTTTCCCGAGTATTGGAACCTATTAGAATATTTAGTTAAATGATTTTTTAAAAATAATGTAATTCACTACATATTTAAATAAGACTTACCAGGTCGTAAAAGGCGGCGTCAATGGATCTAGACGAGGCAACCTATCACGTCCGGGTTGCGCCACAAACTGCTCGATGGTCATGGACGTGGGAGCTGAGTAGGCTGTAGGCGGGGGCTGAGACATGTATGGGTTCTCAAAGTTGGGACTACTCTCGGGATTACCCGTCTCACTCGAAGTACGACCTCCCCTACTGGAAGTCGCACCTCCTCTAGACTGATGATAATGTCCATAGTCCCTACGATATTTAAAATTTGAAGAGTTTGATATTTTGGGATTTATGGAATAAGGAACTTATAGGAATCCGGGAATTTTATATTTTGCAATTTAGTTATTCCGCAAATTGTTAAAAAATTTTAACATTCATACATTCATATAACAAAATTTTGATATTTCAATGATTTAACGGTTTAAATTTTTAACGTTATACAATTTTATAAATTAGTAAATTTTAATTGTTTTAAAACTTACATAATTTTTGATTTTGTTGAACAATTTAAAGACTTCAAATTGTTAAAGTTATAAATTATAACATTTTTAATTTTTTAATATAAAGGATTTTAAGGATTTAAAGTTTTAAATAAATTATTTGTAAATATGTTTACATTTGTTTTGATAATGTTCTAATTATTTAAAATTTTATACTTTTATATGTTATTTTCTAAATTGTTTTTGATAATATTTACAATTTTAAATATATAATTTTTAAATAAGTTTATAATTTTATTAACAAAAAAAAATTTTCCCTACAACACAAATTTTTTTTTTTCAAGAACACTCAAACTTTTTTTTAACAAACATTCTAATCTTGTAAAAACTTACATAGTTGTGTTGAATTCGTGCAGGAGTGTGAGGAATTGGAAGATTCCGGCGGAATTTCAAGAGTTTTCCGGCGGTTGAATCCGAAAGCCGGCGGTCAACGGTTTTTTCGTTTTCTCCTTTGAAGAAACGGGAAGAAGACGACACCGAGAGAGAGATTAAACGGCGGGGGATCGGCGGCGGAGACGAGAGTACACGGTGGGGGCTCGGCGGAGGAATTAAAGTTTTAGGGTAAAAATTTTTTTTACAGATCTGGAATCGGGGAAGATGAAGCTGTGGCTTTATAATATTATCCGACGGTAATCTGACGGAATTCAGATGGTTACCGTCGGAATTCTGACGGAGTTGCCGCGTGAACACAGATAACAAAGTCTTTTGGCTGCTGGAAAAAATAGGGTTACCGTCGGAATTCTGTCGGACATTTATGACGGAATTCTAACGGAATATTATTTAAAATATTAAATTTTACGTTTTTTAAATATTTTCCTTTTGAAATATATTGTGTGAATCCTAAATTTAAAGCGTTTAACATTTCAGGTGTTAAGGAAAATGAAATTTATATGAATTTGGGATTTTAAGATTATGTGATTTATAAATTTAGGAATTTTGGATTTAAGAATAATGGGAATTAGATATTTTTTGAATATAGAAATGAAAGTAATTTAGTTTTCCGACATTTTCTTATGTAAGGACATATGGAGTATAAGGTTATATAACCAATTACGAAAATCTTATAATTTCTTTAAAAAACCTTATAATCAACTTTAAAACCATATGAAACTTAATTAAAATCTTAAATTAAATTCAGACAGAATTACGACGGTTTTGTTTGTTTTAGTAATTTTCTTTATCGATACAAACGTAATTAAATGAAAAAACCAATCAACCCTAAACTCTTAAAACCCTAAACCCAAAACCCTAAACCCTAAACCCTAAACCCTAAACCCTAAGCCGTCGGAATTCCGTCATAATTTAAAGACGGATTTCCGACGGATGTTGGTTTTTTATTTAATTGACTGCTTATCGATAAACAAAAAATAATAAATAAAAACAAACCGTCAGAATTCCGTCTTACAATTACGACGGAATTCGGACGGAAGGTTTTTTTTAATTAATTAACTGCTTATCGATAAACAAAAATTAATAAAAAAAACAAACCGTCGGAATTCCGTCTTAATATTAAGACGGAATTCCGACGGTTTGTTTTTTTAATTATTTTTTGTTTATCGATAAGCAGTTAATTAATTAAAAAAACAAAACCGTCGGAATTCCGTCTTAATATTAAGACAGAATTCCGACGGTTTTTTTTTTTTTTTTCTCCACCGATGTAAACTTAGTTAAATTTAAATTTTAATTTGTGTTTCCTATGGTTGTAATGTTGATTAGAAGGTTTTAAAGTACAAACTTTAAATATATAGAAGATTTCAATTTTTTTTTTTGATTTTCGTACCAATTTTGCTTTCCAACATATATAATACACAAATTTTAACACCAATATTTTACAATCCCTAATAGGAAATAAAACACATCACAACATTATCAAATCGTACAGTAGATACTAGAACATTATTTAATATTAATGCAATATAAAGCTGTTATCATTAAAATATTCTTAATCATGGACGAGTTGGATGTTTAGTCTTCATCGAAATCTGGAACTGTTTCATATTCGTACCCCGTAGTTCCTCCACCTTCCTCCTCGATGGTTGATACTTCCATTGGTTGGTATTCAGCAATCATCGAATTAGCACCGATTATCTGTTTCAAAAATGAATTTACTTGAGCATTCCATAAATATTTGTAAACGTATGGTGTATATACCTTAAAAATATTCCGCTCTGTGATGTTCATGTACTTTGGGTTCCTATCAAAATGACAAACGGTAACATTCTTCAGGATAACCACTGCACCTACACTAGTTGCGAGTCTGTACTCGTCCTTCTTAAAGATGTTATGGTGCATGGTGCCCTCGATTTTTCCTGAAGGATCTTTTAAGGTTACTAGCAGATCTCCCTGCTCATTGGGCGTTAAACTAGAGAGCATAGCCACAATCTGATAATTAAATAGAATATAATCGTCAGATAAATTGTATGTCTAAATGTTAATAAAAAATGTTCACAAAACGTAAACCTTTTTGACTTTAAAAAATTGTGAATGTGGGGATTGAATATCTGCAACCTGGGTCCAGAATGGTGTGGTCCTTTTGTTATAATAACCTACATGTATGAATGCTAGATTTAGTATTTGTCAGCTACAATCATTATTGTAAAAGTAAAAGGGGTAATTATATATATATATATACCTTCACGGATTATGTAATCGATAGTAGAAGTCCACGAAGGACTACTAAAATCCTGGTCCGCCTGTGGTGCCTCATTAATGGCCTCACGAATAAAATCTTGCGTTGGGCGTGTTTGAGAACTTTCACCTCGCATCACCTTTGCATCATGAGACCTCTTTCGAAACAAGCCTCGCCGTACAACTTGGCCAGGTCCCGGTATTACGGGCGTTTGGTTCAGGGATTGTTGAGTTGGATGGAGTGAAATAGTCGGTTCAGCATAAGTAACATTTATGTTATCGTAAGGAGGACTTGAAGGAAATATATTTGTGGGAGGAGGGTTATGACCGGGGGCTCGGTTTTGCTTATAGTAATTCCACAAATCTTTGTTTGCCATTACGTAATTGAATTTTTCTGTGTTATGAATTTGTGTTGTAATTTTTGTATGAAGGCATGACACAAATGTCCTAACTTATGTAGAACGGATATCCGTCGGAATTTCCGTCGGTAAACCGTCAAAACACTCTGTCCTAAGACCCCACCAATCCCTTCGGCCACTGCAGACGATTTATTAACCACGAAAACTTTGCCGACATCGGAAACCGTCGGAAATCCGGTACATAATCCCGACGACCTAGATCCATTGGAAATCCGTCGATACAGCTGACCAATCATAGTTTCTCGACATCGGATTCCATTTGAATGAAGTCAGAAAACCGTCACTACTTTCGACGGATTTATTACGTCGGAAATCTGTCCATACCCAATGACCAATCATACATTGCCGACATCGTGCCGTCTGAATTCCGTTATTATTCCGTCGGAAATCAAAACATCCGACATATCACCCCAACAATCCCATCGGCCACTGCAGATACTTTATTAACCACTTAGACTCTCCCCACATTGGATTCCGTCTGAATTACGTCTGCAATCCGTCAGTACTTCCGACGGATTTTGTGCGTCGGTAATCCTTCCATACCCATTGCCCACTCATACATTGCCGACATCGTGCTCTCTAAATTCCGTCAGTATTCCGGCGGCAACGGTGATGGTAAACCGGCGGAATACCGACGGTTTAGACATTTAACGTCTTATATAAATACTGCGTATGGAGTGTTTTAAGTTCTCTACATTATCAAATTACCAAAAATGTCTTCTACCTCTCATAATGAAGACGCAAAAACAACATCCGAGGGTAAATTTTTTTTTAATCCAATTTACTCGTGGGAAACCCCTGGTCATTGCGACGAATTCACTCAAGAGATTCCCACTTACTCGTGGGAATTTGATACGTCCTCACCAATCTATAATGCAGATTCTACATCGATAGTAGTGCCTGACAACCAGTGCTTGCCAAACATCCACCACATTTACGATAGGCAGCCACAATTTCTTGATCACAAGCGGGTTATCGAAGCCGATCAACCATGTGAATTGATGGAAAAGTCAGATATTTACGGTGCAAGTACTTCAGACGTATGTAAGGATGAGTACTATGGTTATGAATTCGCCCAAAGCCCTGAAAAGCCAAATTTAAATTTAGATGTTGATGCAATCAAAAGTGAATTGTGCGAAGGATTTATAGATTCTCCAGGAAAGGATCATTACTATGATTTCGAATTCGCCCAAAGCCCAGAAAAGGAAGACATAAATCTAGATGTTGATGCAATCAAAACCACATTGTGCGACGGATTTGTAGATTCTCCGAAAAAGAAAAAAAAGGGAAACAACATCAGCAAATGGTTCTAACAACTGGTAAGTTCGGAGTTAAATATTTGGAAGTCTTTAATGTATCTTTTTAATAATGTGTTTTTAATTTTATGTTTCAGTAAATGTAAGGTTTTATTGGAGTTGTAATACCAATATGTATCGTTAATTTGTCATTGAACATTATTATATATATACTATTAAATAATATGATGTACAAGATTTGGGATAATGGAAGGGATAATATTATAGTGAACACACAAATGTGAGATAACAACATGAATGAAGATTTTTCCGGTGGATTTTGGAACCTCTATTTTATTTTCCGACTATCATTCAAGTTGGAGATCGTAAAGAAAAAAAATTAAGTCTCATTCAATTCATTCAAATGTATCTGTAATATAGAAAATTGTGGAAGAAATTTAAGTCTCTCAGTTCATTCATTTACTATGAACTAGAAGAATGGAATGTATATTTTCAATGAAACAAAAAGAAAGTAAAAGAAGAGGAAGAGTCAACGATCTCTCTTTTTATATTCTGTAACCTCGCTCATCGAGTCTTCAAGAAACAATCTTGGCTAATTTTTTCCATGTTCGAAAATACTCGTGGGAAACCAAATCTCATTGCGACGAAAGGGATAATGAAAGGGAAAATATTATAGTGAACACACAAATGTGAGAGAACAACATGAATAAGGAAGCATTTATTGACAACTAATTATTATTCGGAATCTCCTGATGAACCATCACTAGGGATGGAGTCTGAAACGTCGTCAAATTCTCCCCCTGTTTCCTCCTCGTCCGAATGCACTAGATCATCCCCGACATGTGTCACATCAACGACAAGGTCAATGTTATCCATCTCCTGAACATGTGACATTTGTACACTTCTCGATGGTTGTAGAGCATCATGTGCTGGAACTCCATAAATTTTGCCTCTCGGGTTTATTTGAGTTACTGTGATCCACGAATCTGTACGGTAGGCAACTCGAGGATATGGAATATAACAAACCTATTATTAATTAGTGGATATTGTTACTATACATGAACAAGAAGCCTTAAACGTGATTACGTAGGTAAATATATTAGTATATTGATACCTGGTCAGCTTGAGACGCTAGGATAAATGGATCGTAATACTGTAGTTTCCGGCTTGAATTTATCGAAATAACACCAAGATGGTCAACTCGAACCCCTCGACCATCGGATGGGTCATACCAATCGCACATAAACACAATCACCTCAAGTTCAACATTCATGGATACTTGATTTCCAAGATTTCTTTTAAAACCCCATAGTACATGGTATCACCAGATTGCGCCGAAATACCATAGTCCGAAGATGACTTTTGACATCCTTCCTCACGGATCCTGAACGCATATCCCCTAGTGCAAAATTTGGGATATGAAGTCGCGGTGCTGCGTAAACCATGAGCAACCTCTACTAACCATGACGGGAGTGAGTTACCACTTGCTATAATATTGGCAACCTAAAAATGATATACGTAAGATATAAGTAACATAGTAACGTTAAAATATATATGGTAAAGTAAGAGTAATTAATTATTTTAAACTTACATAACATTTTAACCACCCCGGGAATTCTTCATCTTTCAATACATCAAGCTCGGCATCTGTTTTACCGTAATGGTAAGAACGTGCGAGAGACATACAGATCCTGTAACATAACATTCATTAGTTGACGAAGGCAAATAATTACAGAAATTTAGTTTACTAACTGATATACCTTTCGTACTCCAACATTTCGTCACAGTTTCTGAGGATATACATATGCAAATGTTTGATCTCTTGTGTTGATAGTATGCGTTTCTTTCGTTTTCCACTTGCTCGACCAACTTGGGCAAACAACTCAGGAACAACCACATCATAGAATGCTTTCTCACCCATATCATCATGTCGTGCTGGACGTCTCGCCTTAGTATGAACTCCCGATGGAAAGTAAGATTCGGCAAAGTGTGAGACTTCTTCGTTTAGGCTTTGTGCGACAATAGATCCCTCAACCTTGCTCAAATTTTTTACCTTTTTCTTCAGGTGGAACATGTAACGCTCGAACGGATACATCCATCGGTACTGAACAGGTCCTCCTAAAGCTGCTTCTCGTGGGAGGTGAATAGGAAGATGTTCCATAACGTCAAAAAAAGACGGTGGAAATATCTTCTCAAGATTACAAAGGAGAGCCGGGATATTGGCCTCCAAGTTACGTATCCCGTGGACGGTAAGCGTTCTTGAACATAAATCTCGGAAGAAAGCACCAACTCCTTTAAACGAAAATTAAACAAGTTAGCTAGTACATATATACTAATATTATGGTAGTAAGAAACTAAAGTAAAGGGCGTAAAGAATATACCTTCAATTGCTTGGTGGATATGTTGTGGAAGAAGAAATGCAAATACAAATGGAAGAAGACGCTGCATCACGACATGACAATTATGACTCTTCATTCCTGTAAACTTCCCTTCCGTCGAATCCACGCAATTACGTAGATTAGATGCGTAGCCGTCGGGAAATTTTACAAATTTTTTGAACCATTCAAAAAAAACTTCTTTCTGCCCAGCGTCTAACCGGTACGCAGGCATCGGCAATCTACCATTTGATTCATGAAGAGATGGCCTCGAACAAATCAATGGCAAGTCGGATTTAGACTTCCAGTTGTCTTTGGTCTTTCTTGGGACGTTTATTATGGTGTTCATGATGTTGTCGAAGAAATTCTTTTCAACGTGCATGACGTCTAGATTATGCCAAAGTAGGTGGTCTTTCCAGTACGGCAAATCCCAGAAAATACTTTTCTTGTGCCAATTGTGATATTCCCCATAACCGTCGACGGGGTGGTGGCCATTACCCCCACATTCTGGAGTTCGCTCTGCACCAAAATCACGTAACTGTTCCAACATGCTGCGACCATCTATCTCAGGAGGTGGATCATGAAAAACTTGTACATTCGTCTTGAAATATCTTCTAGACCGACGATATGGATGATTTGGCGGCAAAAAACACCTATGGCAATCAAACCATAAAGTCTTCCTGCCGTGTTGCAATTGGAAAGCTGAAGTACTGTCTTGGCAATAAGGACAAGCCAATCTTCCATGCGTTGTCCATCCAGATAACATACCGTACGCCGGAAAATCGCTTATGGTCCACATAAGAACCGCACGCATGTTGAAATTCTGCTGCACTGAAACATCATATGTCGTAACACCATGCTCCCACAACATCTGCAACTCATAGATCAATGGTTGGACGAATATATCGAGTAACCGTTTTGGATAATCTGGCCCGGGAACTAGAATGGAGAGAAACAGGAACTCTCGCCGCATGCACATAGATGGAGGCAAATTGTAAGGTGTTACGATGACCGGCCACAAAGAATATTTTCTTCCATGCTTTCCAAATGGGTTGAAACCATCAGTGGATAAGCCTAAGTATACATTCCGTCGTTCGTATGCAAAATCTGGATATACGGATTGAAAGTGTTTCCATGCTTCCGCGTCTAAAGGATGCGTGATATCTCCATGTTGACTATGCTCTGCATGCCATCTCATAGCCTTTGCTGTGCGGTCTGATTCGTATAACCTCTTCAACCTCTCCGTTAAGGGTAAATACCACATCCGTTTGAATGGAATCTTCACCCTGCCACTTTTATCCTCGAACCGGGGTTTGTGGCAAAATTTACATTTCTTTCGTTTCTCGTCCTCTCTCCAGTATATCATACAACCTGGTAGGACAAACCAAGACCGGCAACAAGTTTTTGGATCTCATAGTATGATCCGGGGGCCAGATTATCTTCTGGCAAAATATTTTTCACGAACTTGGCGAATGCATCAACACATTCTTCGGACAAATTGTAATCCGTCTTTATGTTCATCATCCTAGTAGCAGACGATAATGGTGAATGCCCCTCCCTACAACCGCTGTATAGTGGTTGCTTTGCTGCGTCTAACATATCGAAAAACCTTCGAGATTCTAAATTAGGCTCTTCAACCCTATCACCCTCACATCCACCCGACTGCAAATTATCTCTAAAGACATCGTTAACCATCGCAACCGTACTTCCCCCAACATCTACTTCCACTATAGGTTCCCCTACGGTATCCGGAACATAGGGTTCATTGTTATTAGTACTACCATATTAATAATTCCTTTCTCCATGTAAATACCAAACCTTATATCCCGGTCTAAAACCATATCTATATATGTGCGTCCAAACATTATGAACGGCAACACTAATTCTATTACAGCAATTCGAACAAGGACATTTGATTTCCTGACCTTTTTTTGCTGCTTCTACATTACTGGGTAAATTCATGAACTACCATAATCCTTGAGCGTACTCGTCCCTTAATAAGTCCGTGCCCTCAATCATCATTGGCTCGTCCATCCATGCCCGAAAATATGAACTCATGTTTATAGTTTTTTTTTTTCTCGAAATTTTGTTATGATGAAATGAAGCATTCTGCAACCTTATGTAGAAAGGATTTCCGTCGGAAATCCGTCGGGATTCCGTCTATACATCCGACATAACACCCCACCCATCCCATCGGCCACCGCAGATGATATGGCAGCCACTCAAACTTTGCCGACATCAGACACAGTCGGAACACCGTCGAAATTCCGTCCCTTATTCCGACAGATTTTGGCCGTCGGAAATAAGTCCGGTCAATCAAAGGTTGCCGACATCGGAAAGCTCGAGTTTTGTCGGAATTCCGTCACAATTCCGTCGGAAAAAGCTGATAGATCATTTCCGTCGGAATTCCGTCATAGTATTCCGACGGTATTCTCGCGGAATGTCGACCGCGTGGATTTCCGTCGGAATTCCGTTGGAATACTTTGACGGAATTCCGACGGCAATAAAAAGCCGTCGGAAAACTACCTGTTTTCTTGTAGTGTTGTGTTATGCGCATTCTCGTTTGAAATGGCAAGAAGCTACGGTGACTCACTTACCATTTATGTCATCGGATCATGCTCCTTTGTATATCCAATTAACACCGGCTATGGGTGGTAACCCGAAGAGAAGACCATTTTGCTTTGAAGCGGCATGGTTGAAGCATGAAGGTTTTAAAGAGTTGATGGCTTCATCATGGAAGAAAGATATTACTACGCCCGAGGCTTTGAAAGATTTGCAAGGTACGCTCCGGAAGTGGAATCGAGAAGTGTTCGGTGAGATTCAACAACGGAAAGAAAAACTAGTCGAGAAGTTGAAGGGAGTTCAAACTTCTTTAGAGGTTTCGCCGACGAATGAGCTTTTACGTCAAGAAGAAGAGTTGATTAAGGAATTGGATGTGACTTTGGAACAAGAGGAAATCATTTGGTTTCAAAAGTCTAGGGAAAGATGGATTCCTATGGGAGATAGAAATACAAAGTTTTTTCACACATCCATAGTTATTCGTCGGAGAAGGAACCGAATTGACATGTTGAAAGATAATGCGGGAAGATGGATCCATGATGTTGGGGAATTAGAGAAAATTGCGGTGGAATATTATAAGCGACTCTATTCTTTAGAAGATGTTGAGGATACGGTGGAGCAGTTACCAACGGAGGGTTTTGTCCGATTCACACGGGAAGAACATTTGGGTCTTAAAAAACCGTTTTCAGCTCAAGAGGTAGAGATAGCGGTTCGCGGGATGGGAAAGTATATGGCTCCGGGCCCCGATGGGTTTCAACCGGTTTTCTATCAGGAATGTTGGGAGAATGTTGGGTCTTCGGTGGTTCGGTTTGTGCTTGACTTCTTTAAATCAGGGGTTTTACCGCCGTATACGCATGATGCTTTGGTTGTGCTTATTGCTAAGGTTGGTAAACCAGAGTACATTACACAATTTCGGCCAATAAGCCTTTGCAATGTACTATTTAAAACAATTACGAAGGCGATGGTCAAGAGATTAAAGAAGGTTATGAATAACCTTATTGGGCTGGCGCAGTCGAGTTTTATTCCAGGATGGTTAAGCACAAACAACATTGTAGTAGTCCAAGAGGTGGTTCACTCTATGCGCCGGAAGAAAGGATGGAAAGGATGGATGCTCTTGAAATTAGATTTGGAGAAAGTGTACGATAGAATTCGATGGGAATTTTTGGAAGATACTTTGAGTGCCGCGAGTTTTTCGGAGACTTGGAGAACATGGATAATGCAATGTGTCGCGGGCCCTTCGATGAATGTTTTATGGAATGGGGAGAAAACCGAATCGTTTAAGCCTTTGAGAGGAATTTGACAAGGAGACCCGCTTTTGCCTTATCTTTTTGTGTTATGCATGGAGAGATTATGCCACCTTATTGACCGATCGATTGCAGATAAGAAATGGAAACCTATCAGTTTATCGAGAAGAGGACCGCAACTATCGCATATATGTTTTGCGGATGACTTAATTCTTTTTGCGGAAGCCTCGGTTGCTTAGATTCGTGTCATTAGAAAGGTTCTGGAGACTTTTTGCATAGCATCGAGTCAAAAAGTGAGCCTCGAAAAGTCAAAGATTTTCTTCTCACATAATGTTTCAAGAGATTTGGAGAAACTCATTAGTGATGAAAGTGGCATCAAAGCGACGAAGGAATTGGGAAAGTATCTAGGCATGCCGATTCTACAAAAACGATTGAATAAGGATACCTTTGGAGAATTACTTGAGCGAGCCTCCTCTAGACTTGCCGGTTGGAAGACTCACACTTTAAGCTTCGCAGGAAGACTTACTCTCACTAAGTCAGTTTTATCCTTTTTACCGATACA
This sequence comes from Draba incana, assembly GCA_963576765.1. Classification (NCBI taxonomy): domain Eukaryota; kingdom Viridiplantae; phylum Streptophyta; class Magnoliopsida; order Brassicales; family Brassicaceae; genus Draba; species Draba incana. The sequence continues at coordinate 33,843,856 of OY755206.1, forward strand.
CTTAATGAGCACGATTATACTTCCGAAGAGTACTTTGGAGAGCTTAGATAGGATCTCTCGCTCGTTCCTATGGGGTAGTACTACAACGCAGAAGAAGCAGCACCTCTTGGTTTGGGACAGAGTTTGTAAGCCGAAGGACGAAGGAGGTCTTTGAATACGACCGTCTATGAACATGAATAAAGCTATTATAGCTAAGGTTGGTTGGAGGCTCTTGAAGGATGAACCGAGCTTATGGACTCGTGTAGTGCGGAATAAGTATAAAGTTGGTATGGTGCAGGACATTTTTTGGTTAATGGTAAAGAGTACCTGGTCCGCGGTTTGGCGCAGTGAGGCGGTGGGATTGCGTGAAGTGGCGCGGCCAGGATTGAGTTGGGTGATAGGAGATGGGAGAAGTACTCGGTTCTGGACAGATAGATGGGTCTCGGGTGCAGCGTTGATAGAGGAGGTGCATGGCGGCCTCCCGGCTGATTATGAGAGCGTTTTGGTTAGTGACGTATGGTGCCATGGTAGTGGTTGGGAGTGGAGTCGTATCACACCATACATATCAGCGGATAAGGAGTTGGAGTTGAGATCGATGGTTGTGGATGGTAGCATGGGAGTCCGAGATCGCTTATCTTGGCATGGGAGTGCGGACGATACATTTACGGTTAAATCGGCATATATGCTACTAACTCGGGATATGACTCCACGGCAGAATATGGGAGCTCTATTTACTCGTAGCTGGAAAATGGTGGTTCCAGAGCGGGTGCGTGTTTTTATTTGGTTAGTTATTCACCAAGTTATCATGACAAACGCGGAAAGAAAGCGGCGACACCTTTGTGATTCGGATATATGTTCGGTGTGTAAAGGAGATATTGAGACTATTTTGCATATTCTTCGAGATTGTCCGTCAATAAAAGGGATTTGGGAGCGTTTGGTGAGTCGTGGTAAGAGACATGCTTTCTTTAATCAGTCTCTCCTCGAATGGCTATATGGAAACTTAGGCGATGGGAGGATTATAAATGGTGTGCCATGGGTCACGGTTTTTGGTATGACTATCTGGTGGAGTTAGAAATGGAGATGTGGTAATGTGTTTGGCGAGAATAGGAAGTGTCGAGACCGTATTAAATTCATTCGAGAGTTGTCTAAGGAAGTTTGGGTGGCGAATGAGAAGAGAGAGGACCGGGTTACTAAACGGGTTTGAGTGGAGCGTATGATTAGTTGGATTGCTCCGACGAGGAATTGGATTAAGTTGAATACGGACGGAGCATCGCGTGGCAATCCCGGGCTAGCAACAGCCGCTGGAGTTTTGAGGGATGCAGATGAGAATTGGTGTGGTGGTTTTGCTTTGAATATTGGTCGGTGCACGGCTCCTTTAGCCGAGTTATGGGGAGTGTACTATGGACTTGTCATTGTGTGGGAGAAGAGAGTCTCGAGAGTGGAGCTTGAAGTTGATTCAGAGCTGGTGATGGGTTTTATTTAGAAGGGGATTAATGAGTCGCATCCTCTCTCTTTCCTGCTACGGTTGTGCCATGGCTATATTTCGAAGGACTGGATTGTCCGTATCTCGCATGTGTATAGGGAGGCTAACCACCTTGCGAATGAGTTAACGAACTATGCTTTTGATTTACCGTTAGGCTTTCATTTATTTGATAATGTACCGCTTGCACTCGATCCGATTTTGAGGGCGGATGCTATGGGGGCTGCGACCCCAAGACGTATTATTTTGTAATCTTTTCTTTTTTTAATAAACTAAAGCTGGGGGATTTCTTCCCCCGGTTCACTACCAAAAAAAAAAAAAAACAACAAAAATGTTTGATATGATGGGATCAAGAAATACTAAATCAAACTCTTCAAAGTTGGATTTAAGGGTTATGTCAAAGAATATATATAAACATGTTAGTAATAAAAATGTGCCCAAATCAACCCAACATATTTCAACATATTCAAATTCACCTTCAGAAAGTAGAAAGTTTGTAACTACTTTCTCAAAACTATATATTCATATTCACTTTCAAGCTTTTCGACCTAAGGGGAATAATCATCAAATAAACTTATTTATCACACATAAAATGGAGAATAAGATAATACATTATGATTAAACTTTATTTTCATCATCAAAAATCATTTGTCTTAGCTCAAACTCGATTCTGGTTCTGGTTCAGAATCTGGCGGAGTCCCTCCCAAAGCAAATGCGATGTAGTGCACAATTACCTTGTCGTGCCCATACCGAGCCTTTTAGCGATAAACACACCGAACAAATTCAGTTGCATTATGCTTACGTACAACTATGGCCTCCACATCGTTAACCTTGTTGATACCATCCTGAAACGATCTGAAACAGTTAGCTAATCACAAACATAAATTATGATCATAACATAATGTATATATTATACACTTACGAGGTGGCCGGATTATCCACTTGATGCAGATATATATATTCTCTGTGTTTACATACTAACAGTCCATTACCCTATGATTTTATTTACATGATCCATATCATATAGTCGTCTTCTTTCATCTCGATATTGTTGAGTGGAATGGAGGAAATAGAAGCATGAAAAAAAAAAGTGGTGATGTCTTTGTTAGAGAAGTCTTGACAACTAAAGACAATAGCTATTAGATCTTAACCATTAACCAATTTTGTTAGAGAAATCCGAGATGCTCAAGATGCTGCTAGAATTAGCATATGCACCGAGAAGTTCAAGCAAACGGCTTTCATTCACTAAAACAATTATGTCAAAATCAACATAACATACTTCAACACATTCAGATTCACGTTCACCATTTGCCAAATTCACTTATTGAGAATATATAGTTTGCGTGAGGTTGTATAAAAACAAAAACATAATATATAAGGAGAAAAAGTGAATATAAAGAAAAGATTACCTAGCACGTATTCGAGGCGATCTTACCTCCACGTCCAAAATTTCTTATTTTTTTAAAAGGTTTGAGTGGGTTTGCTACTAGAGAAGTATAAATAGTTGAATAATCCATTGAATTATTTAAATTTAATAGAGTTTAAATCTAAATAGAATCCAATATTATTCAATCAATAATCAATAATTTTAATAATGGATTTGGTATTTGTAAATTATGTATTGTTTAAGATTGAGTGTTATTCAATTTGAATATTTGATAGTTGAATTTAGATGGGTTATTGGTTCATGAAATTTAATGGATTTAGAAATCCAAATGAAATCTAGTGTTATTGGTTCTATGAATTTAAAATCTATATTCAAATCCAGTGTTATTTGTTCTATAATTTTGAAATCTATGTTAAAATCCGGTGTTATTCAATCCTACGGATTTACTTGTGGGTTTGATTTGATATTGGATTTTAGTGGATTTGGAAGGATTTTAATGCTAAAAATACGAAGGATCAAATATTGAGGTTTACTTTGTTATTTGGATGGATTTGTTATTAGATTCTTAATTATATCATATTAACGTGATATATTTATCAAAGATGTCAAATTCACAATAATATCTCACATAACGTAAAATAACTTATATAATGATAATTTTTTATTTTTTCAATTTTTGTTTTATACAATATTCTATTTGCTATAATGAAAATTTATTATATTTTTTTTATAAAATGTTATCTTTATATAATCTTTGAACTTATTGATTTCATTTTGATGGTTTTTTAAAACTTTTTCGATAATGAGAAAATATGTTGGCCTAAAAAAAAATTATACAAAAGTAAATAGATACGAAAAGTTATTTAAATCCATATCACTCCGTTTGGTTGATTTATAACAATCTATTTATTAGATTTTGAAATCCACATAAATCCTATTAATTGGATTTTAAAATCCATTTAAATCTGTTTAATTGGATTTTAAAATCAATGGATTCGTGAAAGAATTCTAAATCCACAAGGATTTTCAAATCTATTAAATCTGTTTACTACAAAGTTGTATTCAAGTAATAGACAATTTAACCCAAAGACTTTATTTAGTCGGGTCGACCCGCCCGCTCCTCGCCAAAATAATAAAAAGGTCTACTAATAAAAACCTTGAAAAACCTAATTAAACGCAATTCTTCCTTCCTCTTTCTCCGTCGTCCCCATGTTTGAGTACCGTTGCAGCTCCATCGATTGGAAACCGTCTCCGGTGGTAGCTCTTGCTACCAGCGCCGATGGCTCTCAAATTGCCGCAGCTCGAGAGGACGGCTCTCTTGAGGTCTGGCTCGTCTCCCCCGGTGCTCTCTCCTGGCACTGTCAACTCGTACGCACTCTCTATTCCTCTCTTCCATTTACCACTTTCTCAACTCCATAACCCTAGCTGATTCGCGTTTTTTTTTTTTTTTTTTTTTGTGTTTGAGTTTAGACCATCCATGGAAATTCGAAATCGAGAATCTCGTACCTTGCGTGGTGTTCCGCTAGGCTTTTTTCTTCGAGCATAGATGGCACAATTTCTGAGTGGGATCTTTATTCCTTGAAGCAGAAGGTGAATTTCACTAACTTCAGTTTTCTTGTAAATTTATAGCTTTTGCTGTACATTCCTTTACTTGCTAGTTTCAATCTGATTGTTTAGGTCGTCTTAGAGTCAATTGGAGTATCAATCTGGCAAATGGCTCTAGCACCACTTCCTTCCACTGAAGCACAAGGCAAAGAAGCTGAATTGATTCCGAGTCGATACTTGAGTGACGAATCAGATGATGAGGATGATTCTGACTTGGACGAGGTTTACGAGAAAACAGAGACGTTGGATAGGCGACTTGCAGCTGCTTGTGATGATGGATGCGTGAGGATTTATTATATCTCTGAATCAGACAAGTTAACGTACTATAGATCGTTGCCTAGGGTCAACGGTGAGATATCTTAATTCCGCTTAGCATCATTTTGATCCTTCATTATTGTATCTACTTAGATCTTTATGGAACGTTATAGGGCGTGTTTTGAGTGTCACGTGGAGTTCGGATGCAAAGATGATCTTTTCGGGTAGTAGTGATGGGTGCGTACATTTTATCATAATTCCGCAAATTTAGTTGGAAAGACAGACCTTTACAATGTTCTTTGAGTAGTCGAAGTAATTATTTTCTGCTTCCCAACTATTGTTGTAGGCTGATAAGATGCTGGGATGCTGATCTCTGCCGTGAGATATATAGAATCACTGTTGGACTTGGAGGAGTGGGAAGTGAGTCTGAGCTCTGCGTCTGGTCACTTCTTTCGTTGAGGTAAAGAGTATATTGTGCAACCATGTTAGTTTTGTATCTTTCTTTTCCTTTTGCTGATGATCTATCCTGTTTTAGACCTGGAGTACTTGTCAGCGGAGATAGTTCAGGAAGTGTCCAGTTTTGGGATAGCAAGCATGGAACTCTTTTGCAGGCGCATTCTAATCACAATGGTGATGTCAATGCTCTTGCTGCAGCTCCAAGTCATAACCGAGTGTTTTCTGCAGGTGCCGACGGACAGGTAAATTAAACAGAAACCTTTCCTATGTGTTATTTGGTTGAAATGGTGTTAACTCTGTAATTCTCTTTTCATCATTTGGTAGGTTATTCTATATAAGCTCTCTGGTGGTACGTATGATAAACAAGTTTTGAAACCTACGTCTACTCAGAAGTGGGATTATATCGGTTGTGTAAGGGCTCATACACATGACATCAGGGCTCTAACTGTTGCAGTCCCAATTAGTTGTGAAGGTCAGTGGCTTCTTGAGCTATACTATATTCATAATTTCTAGATTCAATTATGTTTTGCAATTAAACTCATTTTTGGGTGTGTTAGAGTTAAAAGATTAAAGACACAGATAAACCAATTAAAACTCTCACCTTCGCAGGTTCCCTTCCAGATAGTAATACAAACGCAACAACTCGTAAGAAGCGCAAGAAGGAGAAGCCAGCTGGTTTCAGTTACCATAAATGGGAACATTTGGGCGTTCCGATGCTCATTTCAGCTGGTGATGATGCAAAGCTTTTTGCATACTCGGTTCAGGAGTTCACTAAGTTCTCTCCACATGATATATGTCCTGCACCTCAGAGAGTACCTATGCAGATGGTACATAATACAGTGTTCAATCAGACTTCTCTTCTCTTGGTTCAGGATTCTTGTTCTTTAGACATTCTTCGTATTCACACAAGGAGTGATTCTAGTGGGCGTGTCTCTACCAAGCCATTGGTTCGTGTTAAATGTAAAGATGCCCGAAAGATCATATGCAGTGCAATTTCCAACGGAGGATCACTTTTTGCTCATTCTGACCAAATTCGCCCAAGTCTGTTTGAGCTGAAGTATGATAAACTTGGAAAGAATCCATGGAGTGCCAGTAGAAAGCGACTTCCCAATCTTCCAGTAGCTCATTCCATGGTCTTTAGCTGCGACTGCTCTCGGCTGATAATGGCTGGGGATGATAGCAGGATATATGTATGTGCCAAGTTTTGCTAGTAATCAAACTTTTTGTACTTGCTTGACTTTGTAAAACATCTGACTCTGTTTTATGGCAGACTATTGATGCTGGTAGCATGGAGCTGTTACATACTTTTACTCCACGTCGGGAAGATCAGGAAGGTGAATCCCCTCCTCGCGAGCCTCCAATTACAAAACTGTATACTAGCTCAAATGATCGTTGGTTAGCTGCTATCAATTGCTTTGGGGACATATATGTGTTCGACCTGGAAACACAAAGGTGAACATTTTATGACCCCTTTTCCCTTACAACTATTGGTTATGATGTGCTCGCAGTTCTTTTTCTGCAAAGGATTATGATTATTGCTTGCATATTTGCAAGTATATATATATTCATTCAGGCTTTGATATTGGTTACAGGCAGCATTGGTTCATATCAAGGTTGGATGGTGCTTCTGTTGCAGCCGCTGGTTTTCATCCCAGGGTTAACAATGTGCTTGTGATCTCGACCTCTTCAAACCAGGTGTTTGCATTTGATGTAGAGGCTAAACAATTGAGCAAGTGGTCCTTGCTGAACACTTTTAGTTTGCCAAAAAGATTCCAAGAGTTTCCTGGTGAGGTCGTAGGGCTCTCGTACTCTCCATCACCAAGTTCATCGTCTGTAATTATTTACAGCTCCTGGTACTTGATTTGTTTTCAGTTTTTTCACTAATGACAGTTTGCATTAAGAAAAAGAAGAACCCTTCTAATCATGTTGACATTTGGTTGCATAACAGGGCTAAGTGTTTGATGGAATTTGGTAAGCTGGTGGAACAAGACGGACAAACGGATTTGACACACGGCAATCTGGCTGAAACGGTAGCAGGTAAAATTGCAAGCATTGGTTTGAAAATGGGGAATGGGACCCGAAAACGTAGGTTAGAGGAGTATCAAATAAAGAGTAAGAGTAATGAGAGCAAGAAGTTTGAAATGGGACCTTCAAAACACCCAGTTCTATGTTTAGGACATCTATCAAAAGATGCAATTTTGGTAGTAGAGAAGCCATGGGTGGAAGTTATCAAGAGTTTAGATACACAACCAGTTCACAGACATATATTTGGGACATAAAGGAGGAGAGGAAACTCGCTTTTTTGGTCCTGCTTAGTACGAAAATCCTATAGAGTGATGTTGAAGAGTGTCAAGAGGTAGACCTGGGCTGAAGTTGTGTGGAAGTTTTCTTCCTTATGTTTTGGCAACACTGTATTGAGTTTTATTTCTATGGCTCAGTTTTGCAATGTATGCCTCAGAATTTTGTAGTCGTTTTATTACACATCTACTGTCATACTCGCTTGTTCTCTTAACAATGGATTGAGTTTTATTTCAAAGTTACAAACTTTTTAGCGCAAATACCCCTAACATGGGCATCATCTTCAAAGCCTGCTCATTCCGCTAAGATTAGACACTTTTAGTACACTTTAGACACTCTTATGTCTAAAATTAAATAAAATTTAGTTAAAAAAATATTTTAGATACTTTGATAAGTGTCTTCATTGCATATGGTCGTATATGTGAGACTAAGAGCATGGCCATCGGTGAGACTGCAGAAGAGGCTCTAAACACTTTTTTGTTATTAAATTTAATACTAAATTAATCTAAAAGCCTATGATCATTTTGTTACCTCCATTGGTGATACTTAGAGATGTCAAAATGGATATTTTAATCCAACCCAACCCATAACCCTAATGAGTTGAGTGTTAATGGTTCATGGATCAACTCAATCCATTTAGTAATTTGGATTGGATCAACCCATGAACTCATCAAAACTAAATGAGTTGGATTGGTTTTGACCTGACCCATTTATTTTAAATTTTCAATAAATCAAATAACTAAATAAATATATTTATTAATAAATTGTAAAATTATTTTTTTATAAGAAATGCAAATCATATATTTGGCGGAAAAAAATTTATGAACTCGAGTTTTTTGGCGGGAAATTTTACGGAATCATATTTTTTGACGAAAAACTTTTACGGAATCGCGTTTTTGGCGGGAAAAATTTACCGTCTCGAGTTTTTTGGCGGGAAAATTTTACACTCGAATTTTTTGACGGAAAAATTTTACGGTCTCGAGTTTTTTGGCAAGAAAATTTTACCGTCTCGAGTTTTTTGGCAGGAAAATTTTACGGAATCACGATTTTTGTGGGAAAATTTTATGGTCTCGAATTTTTTGGCAAGAAAATTTTACCGTCTCGAGTTTTTTGGCGGGAAAATTTTACGTTCTCGAATATTTTGGCAAGAAAATTTTACGGTCTCAAATTTTTTGCGGGAAAATTTTACCGTCTCGAGTTTTTTTGCGGGAAAATTTTAAGTTCTCGAATTTTTTTGCAAGAAAATTTTTTGGTCTCAAATTTTTGGCGGGAAAATTTTACCGTCTCGAGTTTTTTGGCAGGAAAAATTTACGGAATCATGTGTTTTTTGTGGGAAAATTTTACGGTTTCGAATTTTTTGGCGGAAAAATTTTACGGACTCCGATTTTTTGGCGGAAAAATTTTACTAATTCTAGTTTTTGGCGGGAAAATGTTATGGAATCACGTTTTTTACAAAAAACTTTTACAGAATCACGTTTTTTGCGGGAAAATTTTATGGACGCGAGTTTTTGGTTGGAATTTATAACGAAATGTTGATTTGGCGGGAAAATTGGGAATCATGGTTTTGGCGGGAAAATTGTTAAATCATGATTTTTAGTTGAAAAGAAGGTTTATTTAGTTTTAACACATTTCAACTCAAACTCATTGAACTCATAAACCATTAGACCCATTTATCCATTAGGATCCAAATATTCAATCCATTAGGATTAATGGTTTGGCTTGGGTTTGGTCAAACCATGAGTTTTGACTCATTTTGACATCCCTAGTGATACTCTTGAAACAACCACCATAACCAAATCGGATTCTCACCGGCAAAAATGGAAAAAGCAAGAAGACTTAACAGTGGAGGATGAGAAAATTTCCAAACCCAACAAGTCTAACGCTAATACAAGCTTTACCACCACCACGAGTCCGGTGAACCAAATTCACCCAATTTCAGAAAGTGAAGACGCGCGAATTCGCAGATCGACTCAATTGGAAGATGCAGATCGACTTAACAGCGGAGAAGATGATGTTTGTGATCTCTATCGTTAGATCGGAGTTGATAACTGGATGCATAACCGCTGAGATCTATCTTTCTCCATTGTCGGAACCGAGATCTGAAAAATCGACTTCTGATTAGAGAGAGAAGACAAATGCTGAGCGATTTCACTACCGTATCAACACGTGGCTTGTGAGACGGTCTCATTCATCTCTCGCCCAAGAGACCGCTCATATGTAAAGCTCACGATTAATGGGTTTTTTATTGTTTTTTAACTGGATGAGCAGTCTCACCGATGGCCATGGTCTAAGAGCATGCACAACCGTGAGACCGGTAAAGTCTCTTAACTTATAATATTTTATTTAAATTTATTAAATTTTTTTATATTAAATTATTAAATAAATAATAGATCAGTAATATGGAGACACGTGGCAGAGACAGTCTAATAAGTCTCTCAACGAGAGCATGATTAACAATAGTATGTTTAAAAATCTCTTATCAAAATTTTTATTAATATATTTTTCATCAGAAACAAGAAGGAGAGAAGGGAGAGAGAAGAAGAAAACGAAAAAGATTTTTTCACCCAATTATGAGCTGCCAATTATGCCACGTTGGAAAGAGACGGTTCCTTCCGTACTTGAGCAAGAGACTTATGCTTTCACTTTTGACCTATTTTCAATTATTTATTAATTTTAATCTCTAAAAACCCACTAAAAAACCCATCAACATACTCCGTTAATCATGGTCTGAGACTCTTCTACTAAAATCTTTTAAAAAAATTAAGTTTTTTTTTTTTAATTAGATGACTCACCACTAAACATGGTCTAAGTCGACCCGGCAAAACTGGATAAGAGTAGACTATTCAGTGATAGAAGATGAGTCTCACTTTTTGTTACGAATATGAATTTATATGAAATTAGTCTTGAACTCATTCATATATAGCTTTATCAACTTCGTATACTTGATACTTTTTGTTGGATTTAACGTTTTTCTTCTAAAACAACGAGTTCCACGAGAAGAAGGAAAAGTAAAATAGGAGACGAGTGTGTGGCGACCAAACATAGGATGTTGAACGGCGAAGATAAAAAAAAAACACGAAACATTAAGACACATACGAGAAAAGACGCCCAGACGTCAACTAAGAATCCACCACCTGTCAGTTTTTCTCTCCCACCGTTGCATGGAGCAGACAGACGCAGCAACTGCCTCGTGTTAGACCCCAACCACCAATAACTTATCACCACGTCTCGAACCCAATAACGCTTATTGTTGCAATGTACATTGCATGTAGCCAAAGGAAACGATTTATAAAAAGCAAAGAAAATGAGGAAAAAAAGAGATAGGTGTAGGCACGCATGACATCCAGCACCAACACGCGTTGCGGTGACTACCTCTGTGATTGGTGAACCGAACCATATCTCCTAGTGAAAACGGCACATTCAGTCATTTCTTCACACGCGTCCCTATCCCTAACCATCTCTAACACGTACCCATCCTTTTCTCTCCAAATGTCCTTCTTCCTTATATTCGCTTATCTCTTATTGGCTCTTTACTCTCCTTATAATCTTCTTCTTCCTCCTCACTCTCTTTGATCTCTCACCATCTTCTTCTCCATCGTCTTCTTGACGTCATGATTAAGATACTCAATCCTCACTCACGCCATTCTCACTCAACCACAACTCTTAAAACCGCTGAGATATTGTCTAAATATAGACCCATTGCTCCTAGGCCCGGGACGACCCAAGCAAACGAAGATGATCCTTCTTCCAATATGTCTCACAAGATCAGCCAATCTCCTTACCTCCGTAACCTCTGGCCTCAGCTTCAAGCCCGGCCTACAAGAACCCGCAAGCGAGGCCGAGGTGGGATGGGTCCCACTTCTCATCTTTCCCTCAAGAGACACAAGCCATGTCCTTCTCCTTCCACTACTACCACTATTACTAGCTCTACGCAACGTGTGTTTGCCCCTATTAAAACGCTGTCGTTTCAGGCCTTCATTCATGACGGGTCCTCTGCTTTGGTGACCCTGCCTCTTCTTCAATGCTCTCCTCCTCCTACCAAATGCATGGAGCCGGAAGTCAAAGGGAAAGGTGTCATTGATCTGAACAAGACCGCAGAAGTGATACAAGAGAGAGATTTCTTGAAGCAGCTACAAGGACCTATCACACCCACAACCACACCCACAACCACAAGCAGAGTCATATCACCGCAACCTATAAGGCCGGTTTGTTCAAGGATCAACGTGGCATGCATAAAACCCTCTACACTACCATCTCAAATCAGTAAGAAATCACTGGAAGAACTCGAAGAAGAAGTTGAATCCGACGACTTACCCGCTGTGATCACCGATTCCAACATGAGGGTTAGGCTCGTGAACTCGAAATACAAGGAGATGATGGGTCAGCCAGAGTGCTCGTGGCTTGATTCGATGGTGAGAGGCAAAAGGATATGTGGAGAAGTGATGATCAATTTCTCTCAACCGGAAATTCCGGTGGATAATGGGTTTTCTTGCTGGGTGAGGATAGAATGGGGAAGAGATGGTAAGGAGGAGTCGGTTGACACCTTCTGCGATGTGGTGAGGCTTGCATGTCACTCCAAGGATTATCTCTTTACGTGGAGGTTTCACACAACAACCGGCCACGCTTAGTTAGGTGTTGAAACATAGTATATGTTTAGTGCCTTAGCTTTAATGATATATCCCTATATATAGATATATAGCCAATATGTAAATTTCTGTTAGTGATAATTTTCGCTGTTCAATTACACTATCAAGTAACATCAACTTCCTCATCCATTTAGATTATGGTTTCTGTGCTATACTATGTGTGCGAATCAGTCGTTAGTGAATGGAGGGTTCTTCAAACTTAATGTTGTGTACATGACTTGAGTTCGAAGTGACCACACAAAGAGAAGCTCTTAGACCATCTCCGTTAGAGAACTTTTAATTTGTTTCTTAGAGATTTTTTTAAATAAATTTTGCATAATTAAAATTTAAGAATTTTATTAAGATCTTTTGATTGTATAATCGTCCATTGGTGCAACTTCACTCGGATTTCTTAACACTTTTTTTTATAAATTATTAATTTAAAACAATTTATTTCAAACATACAATATTATACAAAATATAAAATACATAACATTTCATTAAAATTTAAACATACAAACATAATTTTTTTGATGGCTTATTTTAATTTTTTTATGGTTTATTTTATTTTTTTAGGGTAAATAATATCATACCTACTCACGTCCCACCACGTGTCCGGATTTTAGGTAAAAAATTTTTTCTTATTTAAGCAACTTTTTATGATTTCTTAGTAATTTTATTGAATTTTGATTTAATTTTTAACCTAAGAACTAACTAAGAATCACTAAAGTTTTCTAATGGAGATGCTCTGAGCATGATTATCAAAGGTTGATTATCAATAGTTGTTAATGTTGAGGTGCTAAGATCATCCACAACCATATAGTTCTTAATTTTTAGATTTTAACAAATTTTTATATTAAATTTTTCATCAATAATAAGAATAAATCTTAAGCAGATCTAAAATTGCTTAAATAAGAATTGCATTTAACCAGATTCTTACCAAATTTTTCCTTTAATCAATTTTTTATTTTATTTTTTTTATTTAAGATCTGTGGTTGTTGATGCTCTAAATGATTTGTTTATTATAAATTGTATTTTGGTTATCACTATTCACCTATTTTATTTTATTTTTAATTGTTTTTATTAGTTAGCAACCCATTTTTAGGTAGCTATAAATCTCAAATAGCACTATTCAACTATTTTATTTAATTTTTAATTATTTTTATTAGTTAGCAACCCTCAATAATCATGTTCTTAACATTTAAATGAAAAAAGCTCGAGTGTTTTTTTTTTCTATTTGGCCAAAGATAAACTTCCTCCCATCGTACCATCTTTACACCAAAAGAGATATTTTTTCATATGGGAAATAAGGTGTAATGCTAATAACCAACAAAAAAATAATATAATTGTATAATGGAGACACTGTCATAAGTGTCTAAAAACTTTTTAAAATTAAATATATTAAATTTTAGGATTTTTAAGTGTCTAAAACCAAAAAATGATCAAATATTATATTTTTTTACAGTTTTAGACACTTAAAGATTCTAAATTTAATATATATAATTCTAAAAAAAATTTAGGCACTTATGACAGTGTCTCCATTATACATGTTTTTAGGAAACAAAAAACATTTTAACCCAACACCAAATTTCATTTTGTGAAAGATCTTATCAAATTCAACAATCTCATTTGGTGAACCAATTAGACTTATTCGTTAATGTTCACTAACTATCTAACTGCTATGAATTAATTTTATTAGAAGATTAAGTGAAGTGGTTAGTGCTATGAAAGTAGATTATTCCTAGTATGGAGTTCCATGCTCTAAGATAGTGTTTCATTTCGACAAAAAAAAAATTGTGTTTTATCTAATTTTTTGGACTATTGTTTGATTGTTAACTCATTCATCATCAACATGTAATGATTTGGTCTTGTTTATTTTTTTTTTCATTTTTTAATTTTAAACTCAATCAAAAACAAGAAAAATATTTGTTATAATATTCAGTTTGTTTGACGCAAATACTCTTCGGTCTAATTTTTTGGACTATTGTTTGATTGTTAACTCATTCATCATCAACATGTAATGATTTTGTCTTGTTTATTTTTTTTTCATTTTTTAATTTTAAACTCAATCAAAAACAAGAAAAATATTTGTTATAATATTCAGTTTGTTTGACGCAAATACTCTTCGGTGTTTCGTGCACTTATGGATTATATAAAACTTTATAAATGTGAAACTTTGCTCGCCTATTAGAGTTGTATACTTCTTCAAATCTAAATGTAAACTTAGTCACATCAGTTAAGTTAAACATGGTTAACAATTTTTGTTCTTTCTAGTTTTGATTTGGGTTTCTTTGAACTACAAATCCGTGTGTGAGTGCGTGATTTGTGAGTTGGATTTATTAGTAATCGCCTAATCGGTAATAAATCCTAACAGTAAATTAATTTTATTTTGTTACTTTTGTTTTGTCAACTTCTTTTGTTACTTTATTTTGTATCAAATTTGTTGTTGTGTAAAATTTCATTTTGAATGTTTGGGTTAGAATGAACAAAATTTCATATTTGAAGTTCGAAATTGTCTTCTGTTTAAAATAGTGCGTGTCAAGCAAACGGCGCTCTTTGCAATAGCCAAAAGATAAAACGACAAGATGTTTTGCGTATGGGCGGACCTAGAAAATTTATTGAACACATCCCCGTTTTCGTGTTTTTTTTCCTATTTTCCACTTTTATTTTGTTTTCCCTTCTCTCTGGCCTAATAGCCCTGTGCTCCTCTTGTGTTGTCGAGATTCTTCTTCAAGCTTGAAAAACCCTAAAGATAAGTCACTGCGAAGGCACCGTATTTCCCTTCCATTGGCGATTCCGCCTGCAGAATTTCAGATTCAGTAATGGCGGCCACGGCTGCCGCGACAGCCAGGACACAGGCGCTTTCTCTCCTCGCCGCCGTCAACAATCACGGCGATTTGGCAGTGAAGCTTTCGTCTCTTAGACAGGTGAAGGAGATATTGCTCTCATTGGACCCATCTCTATCTTCTGAGATTTTCCCCTATCTCGCAGAACTCCACTTGTCGCGTGAAATTCTCGTTCGCAAATCTCTTATCGAGTGAGTCTATCGCTGCTTCGTTCCTGGCTTTACCTTCTCATTTTCATTTCACTGTGGCTGCTATTACTCTTTGCTATGCACGAAGATTTTAATATTTGTTGTGTTTAGGGTTCTTCTGTATTTCTGAGAATAGTTTTGGGGAAAAAATGTTTCATCTTTCGAATCCTGGCTGCTGTTGTAGAAATATTGCAAATAATTCCTCTGTTCTGATTGAAATTTCTGCAGCAATGTGGCGGATATTAGTCGTCTATCCCTGTTCTAGTGCTCAGGCATAAGTTTCACAAGTTTCTATGGAATTTTAATTAGGAACTTATTCTACTTTATTCTGTGGTGCACCATCTTCTGTAGCTGTTTATGGTGTTTAATTTATCTGACAAGGTAAGAGACTGGTTGATCGATTCTTCTTGGTGACAGGATTATTGAAGAGGTTGGTTTGAGGATGCTGGATCAGTCTTATGTTCTAGTCACTGTCTTACTCGTCTTATCAAGGGACGAGGATCCGACTGTTGCAAAGAAATCTATTTCTGCTGGCACAACTTTCTATTGCAGAATCTTGGAGGAGATGGCAATGCAGGTCAATACTGTTTCTTAAGTTGGATATATTGTCATACACATGTTATTTTAATTTTTTTGCATCAGCTCTTCACAAAATAATACATTTGTAGTTGATAATTTCTATCAAAAGTAGCATGCATACTTGTAGTTGCCTTTGAGATTGAACTGTTAACCTATGGAGTCAGCCTTTTTGTTTTTGTTTTCAAAACTTCACTTCCATTTAAGGCTAGTGTCATAAGGCTTTAAGGTAATGTGAAATAGTGATGACAATAAAGTTGTACAAGCATTAGTAATTTTCTGTTTAAGCGTTTGTTGAATTTCTTCTCTTCAATTATTTTTACACTGAACTTGTGTTGTTTATTCAGAGAACTTTGAGATCTTTCTGGTTGTTTCTGTATTCACCCTAGCAATGGACATGATTTTTTGCATTGAAATTCCCGTATATTCTAACTTGTATGCATTATTCTTGATGATCTCTACAGTTTCATCATCATGGTAAAGTTGATCGTTGGTTTGGGGAATTATGGACATGGATGGTTAAGTTCAAAGATGATGTGTTTGCTACTGCATTGGAGGTATAGTCTTTGGTTAAGTATTTGTTGTCAGACTTCTTTGGCAATTTAAGGTTTTCTAACTTAAATCTGCGTGTTTTTTCATGATAGCCTGGATGTGTAGGGGTTAAAGTTCTTGCTCTAAAGTTTATGGAGACATTCATTTTGCTTTTTACTCCTGACGGATCTGACCCTGAGAAATTTGCCAGCGAAGGTATTGCATTCTAAACATGTAGTTTTGTTTTTCTAATTAGGTAGTATAAATCTGGAATCGTACAATATATGATTTGTTCATTTTGTTACTGACATGTGCTATATGTTTATGTTTCTTATTTATTCTATAGGAAGTAGACAGATGTTCAACATTTCCTGGCTTGCTGGTTGTCACCCCATTCTGAACCCAGCAACGCTCATGTCTGAAGCAAATAGGACATTTGGCATCTTATTAGATCTGTTACAGTCGGCTGGTCATTTACCCGGGGCACTGACGATAGCTGTTGTTAGTTGGTATGTTTCTGGATGCATCTTACTATTCTTGCATAATTATTTATTTTTTTATTTTTTGCATTCTCCATGTTTGTTACTTGTTCTTGGTTGGTTTACCTGTTACAGTTTTTTTGCTGTTGCACATTGTTAGTTGACACTACTTTAGTTATTGTGCCCCTCATTATTACTGATGTGTTGACTCAAGCTACATGATAATCTGAATTGGGGTTGATGCAAGTCATTTCAAAATTATTGCCCATGATTAATTTCTTTGTTCTTGCAAGTTGATATGGGTGCTTTGGTGCTTTTAAACTTTGGTTACTTATTGTTATGTTTCCTCTTTGTTCTTTTGTTTTTCTGTTGTCCTGTACATAACGTGAAACACTTATTCTCACATGTATGTTTGTGATAAATGAACTATACAGAATGTGTCTTGCTGCACCGATATGTGTGTTGAACGTTGGGGTGACATTAGTAATATTCTTTTGCTTAAGTTTCATGTGTGCCTGATCTTTGGGATATACAACAATAAGCAGATGATCTTCCACTATTAAGTAGAGTTTCATGGTCAGGCTTAATCGTCCTTCTTTCACTTTCATTGCGTCTTGAATCAAATAAGTCTGTAAGAAAAATAACATCAGGGGAAATAAACTGCTGTTTTTTGTTCGTATGTGTCTACTAAACTTTTGGATGAGAGAGATAACGCATGGAGACAGGTTGTAGCACTGGTTCAACCCCTATGACACAGTTGCAGCTAACTGAAACATAGTGCGGGGGAAAAATGGCTCAGTTGAAGCTGCATCAGTTATCAGATATTGACATTATATGGCGCCCGTCTTTTTTGGATACTGTGGAGCTCCAGTATGCAAGTGAGAAAGACATCGAACAATGGATAGAATGGTCAGCTCTAGTAGTTAGAAATGCTGTTTCCAAGGAATGCAGAAACATGCTAGAAGAATATTTTTTTGGTTATGTGAACTGGATGTATATATATATACTTATGATTGTTATGCTGGGATGTTATGTATACATTACAGTATAAAAGTTTATGCACAGTATCATTTGGCAATCAGAGCTTTCTTTATGCGGAATTCTAGCCTAACATATACTTGCATTGTTGTTTTGCTTTCTGTTATGATGAATGTTTCTTCTCCATAAATAGGTCTAGGTAGATATTTTATATGAATGATGTTAAGTTGAATACATTTTGCTACTTAATCTCATATTATGTCTTCCTCTTAAGATGGACGTAGAAGTTATCTTATGGTTGTTATGTCCAGTAGGTGGCATACCTCTAATCACTTTGAACTAGCAGGGTTTCTTTATATCTGCATAGCTAACTAATTTGTCACTTTTGACAAAAGCTTCAAATAGTAGGAACTACCTAGGAAATGTTTGTTTTTGTTTGAACTGATATTACCATTCAATGTCTGGGAACACTATCTTTCTAGAAAGATCATGTTGATATGCTTCCAGACCAGAGCTTCTGACTCCTCAGTTTGTGATAATGGGATATGTAAAAGTTTAGTTGAGCTAAGGAGCTTCTGAGTAGTGTTATATGGTCAATTAAACTTCTGTTATGGAGCTTCTGAGTAGTGTTGTATGCTGCAGAATCATGAGCAAAGTTTCTTTCAGGAATAGTTGTTAGATGAAGTTATATTCAAACTCTAGCGTCTCTTAGAATAGATAGGAAGAACCTGGGGGTAGTTTCTTTGATGCAAGTATTATTCTTTTGTTTTCTGGGATGTGCAGTGATCTGTTAGGACATATTTGTAGGAGCATACTTAAACCATTTGCAATTATAAATATTTCTTATGTAATGAAGGAAGAGACACTAGTCTATTATCTGACAGTCTCTTATCTTTTACAGTCTTGCAGTGGTAGCAAGGAAGAGGCCTGTCCACTACAACACTGTCCTTTCCGCTCTGTTGGATTTTCATCCAAATCTTGAGACGGTTAAGGGATGCCATGCTGCAAGCGTTCAGTATTCCATTAGAACTGCCTTGCTGGGATTTCTTAGATGTACTTTCTCACCTGTGATCGAGGTAGAGCATTCATACTTTATTGTTTTCTTTATCTGTGGAGTATATATATATGGTACATCTATTAGTCCTCAACTCAACCCTGTTTTTCTTCTGAATAACACTTGAAATCATTATTAAACATCAAT
The DNA here is from genome assembly GCA_963576765.1 of Draba incana. Lineage (NCBI taxonomy): Eukaryota > Viridiplantae > Streptophyta > Magnoliopsida > Brassicales > Brassicaceae > Draba > Draba incana. The sequence goes on from OY755206.1 coordinate 33,862,740, forward strand.
TCTAAGTATCTTTATGCTAACGAAAATATGTTACAGGTTGGTTGTTTTTGCCATCTAATTCTCAGTATAGTCTCTGCTAGAAATCCGGAGTTCAAATTATTGTTCCTTGGCTTTTATTGTTCCGTTCTTCAGCGGTTTTAGATGTCCAGCAGAGTTTGTAGCCATAGTGACCTATCTGTGTTGCATGTAAATGCTAGAAACAACAGACTTTCTTTAGGAAAATTCAGTCGTATTTCATGGAGTCAAGCCCCCTCATGTCAGAGAAACTCCTTAATAGTTTTCGCTTGTCTGGTCAAATTATCAACCGTTTATGTTGATATCTTGTTTGTCTACTTTAGGAACCGGGCCATGCCTATATAAGACGAAATTGCGGTCATTTTTTTGAATAGCAAAGAAGGTTTTCAATGGCTACAAGAAAAAGATGTTATTTAGTGTCATTTCATAGAGTAAAGCCTTGTTAGGTAGAAAAAGAGTTGAAAAGTGTTTGCTTGATCAAATCATATATCAAAAGTATCATATTGAATTCTTTTTATTTGCTATTTTATGCTACTGAGATAGTTTTATATTATTTGCATTTTTAGTCAAGAGACAAGCTCCTTAGAGCTTTTCGAGCAATGAATGCTGCAGATGTTGCTGATCAAGTTCTCCGTCAAGTTGATAAATTGGTTAGAATTAATGAGCGTGCTGCACGCGAAAGTTGGTCAGGCAAGGTAATAGTTATTTTTCCAGTCTTTCTCCCCTACTCTTCTATACTTCTACATCAGCTTTGATCACTGACCAGCGTCGTCTCATGATGAACCTGTTTTTCAGAATAACCAGGCCAATCATCAAAATTCCTGGGACTCATCAAAGAAACGAATAATGCCCCAGGGTGAAGATGATACAATCCATAAAGAGGTTGCTCCGAAGCGCTTACGCTATAATACTAACATGCATTTGACTCCACAAGTTCAAACAAGTGATTCTCCACAAGGACTTGTCTCTACTAATGGCATTCTCTCTGTTAATCATCCTTCGGATAATGAGTTGACTCCAGTGGAACAAATGGTTTCAATGATTGGTGCTTTGCTTGCTGAAGGAGACAGAGGGGCTGCATCACTTGAAATTCTCATATCTAAGCTTCATCCAGATATGCTTGCTGATATTGTAATAACAAGCATGAAACACTTGCCTAGTAGCCCCCCTACATTGACAAGTTCACTGGCCACTCCAGCAGATATTGTGGTATCCTCTTCAATAAATTCCAACCTTTCTCCTACTCCTCCGGCACAACTTCCTTTCGATCCAATCCTTCCTGCTGGATCATCATTTTCCGATGGGCCTACCTTGAATAGCGCAGTTACCGACCCTAGACGCGACCCAAGAAGGGTACAAACTTCCGTTTACTTCTTGATGATTTGTTGAATGTTCTTTCTCCGAGATAACTTACACATAGCTGTGCAGGATCCCCGTCGCATGGATCCAAGGCGTTTAAATTCATCCGTGGGACCAACATCACTGCCTGTAGGTGAGAGTAAAGAATCAGTTCTACTACAGATGGACATCTCTACCTTATCGAGTAAGCCACTTTCAGTTCCTGCTGTCACGTCAGGGGCTGCTGGTTCAATACATCCAACAGCAGTAGAGCATAGCCAAAACAAGTTTACGGGAAGTTCAGTAATCAGAATAAATAATCAGCCTGATTGCGGAGACGACTTGTTGGCTGTTCCCAAAGAGAGCCTTTACCCCTTAAAGGGCGAATCATCTTTAGATGTTCCACTATCTCCTTGCAGGGTTGATGAACACATCAGAGATACAAAGTTTTCAAGTTCTGAATCAAATTTTGATGTGGATATGGCGTCTGTCCCAAATTTCGATCAACATTCGCCTTCAGCATCATTCCCAGATTTTGATCGACATCCCCCTTCAGCATCAACCATTAGCGCACCAGAGGAGAGCTACCGAGAATTGCCATCTGTTCCTTCGTACGTTGAACTTACCACAGAACAAAGCATAACTGTTAGAAAGTTGGCTATTGAACGGATAATTGAATCAAATAGACATGCCTATGGGTTTGACTGTAACAAGATTCGCATGGCATTAATTGCCCGATTGATTGCTACGGTGAGTGCCTCTTTGGTACTTGTTACTTGTGGTTTTGCTGTCCACTTTAGCTACTACTTCCATCATGGCTTTTATCTAATGGAATCCTTTTTCAAACTCTCCTTCAATTCTTTTGTTCACAAGCATAATTTCCCTTTTTAAAATACTCTCGTTCCAGATCGATGCTGGTGATGATGTTGCAACCATACTTAGAGAACATATTAGTGTGGATCATCGAGAATTCAAGGTACTTGTATGCTACTATTTAGCTGCAGTGTTCCTCAAACTCAGCCATCACTCTTTTACCGGGTTTTAGATTTTCAACCTCTTTTTCCTTATGTGGACATTCATATTGTAGCATCTTAAATGGCACAGCTAGTGCACTGTTGTGCGAGTATATATGTGTCTGCATGAACTTTTTCTTTTCCAGCTCCCAGTAACTTAGCGTCTAGCATATGTCTAGGTGATCTCTGATCTGTCTGCTTTTTTTTTGTAGGGGCACGACCTAGTTTTACATGTTCTGTACCATCTGCATTCAATGGCAATTCTGGACACAGATGAATCCTCTCTCTATGCTACTGTTTATGAAAATTTTCTCATAGCAGTGGTGAGTTATTTAGCTTTTTCCATTTCATGTTTCCGAATCTCGCTTATTAAGATACTTACTGCAGGCAAGATCATTTCTGGATGCTCTCCCTGCTTCCGACAAGTCCTTTAGCCGTCTTTTTGGGGAAGCTCCACATTTACCTGATTCTGCAATAAAGCTACTTGATGAACTCTGCTCCACTTGTCATGACCCACTTGATAGTGAGCGTGTTACCCAGGGGCTTGGAGCTGTTTGGAGCTTAATTTTAGTGCGTCCAAATGAGCGAAAAACATGCTTAGCTATAGCTCTGAAGGTAAAAACTGTAGCCAAACTTTATCGTTTCTGTTTTGTACAAGCCGTGTGTCATCGGAGTTATATTATAGTCTCGGTGATAGAAAATATGGTAATTCAAATAATGTAAGTGTGAAAGTCGCTAACTAGCCCCGTCCAAAGAACTTATGTCTCTTCATAGTGCCTTCGAAATTCCCAATTGAAACCTTCTGTTGGCTAGTTATACAAAACAGTTGGAACATATTAATTTTGTTGCTAGAATTCGGTTTCAAGTTAAGCTTTTTACAGCAATAAGGATTGTCCAGTTGTATCTATATCTTTACCATGTAAAAGACCTCCTGTGGCTTGTTGTAATTTTTTTCATCAGGGCAGGCGCTGAAGTTTACCCTGTATACTGCATATTATATGAAGTTCTGAAACGTAGATGAGAAAAATATGATAAGAAAATAATGGATTTTGGTTGCTTGAAGAATGTGTAGAAAATTGTTAAGATATAAGCAGTGTGTTTTGATCTCTAAGCGTCAGAAAGTAATGTATGAGCTAATATTTTCCACATGAAAAGAATGTTGTGCTCTGAACGTTCCTTTTATCTTCATACTTAAATTCATGTTCATATGGTTCTGTCCATTTTCCATGTTACTCACGCATGTTTTAATCCTGTTATGGCAGTGTTCTGTTCATTCTGAAGAAGACATTCGTGCAAAAGCCATCCGACTGGTGAGGAAATTAGTCCCAGATAGCAACATGGTTTTTATTTCCTTCTGCTAGTGATTCTAATTATGTTTCGCAAATGCTTGCACAGGTCACCAACAAACTATATCAACTGACATCCATATCAGAGCATGTTGAACAATTTGCAACAGATATGTTGCTGACTGCTGTGAACTCTGAGACAGATCTCTCGCAGACTGGACCTGGACCTGGACCTATTGCAGAAGTCATAACCGAGGTATTCCAAAAGCCACAAGTTCTCTTTGAGTTATATGTATAAACGCTTGTTACTGGAACATTCTGTACCTGTTCTCGTAAGCGTCTTACATTTTTCCATGTGGGCGCCTAGTTGACACAATGGGCGCACTTCAGTTTATGAACCTTGACTTTTTCTGGGTTGTTTGCTGCCACTTATTTTCAGGCTAAAACTCAGACAACTTCGAGAAGTGACTCTCTGTGGTCTGGAACCCCTGACATTCACTCTCAGAAGGATCTACAAACATCTCGCGATGTCTCTGCTTTATCATTTTCTGAAGCTCAGAGGCTAATTTCTCTGTTTTTTGCTTTATGTAAAAAGGTATGTGTAGTGTTTGGAGTTATTCCTAAGTCAAAGTATTCTCTACCCTTAAATATTGCCTGTAGATTTGATAGTTTCTTTAATTTTTTCAGAAACCTTGTCTGCTTCGACTAGTCTTTGAAGTTTACGGGGGAGCTCCAAAAGCAGTAAACCAAGTGAGTTAGCCCCTCCCTGTGTGGCATTGTACAGAAAAAAAATTGGATATGATATTTTTTTTTGAACATCAGGTTTATTCTTTCGGAAAGATATTCAAAACATCAAATTGACCTAATTTGACAACTTTCTGAAATGGTTCAGGCTTTTCATCGACATATACCTATGCTCATACGAGAATTAGGTTCATCTTATATGGAACTGCTTCAAATAATATCTGATCCTCCTAAGGGAAGTGAAAATTTACTGACCCTGGTACGTGGCTTCTGTGTAACCTTGTAGTAAATCCACGATGGCCACAAAATATATTCTCTAATTTTGAGTCATGTTTGTTGTTTCTTTTTTTTGAGTCATGTTCGTTGTTTCTTTTTTTGTGTCAAGGTGTTGCAAATATTGACACAAGAATTGGCGCCTTCGACAGATTTGATTGCTACTGTAAAGCATCTCTATGAAACGAAGCTAAAGGTTTTATTTGTTCTGAAGAGCTCTCTGTATATTTTAGTGGGTATAAAAATTTGTGAAAATCAAGCTTGCAAAGCCTTACAAAATAATATATGTTTTGCAGGATGTTTCAATTCTTATTCCATTGCTGTCCTCACTCACTAAAGATGAGGTTCTTTTCTACTTATTTCCGTGGATTCTGCTTTTTCCACTTGTCTTTTACCCTGAAGGGAGACGTAATTTTTATTGCTTCTTTTCCCTCTAAAATTTTGCCTAAGTGAAAATGTGGAAACACATAAGAACTAGCATGTATTGTAATGGCTTATCAATGATAGATATTCCTCACGTTATGACGGATATTCTTTTTTTTTATGTAACAGGTTTTGCCCATCTTTCCTCCCCTTCTTAATCTTCCACCAGATAAATTCCAACTTGCACTTGCGCATATATTACAGGTAGACATATTAGCATGGTCAATCCTTTAATTTGTTTTGTTATTGATCATACTAGTAGAAGGTTGGCTTTGGCATTGTTATCTTTTATGAGATGAGATGCTGTTATCTTAGATATGATAGAACAATGTTGCATCAAATTGTTTACTTAAATTCTTCTGCTGATCTTTTTTGTCTGAGAAGTGGTCCTTTCTCTGGTGGATTATATAATTCCTTCCGCTGTAACAACTTTTACAGATCCTTTTTGTTATATCTGTGATAGGGTTCCGCTCACACAGGCCCTGCCCTTACACCTGCCGAGGTACTGATTGCTATCCATGATATTGTTCCTGAGAAGGGTGGGCCACCTCTGAAAAAGGTATTTCCTGATATTCCATCCTGTTCGAAAGTATTTTTGAAGCGCCTTGTTGCCTGCACTTGTTTGCTCGAAATCAGTTCTGGTACTACCTTACTAGACCTAGACTGATGTGTATATTACTATATTGGAGTGTTTTCTTTACCATCCCTATCTCTTCTTCAGTGCATCTACTCTTCTTTTTACCTGAATTAGTCTTGTCCCAATCTGTAGCAAGTCCAAAGAATTTTTCTAGCATGAAGCATCTCACGATTATTCATTTCAAATGCCTTTTTAAGTAGTGTGCTAGTTGTTCTATTTACTCCTCTCTTGTTGGCAGAGTCTCATGTGACTATGTGTTTTGTTTTCAGATAACTGATGCATGTTCAGCATGCTTTGAACAACGCACTGTATTCACGCAACAAGTCTTAGCAAAGGCCCTCGGTCAGATGGTATGTCAAGGATGCTCACATTTTAGAAACAACTACTGATTCAGATATTTACATCAGTGATGCTTTTTGGTTTCAGGTTGATCGAACACCTCTGCCTTTACTCTTCATGAGAACGGTAATTCAGGCAATCGACGCGTATCCAACACTGGTAAGTGTCATTCTGTTAGAGTTAAGTCAATGGTTAAAAGACTCAAAGCACTTCGTCAAAATTGAGTGAAAGTAACAGGAACAGAATTTAAAATACCTAAGAGAACTGCACTATTTCCCTTTACCTAACTCTACAAAAACTTAAAGCTCTCTCTAGCTTGGAAGAGTCTCATAAACAAGACATCATCCTCATTTATTATAACATTTCTCTAAAGTATGGTTTAAGCTACAGGTCAATCTCTAGGTTCTTTTGGTCAGTTATAAATTAATTTCTTTTTTTTTTGTCCAGGTTGATTTTGTCATGGAAATCCTTTCCAAGTTGGTGAGTAAGCAGGTGAGTAAGATCAAACACAAAGATCAGTTTTGAGAATTCTTTCCCGTCTGGTGTGTTAATGAGATGATGGAATGTCCTAACGTTCCATTCCGTGTCACTTGGATGCAGATCTGGAGACTGCCAAAATTGTGGCCTGGCTTCTTAAAATGTGTATCTCAGACGCAGCCACATTCTTTCCCTGTTTTACTGGAGGTACAAGAATGAATATATGAGCTTGGTGTATTCACAGAAATTCTTAATAACTCTTTGATATTGTTTTTTGTAGTTACCAATGCCTCAACTTGAAAATATCATGAAGAAGTTTCCTGATCTAAGGCCTTCCCTTACTGCTTATGCGAATCAGCCAACTATCAGAGCTTCTCTACCAAAGTAGGCTCTCTAAATTAAAAACACTTTGTCATTCAGTCTTTTTAGTAAGAACAACATGTCTGATACTGAATCTTGATGCATGTTATACCAGTTCAGCTCTTTCGGTTCTCGGGCTTGACAATGGACAAGATTTGCGGTCACAAATGCACCCTTCCGATGCAACATCTTCTATTCACGGGGCAACCTTAACGTGACACACACTCTCTCTCTCTCTCTCAATCAGAAAGGATATCGACAAGTTGGAGGTTTAGAGGAGACAGCATAATTATACTTTAAATCCAGTGTCACTGGCTCGAGACTGGCTACTACCACACATATATCTGACTACTAACTACATGTGTGGCTCTCTGCGACCAGTCTAGTCAAGTCACCCATCGTGTGTGGTCATTGATGTTTTCTTGTTTTTTTTTTTTTTTAAAATATTTTGTATATTAGTATGAAACCTGACGATATTGAGAGAGCAGAAGAGTTTCACATGTAGTGGATGTAGTAGAATCACATTAGCTTTGTTTCATAGTGAGAAAAGATGAAAATGAGTTTCGGATATATCAGTTGGCCACGGTGGGTCACAATTCCAAACACCCCTGTGGTGGTACTCTTCTTAAGGCTTTGCCAAAATTTGAAAGAGGTTAGAGATTAAGTTTCCGTTTGTTTCTCTGTAGCATATAAAGGAGTTAATATAGTGAACGTATCAATGAAAAATCAACAAAATAATCCTCAAAAGTAGACTCTTGTTCAAGAGATATGGATTTGAACAGAAAAAGAGATAACTAGAAGAATATTGAAAGAGTCTTGATCTTGCTTCAACGGATTTTCTTCTTTCTCTCAGTCTTGTGTTGTTCAGCTGCACAAATCTTTTTCCAGCAACGGAAAGAAATAAGTAACGGGATCAATACCCACCATACGTTGGCCCCGATGTAATATGAGTAATAGGAGAAGGAGTTTGTTGCAAAATTGTCTCCTTCCAAGAAAGCAGTAATGAAATAAACAAGACATCCGTAGAGATGGCCTAGCGAAATCGCAAGCTGAAGCACGTAGCTATACGACTTCCCCTTAGCAATGGCGTATCTAAATTCCATCAAAAACACAACTACTTAGTCAAAAATTCACACAAAACCGAGAGCCGAAAACACGTTCACTTAATGAAAAACTTACATAGCAAGAAGAGAAGCAGGACCTTCTATAACAGCAGTGATTTTTTGCATGGCATCGAGAGAATCCATAGTGATGGTTGCACTTTTTTTGTAAGAGTTGGTGTAGCTTGCGATGTGGCTATAGTTAGTGGAGCAATCTCATAGGCTGAAACTGTACTTGAGATAACTTCTGTTGCAATAACATTAGCACTTGCAATGACAGGTTTCATTGTAGTAGTTTTTGTATTAAAGGTTGTAGCAGTGGGAGGCACATTAGCCATAGAAACATGGGCTGTTACTGAGACCGAAGGTGACACATAAGCCATAGGAAAAGAAGGAGATACAGCAACAACTGAAGGAACAAAGGTTTTTTGTGAAGCAGTTGCAAACACAGAATCAGACACCACAACACCCTCAGGAATATTGGTTGTTTTTGAGGCAGTAACAGACATAACAACCATAAGAACAAATGTTACTTGTGAACCAACGGTTGTGGTAGATATAGTTCCTTTAGTATGTACACAACTAAAGGTATTAATACCAAGACAATGAAAAGCTTTATGACTCAATTGGCCACAACTTCCACATTTTAAAGGCAGCCAAGAGTACACAACGTCAACCATTGTGATGACACCACTATCATCTTCTTGAGCAACCTTTTAAGGAAATGGATCATATATGCTTCAAACCAAAGAATTAGAACTGGACTGAAAACCTAATGGTTATTCGAAATACGTCACCTTAAATTAATTCATATATATTTTGGTTTTAAGCTAGGTATGTACGGTTAGTTCATGTAATTTTACAAGTATCCTTTGTTATTTTTTCAGTTAGTTCAGCTATTGTTAGATATTTCTGGATAGCCCTAAAAAAATTACCTATTTCAAGTTATAATGTAGTATTAAAATTAGGATGTGTATTGTCCCCCAGTTAGAAAGTCTTAGGCTATATAAATGTAGATAACCTAGTGAACGTATAAGTAGTAGGCTTTTCTGGAGATACGTCACGGTTAACGGCCATCTAGCTACATTGCAACTTGTGCGAACCATATAGTGTCTTTGGATCGTTCCCAATAAACTATGATATGCATGACGATGCCTTGATTCATACAGGATATGTAATTATGTGAAACGTATAGTTGCTGGAATCTCTTACGTGTTTTAGATTGGCAAGGAATTACTGAAGCCGACAATTATCTAATTACGAACATATTCCCTTTAAATGAATACAAACTCGTGGAAATTTTATAGTTGCCAAACTAAATGGCTACATCATAGTTTTAAGGTAGGAAATGACAAGAAACTGAAAATTTTCGTTCCAATATTATTATATTTATATCTCGATTACTTAGTTACAAAAACATAATGTTGGCAGCAATCAAAATGTTTTTCATTTTCTTCATATAAAAAAAAAGTAATAATTTGGAACAGAGTTACGTTGGGACGTAATCTATTAGCTATCCTGAATTGGAACAAGTGGCAATTTGCCTCCGTAGATGTCTGGAAGTTGGCTTTCGTCTATGTCTTGAAGCAAAGTTTCAGTGAGTTTCTTGTTCTCCACGAAAACAATCTGCCCAAAAATAACTAACAATCAAATTTCCCAACGCCTAATCATATTTTTAACCCCCCCCCCCCAAAAAAAAACTAATATCAAACTTTTCTGCGGAATTACCTTTTTCTTCGTGTTGGCATCGATAAATGGGTAAACCACTTTCCAGACAGCCATGAAAATGTAGGGGGCATGAACTATATAGAGTTTCCCTAGTCTCTCTGGGTAGCAATCCTGGAAAAACGAAAATCAAAAGGGCTTTACTAAGGTTCAATCGGATTTCAGTTTTTGAAAATGACAAAGTATCTTTCACATAGTACATGATATACATGTGGCTTGCATAATCAAAAAGAGTATCTAAACATTTCACAAAGTATTTATACATGATTTACTTGCTTAAAAAAAAAACATTTCGCTTCTTTATTATTAATTTTTTTTTAACTTTTCATTTTAATCTTAATAGTTACATTAAATGTTGTGGGACTGAACCTATAATTGGGACTCACATATGATTCTAGAATCTATAGCTTTATCATATTTAAGAACATAAAATTTGTTTGTCTTAAATGAACATTATTTTGTCTAAAAGAAATAATTAATTTTTTTTTTGTTCCATTATATAAGATGTTTAAAAGGTTTTTTTTTTCATTTTTATAAGATGTTTTATTAGCTTTGATACAAATTTTAATATTATTTGATATTTTTAACATTTTGAATTTTGTAGTCTTTTACATGATTGGATAATTAATTAATTATTAAATGATATTTTGTTTACAAATTATTTTCTTAATTTCCGCGCATTCAACCCAAACATAATTAAAAATAAACAAAAAGAGTACTTAAATAGCAGCACTCAACTTAATTGGGTTGTTACCTGCAAAATGGATAGAGCAGCAAGGTAGCCGCGTATGTCAGAATTAGAATATCCCCACCCTTGGAGATCTCCAATGGCTAAAAATTTCTCTTCACCTCTTGGCATTCTTAAGATGAAACACAACAATTAAACCGTATTAGAGCATCGTTTTATGGTGTGGTAAAATTGCATTAGAGATAATGTAACACATACCTTGCACATATCTTTTCCAGCGTGTAGGCTACAAAACCTGCCTTCAAAAAAAGGTACAATACATTAGATGCAATGCAGATTACACAATGTCACATAAGAAGGGACTCACGCTTGAACTCTTCAGGATTGCCTTTGGAGGGGTTATGTCTGTTCGCAATGGAAACTACGATTGGCCGACCCTTTTTATTATGACCTTGCATACACGCCTTGTTATACGGTAGTTCATTCGCAATCTCTGATTCTGGTATGGAGCCATTAGGAAGAGTGGTTCTTTTCCAAGTCATGTACTTGAGAAACATAGTTGAAGCGTTTTCAATGTCCATGTCACGGGCTCGCAAAAACCGCCTTATCATCAAGTCATCCACCTCCTGCAAATCATCAACCTTACCATCAGGAAAACAACTAGTATTCATGAGAAACTAAATTGTGTTGTATAAAGACCATCAGAAAAAAATCTGGTGAGTCAACTACTCACGACTACTAAGGGAATAGTCGGGTGGTAAAAATCCGGATCACGAACTTTGCTACCACCAATTGAAGCTAAAAAAACAGAGGAAAAATAAAAAGAGAGCGAAGAAAGGACCTTAGTAGATGAATCTTCTCGCTCGCAAAGAGCTCTCATGATTCCGACTTTGCTTCTCTCGATCTCATCTTGGATCAGTGGACCATTGCCAATGTCAGCTACAGTCTCCTTCTCCATTTTTGGTGGATAAAGAAAGTCAACGGGACCAGATCTCTAAACACAAAAGAGTGATCGGATCGGTCGGGTCATAAATGAAGAGAGATCTAGATGGTTTTTATTGCTTCAATAAAGATGGGATTCTCTCCACTTTAACGGCTCTCTTGTAGACACCCACCTAAATTGTTTAATACAAGTCACCGTCGACTCATTTATTGTCATCGACTAATTTCCGTAGCACTCCCAACCTTTAGAAAGAAAAAAAAATAGCTGGTCCCAACTATAACCACATTTTTTTTTTCGTTTTCCCTTGAAAGTCTTTTTTAGCACATCATCATCGACCTAGTCTTATTATATAAAAGAGAAACCGGTCGACGGGAGCTTAAGGAAAATTGTAATTCACGATATCGTAACATGTGTCTAATATTGATTGAGATTATGACATGTGTTAATACTAAAATTAATTAGGAAAAATAAAAACATTAAAATGGAAAATTAACAATGAAATCATTAAGTAAAAACTAAAATTAAAAATGAAAAACTAACAATGTAATTATTAAGTAACTAATCAAATATTTTTTTAAAAAATTCTAATAGTCCGAAGTCCGAACTATAGTGCAAACTAATTATAAAAAAAGATTAGGAAACAAAATAAAAAAAAATAAAGTCATAAAAACAAAAGGTAGAGAGAATAAAAAGTGAAAAAGTAACTTACAGATAATAGAAGTCGTAGAAAAACAAAAAAAAATGTTGAGAGAATGAAAGAAAAAGAAGAAAATGATAAAACAAAAGAGGATATATAAATTGAAAAACAAAAAATTATTAGAAGGGTGTAGAAATCTAATTTAAAAATTTAAGATACGCATAGCCATCGCAAAGATCACCTAAATCTATAAGCATACTTTTCAACATAATTATAGAATCACAAAAAACAAAAATTTTGACTTAAGATAAGATTGGTACATTCAATATTTTTCTAAGAAAAGGAAATTGTATAAAATGAAAATTGTATAAGATAAAAAGATAATAACAATACAACTACTATTCTAATAATTTTATAGGTATTATGAGATTATTTACATGAAGTTTATTATGTCCTAATTTAATTATACATTATTTGAAGAATATATATTCATTATGGGTAAGAATATAGTAATTTTCTTTCTTTATTATTAAGAATATGAATTGAATTACACTTATATATTTTAGGATCCGTATGAGATAAATTAGAATATGAACTGTAGATAAAATTGATATCTAATGATTTAAGATGCGTATTTTATTGCATATCGATATATTTTAGTAATTGAATGGGTTACTAAGTAAAATTTAAATAGTTATTTGAATAATTTTTAACATAATTACCTGCATATCAACGGGGTCCTCTACCTATATCATATATTTGAAAATATCATTTTACCCATTACACATCTCCTTCTTTCCTTTTTTCTCCTTGTTATCAATAATAGTGAGTCAGCAAAAGTCTTGTTTTTTTTTTGTCGGCAGCAAAAGTATTTCGTTAGAAATGAGAGTTTGTGTGTTTATCAATCTCTTTTGCTAGATGTGGCAATTAAGAAAAAAAAATGCATATGCATGAATCGTTCGTGGGTCCCTACGTATAGACCATCTCCAACAATGGTACCTAAAAAGTTTCTACAAATATATTAAAAAAATAAATAGTAATATATGTTTTTTAACCCACTATTTAAATTTTCTTAAACAAAATATTTTAAAACTTTTTCTCTCTATTTCTAAAAACTCTATAATTATTTATTAATATATCTTATACTCAAATATTATATTTAATGTTTAGAACTTTTCTTAAAAATCATTGTTGGAGATGGTTTAATTGATTTCATTTACTTAGTTTAACAATTCATAGGAACCGTATGTTAGTAAAAGATTAATTAATTTTTTTAACTAGAAATGATAATGTGTTAAGCAAAAAAAAAGAAATGATTATGTGAACCCATGCGAATATGATAAAATGAAAATGGTTTTGAGTCTATGACCACATTTTTATTTTATATTTCGTTTTGTCTTGGAAGTCTTTTTTATCAGCTCATCATCGACCGACCTGGTTAATTTTTTTTTTTTTTTTCAACGGTTAATTATTGTTTAATCATCGTTGATGCACGTGTCTTCTTATTTTCCATTTAACCGAATTTTGTTTTCTTCTTAACCTCTAAATTGTCGCTATAGTGATGAGTACGACAAATTTTTATTTTAATTTTTTTGTCAACAAATAACTTCATATTATCAATAATTGAGATGTTCCCTGATGCATACGTCCATTTACTCCCTTGGAATGCTTCCTCAGATCATAGACCGCTGCTAGTGTGCACTGATAAATTATCTAAGAAAAATCTCAAATTATTTAGATATAATAATAGGTGGAGGAATAATGAAGAGGTTAAGCAGTTAGTTGCATAGGTGTGGAATAGGGAGTTATTAACTGCATCCCCTTACAACATCAGTAAGGTGATTAATAAATGTCGTGGTGCTTTGGCTTCTTGGAATAGTAAGCAGAAGAATAATCCTCAAAAGAATATTCAAGAGCTCAAAATCAAAATTCATAAGGCTTACGAGACGTCGGTGTTAGATTATGGTTATATTAATACCTTGAAAGCTAAACTTCAGGAGGAATATCAACTAGAGAAGGAGTATTGGAGAACAAAAGAGGAGGAGTATTGGAGAACAAAAAGAGGAGGAGTATGGTTACAGCTTGGTGATAAAAATACGAATTATTTTCATGCTAAAACCAAGCAAAGAAGAGCTTACAATCGGATACAAGTACTACAGACAAATGATGGAGATGTTCTCACCCAACCTGATCAAGTTCAATATGAGATAGAGAAGCATTACACTGAACTCTATCAATCAAATGGATGTAAAATTTCTCAAGAATTTCTTCAGAAAATTCCAAGAACTGTGACATCCGAAATGAATGAAGCCCTAACAAGACTGCCCACAGAAGAGGAAGTGAAGAGAGCTGTGTTTGCTATTAATTCAAACAAAGCTCCAGGACCTGATAGTATGAACGCATGGTTCTACAAGCAACATTGGATCGCTATAAAAGAAGGTGTGTACTCTTATGTCAAGCTTTTCTTTGAGGAAAACCTATTGGACCCGAAGCTATGCCACACCCATATATGTTTAATTCCCAAAATAGAGAACCCTGTTCAGATTAAAGATTACCGTCCTATAAGCCTTACTAATGTGGCTTATAAAGTAATTACAAAGATCCTGGCTGAAAGACTCAAGGGCTGCCTGCATTACATTATTTCAGATAATCAATATGCTTTCATTCCAGGCAGATTGATTACTGATAATGTTTTAATTGTCCATGAGCTTCTCCACTCTATGCATACAAAGAGGTTAAAAGAAAATTTCATGGCGCTTAAACTTGACATATCCAAAGCTTTTGACAAGGTTGAGTGGGAATTCTTGGATCATGTAATGCTGAGGATGGGTTTCAGTGACAAGTGGAGAAGTTGGATTATGAATTGCCTGTCCTCGACCACTTACTCAGTTCTTATTAATGGAAGTCCTTCTAATACAATTACACCTTATAGGGGTCTTAGACAAGGGGATTCCATATCACCGTACCTTTATTTAATTTGCACGGAGGGGCTTTCTCAAATGATTAAAGATAAAATTAGTCACCAAGCTCTTCATGGATACAAAGCTTCTAGGAGAGGACCAAATATTCTGTAAGGCGGATGAGCAGGAATGTGCTACCCTCCTAAAGGTTTTAAAAGAATATCAGGAAGCTTCTGGTCAAGAGGTGAATTATACTAAATCTGTTGTCACATTCAGTAAGGGCACATCCTCAAACGTTCAAAACATGATCATCAACATTACAGGTATCAAGAAAATTGGGGGAGTTGGAAAATATCTAGGTTTGCCAGAGCACGTTGGGAGGAGAAGAAAGGAGGTATTTCATTATCTTTGTCAGAGAGCTAAAAACAAAATAAATGCCTGGTCAAATCAATTTTTTTCCCAAGCAGGTAAGGAAATTCTCATTAAGTCAGTAATAACAGCCTTACCTACGTATACTATGTCATGTTTTATGTTGCCCAAAGAATTGTTAAATGAGATTACATCTTCAATGCGGCGGTTCTTGTGGTCCTCTGGTAAAGATAAGCAGAAAATCCCATGGATAGCTTGGTCAAAAATCACTGCTCCAAAGTCTGACGGTGGGATTGGCATGAAAGATTTGGAAGGATATAAGGCCCTGAGAAATATTATGCAGAACCAAGATTCAACAGAGGTGCAGGCGAATGGGATCTCTCCTGATATTAAAGAAATGGCAAAACGGATTTGGAATTTTAACATTCCTCTAAAGATAAAAATGTTTTGGTGGAAAGTGGTGCACAACGGTGTACCGGTGGCGACAAATTTGATTAAACGTAACATCAAAATGGATAGCAGATGCCAATTATGTGGAGATCAAGATGAGATAATAAATCATATGTTGTTTCAATGCAGAGTTGCGAGAGAGATTTGGGAATTGACGCCCAAAATTTCTCTAACACAGGAAGATACGGATGAGAAAACTTTAATTTAGAATTTGAAGTATATGCTCAATCAAGCCAAACAGTTGGATGAATTATATCTCTTTATTGGCTGCGTATTTGGAAAATGAGAAATGATATGATCTTCAACAATAAAAGGGTGCATATTATACATGTTATCCACATGGCTTTGATGGATCAGATGAGGTGGAGGAAGGCGCAACAGAATAAAAAGGAAGATGCTCATCTTGTAACTCCTAAACGGACTTGCAACAATTAAAGAACGGTTAGCTACAGAGTAACAATGCTATGAAATACTATTGTGTGGTAGATGCATCATGGATTGCTTCGGATCAACGAGCAGGGTTTAGGGTGGTCCTTATACAGAAGAAGGCATCCGTCTGCTCCAAGGAAGTGCTGCGATATCACCTACTCCTTCTGCTTTTCATGTCTTCTTCAGGCTGTGCAATCCCTGCATGCCTTAGGATTCACGAACATCACCTTCCTAGGTGATAATTTCGAGCTGTATGATGCATTACACTATCTCTTGGATGTTGTAATATTTTGGTTATAGGGTATTAATAAAAGTTGTAGTTGACAAAAAAAAAAAAAAAAAAAATTTGCAACAACATTACCAACAACAATTGTCATTCTTAGACTAAATTTGAAATAGATAGATTCTTCATGGAGGAGAACATGAGGATTGAGAGCGGAAGAGCTACTAAAGGCGGCTCTATTCAGTTGTAAGGCGTCGGATTTTACCGATCGAAACCTTATATCTTCGTCGATGGTCTGCGACAAGGCTGTCCTAGTAGCCAAGTCTTCATCGATTGCAGCCACCAACACCACAATGGTGCTGGATTTACACTTGTGCTTCAGACACCAAAACCCCAATGGTTTTGGTTTTACACCATGACTTTTTGAACCATAAAGACAATTACGGTTCAAACCAATTGCATACTTCAACACTAAGTTTCCATTCAAAGGAATTGTATCGTACAATAGCAGAGTGCAAGCCATTCTAACCGATAATTCTGGAGAACTAAGCTGTGGCATAAGGAGTTTAACCATGAAAGGATATCTCACCGAGGTTATAATCACCAGAGATAAGACAAATTGCATCCTAAGCAGGTAAAACAAGCTCCTATCAAAGACCAAGACATGAGACCATAATTGCAACTTACATATGCCTAAGGCAGTAGAGATTCGTTTTGCAACGAAAGACATTGATAAACAGTCTGGAGGGTCTGGTGGTTCAGGGGGCTCAGATTGATTCACCACAATTTCCATTGTCGATAACAGATCTGACCAAAGAGGAGACGACGACGTTGTTACCGGATTTGGGTCTAGACATTCTGAGAGAGAGGCACCAACCATGACGAGCTTCATCTTCACCGACTTTGGATTTAGGCCTTTGCATAGACAACATCCATGGCTAAGGGACATGACGGCTGAGATGGGGGCGCCACCAGTAGATCCCGGTGAGTGAGTGGAATTTATATTGACCGAAGCATGACTTGAGCACGGATCTGGAGGCTTCGGAAGCTCCAGTTGCGGAAAGATCATTGTGTGATTTGGACAGAAGTGAGATCGACGGAGGATTCCTCACAACACCATCGACGGAGGCTAAGTCGCTGAAAGAGGGATGTTTCACCGGCGACCAAGGTCCAGTCGGAGGAGGAGGAGATCCAAGCGAGATCTGCGATTTTCGAAGCCGCACGAGATGACCACTAGCTGGAGAAACAGCTTTGTGGATGATTCTCGGACTGGTTC
The DNA here is from genome assembly GCA_963576765.1 of Draba incana. Taxonomy (NCBI): domain Eukaryota; kingdom Viridiplantae; phylum Streptophyta; class Magnoliopsida; order Brassicales; family Brassicaceae; genus Draba; species Draba incana. The sequence goes on from OY755206.1 coordinate 33,880,385, forward strand.
CGAGCGTGAGAAGCATAGCTTCTCAAACGGCCAAAACAACGGAGGAGAACGACGGTGAATCCATGGAGCTCTATGGTTTACAGGTGAGAAAGTGAAAGGAGGGAGAGAGAGGGGTGATTTCTCGCCGATTGGGGTGAGGCCAAGCCGGCGGCGGCGGAGGAAAAGGGAAAAACCCTAAATCGCCATGGGAGTCGCAAGGAGAGAGGATCTTAGGACAAATTTCTATTATTAATTTTCAATTTCATTCTTTATTGTTGTGAACCGTTATTTAAATGTTCAGTTTTTTGGCAAATTGAGATTTCATTCTCATGACATTGAGATTTCCAAATTTCACCCATATAATAGTGATAATAATTATGAGACACACAATCAAAATGTTGTAAAGCAGGCAAACCGACAAAAAACCAAACTTTCCAAACATCTAAAAACCTCTATAAAACTCACCAACAACTTCTTGGCCCAAGGGTGTAAGGAATAACATTATGCGTTTTATTTTATCTTGATCTTGTAAATAACCATTGAGTTGATCTTTGTTCAACGAGACGTACAAAAATGGATCAATTCAAAACAAGTTAAGCATAGTATTTCCAAGATCTTGTGACTGTGTATTTTTTTTTTTTTTTTTTGTCAACAAACTCCATATATTAGATCACATTTGATCGGTAGAAACATCCCGAAATCGGGTACTTTCTACTGATTCGTCGAGATCTACATAGGAAAATATAAGGTTACGTGCTCGCGCCGCTTTTGCAAGGGCATCCGCACGGTCATTACAAGAACGAGAAATAAGGGCTAGCTGAAAGGAAATAAAGTGATTTTTAAGTTCTACGAAGTGATCTAACCCAGACTGAAAAGCTGGCCAATCTATCGGATCGTCGGTCATCTTCAAAAGATTTGAGCAATCTGTCTCGAAACGGGCTCTAAGAACACGTTTCTGAACCAGACATTCCATTGTCCAGAGGAGTCCCTCAAACTCTGCATGTAAGGCTGAAAGGCTCCTTCGGCATCCCTGATTGCCAGTGTGTGTTTGGCCTAAAGTGTCGGTGAGGCACCATCCGAGGCCGCTAGTGGACCCAAGGTCTGTCCAAGATGCGTCCACTTGGCAGATCGGAATACTTGGGTGTTCAGATCAGAAGTTATCTCCAATCTCGGTAGAAAATTCTTCCTCCCCGTCTTCTTCGTCTCTAACCAAATTCGCATTTCGCCAACTTTCTTCCTCTAGCTGGGCTACTTGGAGCGTGGTCGCGGCTGATACATTTTTCCCATTGAAAAGTTTGTCGTTTCTAGCCTTCCAAATGAACCAAATGATCCACGGGAAAGTATCCCTTTGTGGTTTGGGGAGACCCCTTTCTTTTGCCCTCCAAAATAGGAAATCCATATTTTGGTATAGGGATGTACACGGGAAATAACCCGGAAGGGACGGAAAGTCCGATAAGGCCCACACCTGCAAAGCCGGAGGGCATTCAAAAATCATATGGTTGATTGTTTCTTCTGGTGCACCACATCTGGGACATCTCTTGTCGTTTCCCAGGTGTCGGTAGGTCAGCCGTTGACAAGTGGCTATACACCTTGTTAGGGCTTGCCACATAAAGTGTCGAAGTTTCCCAGGAGTTTTAATTTTCCACACTTGACTAAGCAAACCCCTAATGCTCGGCTCAGATATCTGTTGGGGTTGTATACTTCTTTGGTTTGTGTTGTGTAGTAACTCGTATCCTGATTTAATCGTGTACAATCCGGATTTTGTATAACTCCACGTAAAACCGTCTAGATTGAAAGTTCTACTAGGTTTCAACCCTAGAATTAGGGCGACATCCTCGGGATGGAATAATTCACGGATTCTTGTGTGATTCCATTCTGGTAAGTTGTGTAGCATGAGTTCTTTAACCTGGAGATGGGGATCTCGTCGGATATGGCTATCAAGGCGTCTCGGTAAACGAGTTGGTATGTCTGGAATCCAAGGTTCACTCCAAATCTTGGTATTACACCCAGAGCGTATAGTCATCTGAAGGCCAAGTCTAAGTAGAGGTTTGGCCGCCATGATGCTAGTCCAACCATACGAGGGGGATCTGGCCTCACGATCTATCATCGGGGATGATTGGTGGTAGTATCTTCCATGTAATACTCTAGCAAGGAGAAATGTTGGAGAGTGGATCAACCTCCACAATTGTTTTTCAAGGAGTGCTAGGTTGAACTCGTGGAGATCTCTGAATCCTAGACCGCCTGCATCCCGAGGAGTACAAATCTTATCCCAGGCTATCCAATGTAGTCCTCTACTATTTTGACGGGAACTCCACCAAAAGTTGGATATAGCGCTCCTGAGTTTATCTGTGGTACCCCGCGGGAGTAGAAAACACGACATAACGTATGTCGGAAGGGCTTGTGCCACTGATTTAACTAGAACCTCTTTCCCCCCTTTGGAAAGGAATTTTGCCGACCAAGTGTTAATACGGTTGTTTAGGCGATCTTGAACATAGGCAAAAACTTTTTTCTTAGAGCTACAAATTTGTTCAGGTAGCCCTAAGTACATGCCCATCCTCCTTCGCTTGTTATTCCAATGGCTCTCTTGATCTCCCTTTTGATCTGATGATCAACTCGATTCCCAAAAAATAGCGAGGATTTGTTGGGATTTAATTGTTGGCCAGAAGCATCGCCATAGGTTTTGACAATTTTTAAGATCTCTGCACATTGCAGGACGTCTGCTTTACAAAAAAAGAGACTATCGTCAGCAAAGAGGAGGTGAGACACTTTCGAGCTAGCTTGAGCAATTTGTAGTCCTGTAATACGACATTCTTCCTCTGCTCCTTTGAGCAGGGAGATGAGAGCTTCCGTGCAGAGTATGAATAGAAAGGGAGATAGGGGATCTCCTTGTCAAATTCCCCGAGACGGTTTAATTCTTCCTTTTGGCACTCCATTTATCAAAACCTGATACGATACTGATGATATGCAGAACATAAGCCATTTGACCCATTTTTCTGAAAATCCCAGTTTTAGCATAACGGCTTCTAGGAAGCTCCATTCTACCCGGTCGTATGCTTTACTCATGTCAGTCTTCATAGCCATAAAGGTTTCTCTGCAGCTCTTGTTGGTCCTTAGAGCATGAAAGTTCTCTTGAGCGAGTAAAATATTATCTGTTATTTGACGTCTAGCCATAAAGGCCGATTGTGTCTCCGAAATTAGGTTCGGGAGGGTCTTCTTTAATCGGTTACATAGAATTTTTGATATGATCTTGTAGCTGACATTGCACAAGCTAATTGGTATGAATTCTGTCATTGCCCGCGGTCTGTTTATTTTTGGAATAAGACAGATGTTTGTTTGATTCAGTCTTGGATCAAAGGATCCAGTGTTGAAGAAGTCTTTCAGAAGTTTTATTATGTCTTGGCCCACCACATGCCAGAATCTCTGATAAAATCGGCTTGTCATACCGTCGGGTCCTGGGGTCTTGTCTGGATTTATGTTGAACAAAGCTTCTTTTATTTCGGCTTCTGTCGGGTTAATCGTGAGTCGATCATTTTCAGTCTCTGAAACCTTCTCGGTAACATACCGGAGTGAGTCTTCCAAATTTTGAGGCTTTGAAGTGGTGAACAATGTCTCAAAATAATTGGTTGCAACTTTTGTGACGCCTTTTTCATTTTCCACCAAATGACCGTGCTTGTCCTTTAAACAGATTATGCGGTTTCGAGCTCTCCGTTGTTTAGTTGTAGCATGGAAAAACCTTGTATTTCTGTCCCCGTGGCAGTGCCAAGTGACTCTACTCTTTGAGTGCCAATATATTTCTTCTTCTCGGAAGGCGTGGAGGAGTTTTCTTCGGATTTCTTCCACTTCCTCTAGGGTGGAGTCGTCATCGTTGTTAGCTCGGTCTAATTGATCTTTAAGTTCCTCAATTAGTTTGGCTGAGTTAGTGACCGTCGATTTCTTCCATCTCGATATATGTGACCGGCATGAGGATAATCTCTGGTGGAAATCCCTACGTGGGATTCTACTTGAGATGCCCCATCTTGTAGTCACAGTTTCTTTAAAACCGGGTTTCCCGATCCATCTTTTATCGAAACGGAAGTTTTTTCGCTTGTGTTGAATTGTGGATCGAACTCTTGCTACCACTGGTCTATGGTCGGAACCCCAGAGTTTTTGATACTCCACCATGGTGTGGGAAAAGAGAGTGTGCCATTCTTCATTACCTATGGCTCGGTCAAGACGACATTTTACTTTCGTTCGTATGTTACCAATTTTACGTCGTCCCACCCACGAGAGTGGGTTCCCTGTATGTGGGAAATCAACCATTCCACAATTATCTAACATAGATCGGAACGGTATAAATGAGGATTCCGGTCGACTTCGTCCGCCTCGTTTTTCGTGATTTCCGGTGATCTCATTGAAATCGTCTATCATGAGCCAAGCATTTTGCCGAATTATACCCATTCTCGTGAGACGTTCCCACACACGTTCTCGGTATTCAACTACCGGATCACCGTACACAAAGGTCATAAAAATTTTATGTCCTTCAAAAGTAGATTCCACATCTATCATTCGGTTATTCGAATATAGAATAATAACCGAAGGATCATTCATATAGAAGAGGGCAAGGCCACCGCTTTTGCCATGCGGCTCAACGGTAAAGACTTGATCATAACCAAATTCGACTTGCAAATCTTGCAGAAAAAGCCTATTGTTTTTTGTTTCTGATAAAAACAAAAAACTAGGTAGAAAGCAACAGTGGAGTTCTTTAAGATGATCTTTCGTCAAATCGGCACCCGCGCCTTGACAATTCCACGCGAGAACGTTCATCGAATAGTTTTTTTTTTTTTTTTTTTCGAAACTCTTAAAGTAGACTTCTCCTTGATCGGGAATTTTTGATTATCACAAATCAGTTATTGTCGTTACACCGGATGTAATCACTTTAGTACAAACAAACATAGCATTAAGCTAGAGGAGATTTTTTGGTTTTGTAATTTTTCTCACACGGCCGGAGATGATGAATTTTGAAATCGTGAAACGGATCTAACCGGGCGCCCAAATGATGGGGAGATATTAATTTAACACTTCACACCCGAAAGATCAAAGAAGCTTTGAACTGCGTCGCCACCGTTGGGTAAGGCTTCCAAGTTCCAATGATAGCTCCATCGTCAATAAGCCGGAATGTCTATCTTCATGGGATATTTAATTCCTTTATCCCATTAACTTAGCATTAAGCTAGAACTTTTGTAGATCCGTAACTATTACCCAACAAGAGAGTCAAGCACCCTAATTAGGGGATATAACACAAAATTGTCTTTCGGATCTTCGTAAATGTGTTATTGCAATTTTTCCTTTTGTTTTTTTTTTTTTTGGAAACAGAGAAGAGAGGGGACTCTGTTTTTTTTTTTTTTTTCCCGTGAAGAAAATGGAAACAGAAAATTTGGATGTTTTTTAATGGAGAAAAGGAAAATTTTAATTAAAGCTCGATTGACCGAGACTTTGAATTAGTAACATTTTAATCAGGGGCAAGCACTTGCTAATCAAAGACTAAAATCTGAGTTAGCTTAGCATTTTAGCTAGAATTCTCCATAGCCGACCGGAGAGGATCTAGCGGGATAATGGCCATATCAATTTTGTTGGAAGGATGAGAAGAGAATAGATTGAGCTTTTGTAGGTCTTCAATGGTAGAAAAGGGAGCTTCCCGATGGCTTTGTCTTGAGAGATGAGAAGCATAAACGCCGAGCTACGGGATAAGAGTCCATAAGTATCTTAGCATTAAGCTAGAAAGTAGATCCATTCAAGAACTGGAGACAAGAGCCTTTCAATTCGGGGTAGAGTAACCGAGGTTCCCATCTCACGGCATGAGGAGGAGGAAGAAGAAAGGTTAACCGGAGCCTTGGCCGCAAAGTTTTGGTATCTTGGGCCGTGCGGTTCAAACGGCGGAGGAGGAGGAAGAAGAAAGAGAAGGAAGAGAAAGGGGATTAGGGTTTTTACATGGGGAAACAAATAATTTTTTTATTTGATCTTGTGACTGTGTATATATAAGCTAAAGTAGCTTCATGAATGTATGTGGCACACCATGTTTCAATTTTCACTTTGTGTTCAGACGTTGATTTCAAATCAAATGAGATTGCACCTTAATATTGCTTAGCCACACAAACTCGAAAAACATAACCGAACCCGGCCTAAACTTTTTTAATATCGGAATGAGTATTATATCTCTAAATCCGAAAATTCAAAAATGTGAAATACTTGATCCGAATTTGAGCGGGTGCACCCCTAGTTCTCATAGGGTCCAAATCCCCAACTTCATTGGATAAATTTTAAACTGAAATAGAAACAAAAAAAAGAAACAATCTCCAAAGTCCAACCTAAGAAAAAGTTGGGGATTTGGACCCTTTGACTGCTATCTTACATGTTTCCATCTTCGTCATCCTTTGACTGCTATCTCGAGGCGAGGCGCATCATGCATTGAATAATCTGGGTCACTCCTTCTCCTATACAGAATCTCAAGCTCTCATGGATCGCTTCAAAGAAGACATAAGTGAATTGATCGATTTGTGTACCTTTTAGAAATTTACATTCGATTCCATTCTGTTTCAGCATACAGAGCCTTGCGAGAAGCTCCTTGTGGCAGCTAAGTAGGATGAGATTGTAACATCATTACACACAATTTTCACAACCTTAGCCACCACGATGTTACTCTAAATGCCACATCCAACGCCTCTCGTCCTATAGCTTTTGTCAATCAGCCAACAAAGACCGAGCAAGACTGTGTCGTCGATGTAATATTGATTTTCTTAGCTGCTCTTTGGACTGCAACATTCATAGTGGCTCTTCGCATGAGAGGATCCAAGAAATGGAAAATCATCGATTGTTTGTTCCTCGCTTTTGCTTTTGCAATGGTGTGCTTACTCATGAAATTTGTGGATGTTCTTATGATGATCGCCCATGGGACAATGTTTTTTGTTCTTGCAATTGGTATTGACAAGAGATGAATAATATGAATTGGATTGCTTGACCATTCTCTTGACCTTGAGGTCTATATTTATACAAGATGGAAACCTAACAAGAATGGTAATGATCTAACAAAAGGAAATCTAAGAAAAGGCAAATATACATATTCGTTTCCTATTTACTTGAGTATCAAGTTTAGCCCTTAATACCCCCCGTCAAGTTGGAGCGTACAAGTCTTATGATGATGGGCATTCAAGACTTGTACGCTCCAACTTGAGAAGAAATGCATCGAATTCCTTGCGTCCCAAAGCCTTAGTAAGAATATCAGCTAGTTGATCTTTGGTTGAGACATGAGTTGCTTTGATTGTGCCATCAATAATCGAGTCTCGAACAGTATGACAATCTACTTCGATATGCTTAGTTCTTTCATGGAAAACTGGATTGGCACTAATGTGTAATGCTGCCTTTGCTATCACAATGCATAGTCATTGGCTTTGAATGGTCAATTCCGATCTCGAAAAGCAATGTTTTGAGCCAATGTAGTTCTCTAGTTAGTGCAGCTATTGCTCGATATTCAGCTTCAGCAGAAGAGCAAGATATAGTCTTTTGTTTCTTTGTTTTCCAAGATATAGGAGAATCGCCAAACTGTACAATCCAACCGGTTAGTGATTTTCGTGATAATGGACAACTAGCCCAGTCTGAATCACACCAACCAGTCAAATGAAGCGGAGAATATGCTTGTAAGTGAATGCCTTGACCAAGAATACCTTTCAAATAACGAACAACTTTTAACGCAACAAGCCAATGATCTTCCTTCGGTTTTTGCATGAATTGTGACAGAGTATGGATAGCATAAGCTAAATCGGGTCGAGTGGATGCAAGATAAACAAGGCGTCTGACAAGGCGTCTATACTTCGATGGATTTGGTAATTCGAGACCATCGGCGAGAGCCAATTTGTGATTTTGATCAATGGGTGAACCGAGAGGCTTACAACCTAACAATCCAGCTTCTGTAACTATATCTATCACATATTTTCTCTGACAAACGTAAAAACCAGACGAATTACGAGCAATCTCCAAACCGAGGAAGTATCTAGCAATACCAAGATCTTTCATCTTGAAACAAGTCGATAAATAATCCTTAAATTCTTGAATAACGGAAGGCGAATTACCAGAGATGATAAGATCATCGACGTACACCAAAATCTGAAGTGAAACCCCACCGTGATGAAAAACGAAAAGTGAATAATCAGATCGAGTTTGTTTGAAACCATACTTTGTAAGTGCATCAGCCAATTTAGCAAACCAACAACGAGGAGATTGTTTCAAACCATAAATCGATTTTCGTAGTCGACATACGCGCTTATCTCCTGGTAATCAGATCGAGTTTGTTTGAAACCATACTTTGTAAGTGCATCAGCCAATTTAGCAAACCAACAACAAGGAGATTGTTTCAAACCATAAATCGATTTTCGTAGTTGACATACAAATATACATATTCGTTTCCTATTTACTTGAGTATCAAGTTTAGCCCTTAATAGGTATTTACGTCATGAGAGACTTGTGATAACTTTTGGGATTTAGGCTCTTGCCCTTGAAGTCGTGCTGCTTTACAACACTTTGATTGTGTGTCTCATGATTATTATCGCTATTGTATGGCTGAAATTTGGCAATCTCAATGTCATGAGACTTCTTGCTCACGTTGGAGCTGAGAATGACCTACAACAAGGAGCATGTCGTATGGAAATATACGTTATACGTTTGTTTTTAAACTCATCTATTTCTTCGGCCTACCTCGTCGACTAACACTTGATCCACTCGAAATAAAATGTGGTCATAGACTCAATTTTTTGGCAACACGAGCAAAAAGTTGAAGATGTATTGATGACTAGTTTGAGAAGCTAGTAATACATGAAGCTGATACAAATACAAGAGTAAAGCTGAATCACAGAGCTGAGGCAATAGTCTTGGTAAGAAGCTTGTAGAGCAGGTTGAGACAGAGACATGATGACAGAGAGCTGAAGAAGAACATAAAAGCAGTACTTGTACCAGAAGTTGTTGTTGTACTAGCAGAAGTACAACAGGAGCTCGAGTTGTACAAAAGAGTTGGATCAAACGAGTTTGAGCTTTAACCTATTTGAAAGTATACTTGCCGACTAAAACAAAGATAAAAGGAGGCAAAAGATTTCAAATAGGTTAGAAATTGAAGATGCAAGTCCTGTACCAGTCGTTGTACCAGCGGTAGTACAACCAGAGTTGAAGCAAGTACAAATAAATCATGCCTAGAGAAGATGGGCTTTATGGAGCAGGATCGTGACCTAGAAGTTGCCGACTGAAGCAAAGAGAAAAGGAGGCAGAAGATTGTTAGAAGATTCTTTACATGAAGAAAAAGATATGGAAAGAATCAAGAGAGATTTAAGGAAGTTTTGAAGATTTGGAAAGAAACAAAATCTTAGCAAACTTGGAGACCAAGGCTAAGGTTAGCTTTTGGAACGTGAGTATATATATATACCAAGAGGGGTTGACAAGAAACCTCATGCGCCTAGGGTATCATTGAGAGAGGCACACATGTGTGTGTGGCGTCGTCCACCAAAGGAGATTAGAAAACAAGATATGCATGTTGGTGTTTGTCTATGAAGATGGAAATCGTGTGAAGACGGTGATGCACCAGTGCGTCCGGTTGGTAGTCAAGCTGCGGGCTTGATACCTCTCTTTGTAGTAAGTTGATTCATGTAGAAAAGAATGGTAGGCATTGTAGTGCTGGATATCATACGAAATTGTAGGTTGTGGTCTTTTCTATAGTGGATTGATTCTAGACGAGGTCCGGGGGATTAGTGAACGAACCTCGTTAAAAAATCTCTTGTGTTAATTTCTCCTTATGCTCATACACATACAAACGAATAGATCTAGCTACGAAACCGCACTTACAGAAGTCTCATGACATTGGGATTTCCAAATTTCACCCATACAATAGTGATAATAATCATGAGAGACACAATCAAAGTGTTGTAAAGCAAGCAACCCGACAAAGAAGCGAACTTTCCAAACATCTAAAAACCTCTATGAAACTCAGCAACAACTTCTTGGCCTAAGGGTGTAAGGAACAACAATATGCGTTTTATTTTATCATGATCTTGTGAATAACCATTGAGATGATCTTTGTTCAACGAGACGTACAAAAATGGATCAATTCAAAACAAGTTAAGCATAGTATTTCCTAGATCTTGTGACTGTGTATATATAAGCTAAAGTAGCTTCATGAATGTATGTGGCACCCCATGTTTCAGTTTTCACTTTGTGTTCAGACGTTGATTTCAAATCAAATGAGATTGCACCTTAATATTGCTTAGCCATACAAACTCAAAAAACATAACCGAACCCGGCCTAAACCTTTTTAATTTACATCTCTAAATCTGAAAATTCAAAAATGTGAAATATTTGATCCGAATTCGAGCGGGTGCCGACTCCTAGTTTTCATAGGGTCCAAATCCCCAACTTCATTGAGAATGGCCTACAACAAGGAGTTATTGGCAACATGTTATACTGAATAAATAAATATATATTTGGGCAACATAATTGACCGCATCAAGCATCATTGGTCCACCCACATTAGCTGGTTCAATCGGCAATCCTTTCTCTAGCAATTTCCACCTTAAAGGTGTTAAGGACCTTGCCCTTGAGATTTGAAGAAGCTGTTTTGATCTCGAATCGTCCACAACTGTCGTCTTACCCACAAGGCAATCGCTATGGGCCGTTAAGCATCAGAAGCTCCCAGTTCAACCACACATCATCATGATGCCTAAACCTAGGTTATTCATATACCCAATTCATCTCTACAATAATTTCAATGATGGATATGCTATGGGGTATGCCACAGGCGTCGCAGACAGGTTAGTGAACATCATAGAATAATGGATTGATAATATTTTTGGTTTTTATTTATTAAGAGTATAATATTTGCTACAGATTAATGGTGACAGGGTGTTTGATGGATTTTATCAAACTGCTCATGGTGACGACGACAATGAAGTGCACCGACTCATCTTGCGTGTGGATCATTTTCCTGAGATCTTCATCGTCCATTACTGGACACTCCAGTGAGCATCTCTCTGGATGTAACAGTTTTGGCCAGTTTTTGATAATTAGGAACTCCAATATTTAATGATAAATCGGGGGGCCTAGGCGAATGCCTAGGCAAATGCCTAAATTTTTGAACACTCTGTACACATGTCTTCTTATTCTCCATTTAACCGAATTTTGTTTTCTTATTAACCTCTAAATTGTCGCTATACTTATGAATAGGACAAATTTCTATTATTAATTTCACTTTCATTCTTTAATTGTTGCGAACCGTTATTTAAATGTTAATTTTTTTGGCAACATGTTATATATTTATTTTCCTTTAATAGTATTTTGTATGTTTGAGAAGTATTTATATTATTAGTGATATGTGAATATATATATATATTTGTTATCTTGTAGTAATTCGGTCTGCTCCTGCTGAACTATATTGCGACAACCTCTACGACTACAAATCATGTGTTTCACTCCAAGTCAAAACACTTTCATATGGATTGTCACCATGTTCGTGCTAATATTCCACAAAGCCACTACACCAAAGTCTTTACTTTGATCTACGTTTCAAAATTGGCGTTCACATGTCATTTCTCCCACGCCAAGTTTGATGGGTGTATTAAGAAGGAGAACACTCTGCATCAAATATAGCCATATATGGTTTACAATATGGCCCTGTTCTTTGAGTAAACGCCACGACCAGCGTCAGCGTCACAGAATTCCTTTGTAATTAATGTTAATCGTAATGTGTGTGTGGTGTAATGGTGATGGGGTGACGCAACAACAAAAGAATAGAGGTGGCGGTGGTAAAAATTGACGCTGAATTTTTGAGCGGCAACAAAATGTGTTGTTGCGTCTCCGGAAAATTCCATCGCCCATCAACTCTTCACATATTGGGATCCAAGTAACTAATAATTTAATATTTTCTTTGCAATTTTCTGGCCGCTGCCGCTGCGTATTGTAAAAGAACGGCCTATATCAACAAAATTGATGGACCAGTTTGCTCAATTTTAAACTGAAACAGAAAGAAACAATCTCCAAAGTCCAACCTAAGGAAAAGTCTCTACCAGTCGAAGACTTGCAATGCGGAAAACAAAAGATATGAGCCTACCTTCTTTGAATACTAAACCTTTAACCGAAAACATATTGAATAAATAAATACTTTCTGCCATTGTCACCTTCTCCACTTTGACTTAGCCTTTCCTAACAGAGATTTTGATTTTTTTTTCATTTCAACTAAAAAAAACTAAGGTTACAAAGTTACAACATTCAAGTTCAACTAAGGAAAGCTCATTAAAAACTGGAGATTTTACAAAATGTAGGATACCTATTTCGACTTGAATCAGAGTCTGTTGGGTGCTGTAAATAAAGTTTTGATGGCGGGGTTTCAGTATACATCCAGTTGATAGAGAAAGGAGAAGAAAGTTAAAAGTATAACTACAGTATATAAAGAAGAATCAAGAGATCACATTGCGACTTTCTATAAGCAGCCAAAAAAGGTTTCAGAGAAGTATAAACTGTGATAAAACTTGTTACCACTTGTCAGCGATTAAAGTTGGATTTCTCCATCCTCCCCAACCTCTCCATCCTCTAGCTCATCATTACCGCGCCTTTCACGATGCTCCTTCTTCGATCTTTTATGTCGGCTTTCACTCTCTGATTCAGGCGAATTTGCATGCTGCCAAGAAACCATTCCCCCATTTTGTTAATCATATTTTACCAAATCAAATTTGAAGCTTAGCTTAGCTGAGTCGGAATTGAAGTTGAGAGTGATACCTTTCTTGATTTTTTGCGATCGCTACCATGTTTACGGGACTTCTTTGACTCTTCTCTGTCATCCCTATCAGAACTGACATCTTCGTCAGAATTGTGATGCCGTCTCCGATGTTTTCTCTCTCGGTCTTTTCCTTTTCTTTTCTCCTCTTTGTGCCCTTCACTCACCTCACCATCAGATTCTTCCCTTTTACTCCTCTCTTTTCCCCGTTCTCTTTCCTTTTCCCTTCTCTCCTTTTCCTTTTCTTTTCGCTTTTCCTTTTCCTCCCTTTCCTTCTCTTTTCTACTCTGAGAAGTCCATAAAACAATATCATCTTAGGGATTTGTTTTTACATGGAAGACAAATTTTAGGGCTCGAAGATTCGCTACCTTTTCCTCATCACGCTTCCGCTCCTTCTCCTTTGCCTTTTCCTGTAAGCTTGTTCTGTATTCCTCGAATAACCCTCTGCTAACACTTTCATCTCCAATTGATCTGATGAGATTCAAAACGGAGCATTTAAAAAGGTTATTCTTCATTAAGTTGTTGGCGGCTAACAACCAGTATTTGGTAAGCCATGAGCATCCTACTGAAAGCAAGAAACTATTTACCTGAACTCTTGACTTTCTTCAATTTGTTGTTTGAAATCGTCCCAGTTTGAAACTGCGCTTATTTCCTATAACACGAATTAAGGTTATTAACCAAGAGAATCCAGACAAAAAAAGAAGTCACCATGGGTAAAAAAATACCTTGAAAGTGTGCAACAGATTGGTAAATTCTTCAGCCAGACGCTGAAGCTTTCTGGCCTCCTTTTCTTCTTTTTCCTTCACTCTCTCAAGCAAGTCATCATATATAAGCTGATAAACGAGGGGAAAAAAATTAGACCTATTCAACTGAAGTTTAAAAGAACATCTTCACACATCTTTGCTGTACTCAACACAATCTGTGTCAATCAGAACTTAGTCCGAATATTAATCCACAATTATTTATGTAAATCTCATCAAAGATAAATCTAGGTGCAATTCCAATACAACCCATTGAAGGTGTCAGATTGGTTAAAGCATTCCAGGAACAACTATTAAACTCCCTACACATATTGAAACAGATGTTTGAACCAGTGGCTAATATATTGCTTCCAATGTACACAATTCAGATAACAGTTTCTGATTAATTTATCCTGCTGACACCTGTTTCTTATCACAACTGAGCCGGTACCTTGAAATTTATGTCAGATATTGGTAGGGGACCGAGATCTTCTAAAACAGCAGATTTAAAATCTTCAAAGAGCCACGAGGAGACCATGGAGACCTAGTAGAGAAAGAAGGGTTTAGAGAAAATTTTGGTATATGTAAATAGCAGAAATGCAAGCTATCCTTCACTTGCCTTCCTTGACTTCATAACCTCTTTTACACGACTCTTATCCTCATGATACTGTCATTAAACACATAACACAAAGTTTTATTATTGCAACTATCAGATCCCTGCAAAGCTAGAATAATCTACCTAGAGATAAGTACACTATATCTAGTCCAAGTTACCTGTGTCTCTAATTCTTCTGTGATATCTTCGAACAGATCTTTTGGAGTTGAGCCAGACATATTAGATGCAACAGCTTGGTATTGGGGCAAGTCTTTTAACTGTACATAAAATCATTGAGTGAAAGAATCCAACAGGAAATATAATTAGTCCAACAAGGAGATAAATTGGCCAAACACCTCAATGCAATAGTCCCTCCAGTACGTTTTGGCAGTAAGGATGCCAGCAGCAACATGTTCTTCCAATAGTGTACGAAATGCATCACGGTTTTTTCTCTCAGCCCGCCTTACATGGTCCTAGTTCCACATGAAAATGAAAGAATGAGCATGGGAAAGAACAAAATTAAGGTTACAATCTAGCACATCGACCTTACCTTCTCTACCCTCCTCAGCTCCTCTTCTTCTTTCTCTAGGTCAACAATGTATTCCTGGGATAACAAACATTAGAAAACAGTTCTAATATGGCAAGCTGACCCCGATGAAGTTACTTACCTCAAAACCAATCAGACGATCTATCTTTTCAAGACATGAGCATCTTTCATCATCCTCCAGTCTTTCTTGAATTTTGCGCCATTGTGAACCAACCTTCAAAAACGTATTATAAAAGGCATTATGGAAGGTCTATTAAACAAAAGGTTTGCAGGGACTAGCTTTAGAAACAATAATGTACTTTGATATAGTCACAGGTTTCAAGAAACTTTCGATATTCTGCCATTTTCTGCCGATGTTCCTCCACTGCCTTTTCTCTTTCCTGCAGATTAAAGGACACAAGATGTTAATTTACATAATGAACCCTTCTACAAATTAAAACAAAAATAAACACTCCATAGAAGCTTCAAAAAAGTCCTCCTGCTAGCGCACCAGATCTTCTGTAAGCACCAGTCTAAGAGCCCACCAATCATAAGGTCGCCAAAATTATGTGCCAATTGTGATCATACCAGAAATGAACCATTTGGACAATAATAACCAGCAAGAAAACATTCTCAGACCAGCACCTACATGTTCACAGGCATGCCTTGTTTTGCATAACAGAGGAAAAGTATCTTCCCGAACAAGTACACAGACAATCCTACACATGAAAACGAAAAACCCAAAAAGAAGCCAGATAGATTACCTTCCTTGCAAGTTCCACCATGTAATTGTCAAAAAGATCTTCACGATCCCTTGGACGATCAACATCTTTAAAACGCTCATCATTTTCAAACAAATTCATCGCTTTGCTGGTGAGGAAATAGTTTCCATTAGCACATATGTCAACCATACAATAAAGACAAGAACCAAAGATCATATAATTAACTAAGAGGCACACCTCCATTTCATGGATGATGAAAGTTCACACTCCTGAGAAAAAAAATTTATAACAAATAAGTCAGCTAATCAGCCATACTAATCAGACCAAACACTGAACTTCTGACTCCGTTAGTAAATACCTCTAGCATCTTGACAAATTCTTCCCGAGCTTTCTTCTGTCTCCTCCGCCTTTCCTCAGCTTCAACTTTTTTCCTTTGACCAAGATACTGGTACACATTATATTAGACAATCAGATTTACATATCAAGCTAATCAAAATGGAAATGTACCAAGTAAGAAGATAATTAAGGACTGAAAGGGTTTACAGATAGGAACATAAGACTACATTTTCACATCATCCCTAAGAACCAAGAAACTGTATACCTCGTTAAAAGCTTGTTTCCGCTCACCGAGTGTCCTCAAAGCACCATATCTTTTGTCATTAACAATCTCTTTTGTTGCCTACCAGGAGATGACAAGGTCAGCAATGAATCCAGGCCATATATATTGATTTACCCATAAGCAATGACACATATACTTGCATATGCATCCAGATTACCTGTTCCCATGTCCAATCGGAGTGAACATTAACAGCTTCCAAAAGAGACTTGAAAGCAGCTTTGGCCTCCTATTAAAATAACCGACAAGTGCAATGGATGGCAAACAATTAGACTCATACAAGAAAACATTAGGCTCCAGATAAGAGAAAATTAGGATAAAAAAGCACCTGCTTAGTCGCATATACCATGGGTTCCTCACCATTTGCTTTGTCACCAGCAGGTGTCAGATTGGCTTTTCTGTTCACCGGCATTTCCTTATTTTCAGCCTAGCAAAAAAAAATCAGAATAGTTAGAAAGCATACTAAAGGAGAAGCAATTTGCCGTAAATACTGATGACAACACCACATGATCACACATGCAGTAGAGATTTAACATAATTTTCTATAAAGTAAGTCGTACAAGTTGTTCTTGGCCTCTTCTTACCTAAAATTTAAGTAGAAAACAGGGTATGGAGTATGCAAGACTAAATTTCATTTTCTAGGAATTTCACTGTAAAAAAGGGTCTGAAAATCATGCCTCATTGTTTTGTGCTGGAGCTCCATCATTTGAATGATCTGCCCCTTGAGACGGTAAACTATCCGCTTTTCTGGCAAGATGGGCACAGAAGCTAAATTCAGAGACATGATAGAGTTTATAGTTTAAAATTATCAAACAAGAGTGACCAAGGAAAAATAGTACATTGCAGTAGCCTCAGTATCACTAGTTGGAGTAACAGGAGCATCAGGGGCAGGACGAGTGACAGGTACAGCCAAAACTGCTGGAATAGGGCTTGAAGACTGCCCAGGAAATGTTGACGAAGTGCTGGGAACAACAGAGTTCACAACAGTGCTCATCGGTAGATCAGATGAGGATGCAGCAATGTGGGACAGAGAAGTAGATCCAGCTTCCGAGAGAGACCCTTTTGCACTAGCTAGTTGCGCTTGTTCCCGAGCTAACTGCATAAAACAACTATGCAGGGTTAATGTGGGCTTCGCATTGGGGAATATGAATGAGAGAAATAAATTAGCGGACCTTCAAATCATCTGGAATTGTCCACTTAGACTCCTTTGTAACCTTGTTATAATAATATCTGCGTCAATTACCAACGAATTAGTTGCAACAATAGAGCATAAGCATGGTACAAAAGACCAAATGAATTAAAAGATACATACTTCCTTCCTTCAGCTGTAGTAAATTCCTTCCATACAGTTGATGCATCAGCCCTCTGTAGAAAGAGATTATCAGAAGAAACCATAAATCATGCATCAATGGAATAAATTTTGATCAACTATTCAATAAATCTGTTTCTACAGAAACCCAAGATGTCATTAAAAGGTAATGTCTGTTTCCACAGAAACCCAAGATGTCATTAAAAGTAATATAAGAGAAATAACTAAGATGTATGCCCTCCCTATATGCATAGTAGAAGTCAAAATGTATCAGCAAGAAACCAACAGAACTTTATTAGGTTTATCAACCAACTAGTTTCGAAAACCTGCAAACTAATTTAGCTGTTTGCCGTTTGCATTCCGATCTCATCCTTCTTGCTTATTCTTTACAACGAAATTAGAAAAACAATTTGATGGAACAATCTGCTGTCTAAAGTACATCAACAGAAAGAGAACAAAACTCACTACTCAAACAGCAAAGCAAATCTCTAAAGAAAGTAGAACACTAGTATTTTTGAAGTCTATTCAAATGAAGAAAGCGAGGGCAGAGTCTAAAACAGATTTAATTATAATATAAAAAGCACAATTGAATATCAGAAAAAACATTCATCCAACGAACATAATTAATCAGCAATTTGATCCCAGCCTAGAAAGCTGTCACCTAAGGATTTACACGAAACTAAGTGAGAAACAGAGAAGCATCAGTGCCAATGTACCATTAGAGCTTGACTAAAAAGTGAAACATATCAAGTCTCACTAAAAAGAAAAAAAGATTTGGGATGCAAAAAAAGCCGGGTATCAGGGCGATAATTATCTTAGAAGACTGGCTATTTTGTAACACTTACCTCAAGTGGTGTCATCAGTTCAAGAGGTTTTTCCCAACTTGACTGTTTAGTCCGCTTGTTATAATAATACCTACAAAAGATGAGCATCTATCAGATAAAGCGGAAAATTTCAGACCTAAAACCATGAAAGACAAATAAACATAAAAAGTAAACAAGAGCATGGAAGACCTTATGAAGGGTTCAAAAAGTAACAAGCTTACGAAAAAATCTCCTAATAAGAAACAATCAAAATTTCGACTGGGACTTGCATGAACGAAAATCTACAGTACTAAGAGTGACATGTATGAAGATTGTCAGCCTAAATTAGTAACAGTAGTTCAGTAACATACTTTCTCCCATCAGCAGATGCATGCTCCTGCCAATCAGATGCAGATTGCGGAGTCAGGGTTCCCTGTTAACCAACAAGCATAGTAAGAAAAAAAAAACTGATGAGTTAGCTGAGCTGCAAAGAAAATCTGCATAAGACAGACAGTGCATACACAAAGACAAGGGAATGAGTTTGAAAAGAGTTCATCAACAATGCCGCATCAACTAGTTACTAACTGAGCATACATAGGATACGATTATGAGTCTGAGCTCGGTTAAGGCCCAGAGGATGTGTACGTGGAATTAACAAGTCTTAATCGGTTGGTGTCTGTCTATATACTAAACTTTTCTGATAATTTGAGGAACACATAATTCAAACACATATTATCTCAACCTAATAAAGAGAAAAAGTTGCACAATGCCATAAATAATAGTAGGCATAGACAGGTCGTCACAATTAATATGATTATACAATTCACAGTTTAGTGAGAGATGGCTTCACAGTTAATAGCAGATATAGACATCGGTACAAGTCACCAAAACATATTTGTGATCAGTTATCAAAAGTCACTTACTGGATCTGTGGGTAGCGTGCCTAATGTTTGTTGTCCAGTCTGCTCCACAGGAGAAACAAGTGTTGTATTTTGATTTACAGGTACAGGCCAAGTGTTTGCCGCCGCAGGAGGGACACCAGCTGCCTGCATCTGTGACGTTGGTTGGACCAAAGGTGGTGGCTGTTGCTGACCATAAGAAGATGGTGCAAACTGCAGGAACAAGAATCCAGGAAAGTGAAAAGGAATGATATGTAAAAGGTCATCCAAAGAACAAGAACAATCAAAGCAGCAGAATCCTCACTGTATACGAAGAAGAAAACGGAGGACCAGGTGGAGCAAAGCCTGTCACTGTAGGTGGTGCATTTGGCTGTGGTTGAGTAGATCCAGATGTAAGGATCTTGTTCGTTTGAATATACGGCACTGGTAAAGCCTGTGATGATGATGTAATATGCCCAGGCTGACCTGGTCTCACTGGAAAGAGCTGCTGTATCGGCTGAGAATACTGTGGAGCCCCTGGCATTCCAACATTTGGAGGTACATGTCCAAAGGGATGGTAAGGCTGTGAAGCTGCAGGAACAAAATGCTGCTGACTCTGTTGCCCATGAATCATCGGCCGAAACTGCTGAAAAAACGTCTCATAAGCATATCCAATAGATCACAGACTAGTGAGAATACATATGTACATACTATCACACTAAACCAAACTCAGCAAATAGCACCAGAATATCAATCAACCCATAGAAATTTTTGTGGTTATACGAAAAAACCTTTCGATACATCAAAAGGCTTAGAAATCCAATATTTATTGCATGTATGATTCTAACAGTAATTCACGATTGAGTAGAAAGGATGAAACGGACTAAAAGAGAGGCAAGTTTGGGAATTACGCACCTGGGAACCAGAGGATTGGGGAGGATTATTCGCCATGTCCAACAAAATCAGCTTCCTCTCCAATTTGCGGCTTAATCTGAAGATCAAAACATCCAAAGGTCGAGCTCGATTCTCGTAAAAAGCCTTTCAGAACAAAAAGTTCAAACTCTGCGAAGAGAGGGTGGAGAAAAGAAAAGCCAAAACCCTAACTAGAACAGCAAGGACTACGCGAAGGTACAAACCTTAGTAGGATGGCGAATCAGGGAGTATCGCGGACGACGAGTCTCACAAAGCAGAGCTTAACCCTAATCGAGGGGGAAATCCGAATCGAATTAACTCCTGCGTATTGTAAACGGAATAACAAAAATTGTCGATGAAGTCGCGAGCGATGGGATGAATGTGCCTTGGCTATTATAAACAGCAAGAAGTTCCCTTTTTAAAACTCTAAAACGGCATGTAGTTCTAGCCTAATTTCTTCCCTATTTAAGTTATTTTTTTCTACGAGAAATTGCTTCAAATATACATTTATTGGTTTGTGACTTTGTGTATATGAATGGATTTGGATTGAAAAATTTTGCAGATTTTTTTTTTTTTTTTTTTTGAAAAAGTTCGCAAAGGATTAGGACGACGATTTGTATATTTGATGACGATTTTTAGTAAGTATAGTTTTGGCGGAAACTAACGGATTAAGTAACAGGTAAATTAACTGAAAATAATACTCCTTCCGTTTAAAAATCTAATATTAAAAAACACATTTAAAAATTATAAGTTTTTAGTCATTTTCTTTAAAATATTCGTCTAAAACATGTACTATTGCATCTTTTTCATTTTTATCATTGACCCTTTTGGTTTGCAAAACATATTGTTTATGTCACCATTCATACATTATTTTGCATTGTTATTTTTTTTTTTTTTTGGGTCAACTTACCATTCATTAACTCAAGTTTACGTGATCGTATTCATTTAGGAAGAGAGTCTGAACTGACATTTAAACTACGAGGGATTTGAGACAACCTAAAATCCACAAAACACTCTTTAAATTACAAAAGGGTCAATCTAACGGATTTTCGATTATTTCAAAAAGTAACGCACAACACATCTTAGCCACCGCGGATAGAATCCACATCTCACAAAAGCATACCATAGTCCAAAATAACCCTTCAAATTTTGCATGTAACGCCAAGATGCAACGATGACAACACCCTCTCATATCCTTTGTGAATCCATAGATTAGATTCCACTTTAATTTATTGGTCTGTCCATACTTGATCGAAGATGCATCAATTTGACATGTTGACCTATGATAATTATACTTAGAGCAAATGCAGCGGTGATATTTTGTGGGTATCATTAAATATAAAATTATTAAAATTTGAATAAAATGAAGAAAGAGAGTGTTTTTTGTTGAAATAGTGTGGTGTATTGAAATATAAAATTAATAAAATTTGAGTAAATAGAGGAGATAGAAAGAAACTTTGGAGAGAGGGTATCAATAGGGTGATACTTTTGATATTTTTGGAGAGGATGTTTTTGTGTGTTTAAATATAAAATTAATAAAAGTTGAGTAAAAGGATGAAAGAGAAGGTATAAAGTTGAGTAAAAGTAAGAGAGAGTGTGTGTTTTAATAATTTTATATTTAATGATAAAAAAAAAAAACATTTGTGTTGTATACATTTTTTTCCGGAAGCTTTGATAGGGTAAAATAGTAATTAGAGGAGAAATGACGTCAGCCGAGACCAGTGAACCTTAAGCTGCGGAATCGAGATGAGCAAAATCATAATTGCTCCTATTTCGTCTCTACAACAAAATCGATCATGGTCTATCCTCTCCATCCCAATCGCCTATTCCTCTTCTTACTTATTTCTTCCGTCTTCTTCGCCGACGCCTCCTCTCCGCAGCATCTCCATGTCAAGAAGAAACAAATGCGAGAGAAAGTCCGCAAAATGTAACTGTCTCAATTCTTCATGACCCATTTTGAAATTTTTGGAATTTATCTCCTCCGAATGTGTTAGGTGAACAAATTTATGTGAATCATCCCAGATTTATAAGAACCCCTTTCAAATCTGTGATTTGATAAAGCTTCATTATTGATGATATTATCTTGTTTTACAGGTTTTATCATGCGTATGATAACTACATGACTTACGCATTTCCGGTTAGTGAACAGATTCTTATAAGTTGATAAATTCTGGCTTCTTTCTTTCTTTCTGATTCCCATTACGTTCTGAAATTGAGCAGCATGATGAGCTAAAGCCTCTTACAAAAAGCTTCACAGATTCTCTCAGTGAACTTGGAAATCTCAAGGTGAACTTACTAGCTCATAGAGCACCACTATAAACGATTTAGAAGCTTGACTCCAGTTTTTTTTTTTCTGGTTTCCAGCTTCAACACCTGCCAACAGATTATAATGGATCAGCTGTGACACTTGTTGAATCCTTGTCCAGGTATGTTATGCTAAAGTTAAGTGAGACCATTCCACCAGTTTTGACATGAATCTCCTTTGTTCCAGCCTTGCTATATTGGGCAACAATACAGAATTTGAAAAGGGTGTTCTCTGGCTCTCAGAAAATCTAACATTCGATATTGATGCACGGGTCAACCTTTTTGAGGTACATCGTAATCTTACTAAACAAACTAAAAGTATATGAAAGAACCTTTTTTTGCAATTGATATAGGTGAAGCGTAATTAATTTTCTATTTGCTAGGAGTCTTGTTCAGTAGATGGTCAAACTTATTTCTGTGTACGACTACTTTGATATAAAGTCAATCTCTGTTGAAGTTTGCTTCAAGAATTTGGATGTACACGAGTTTACTTGCATTTGATGCTTCTAACTGGTGTTCTTTTTTTGCTTCTGATCTGTAGTGCAATATAAGAGTTCTTGGAGGACTTATCTCTGCTCATCTTCTTGCTATTGATCCAACTAATAGGTTGATTCAGGGGTCCTACAACAATCAGCTTCTTCGATTATCTGAAGACCTTGGAAGACGCTTTTTGCCAGCGTTTGAAACACCCACAGGAATACCGTATGCGTGGGTTAATTTGAAGGTACAGAAACGTGACTTATGGAATGCTCCTAAAATAATTGTACTTCAATGCATATTTTCTTTTGGATGTATGATGTGAACAGAAACAGTTACTTTCCTCAACACTTTGGTTTGTTGTGCAATTATTATTTAAAGGTTTCTGCTCTCTTACATGCCAAAGTTTGAGCTCTCACTTCTAGTTTTCTTGGGCAGAATGGAGTAATGGAGAATGAGACTACTGGAACAAGCACTTCAGGATGTGGTATCATTTTCCCCTTATTTCTCTACTAACATTCTAGTGGAAAACAAATACGATAATATCTTTATGAAACTAGTGTTCATGAATTTATTGATATGCATTTTTCACTTTAGGTTCTCTCATTCTTGAAATGGGAGCATTGTCGCGGCTCACTGGTGACCCTAGATTTGAGTCAGCTGCATTACGGGCGCTTCGTCAGCTATGGAGGATGCGCAGTCCGCTAGATTTACTTGGGACGACGTTGGATGTGGTAACTGGGGAATGGCTAGAGTACTCCTCCAGCATTGGGGCTGGTATGATGCTAGTGGCAATTCCTTTTTTTTCAAAGAGATAGCTGCAAAATCGACATACTTTTATCTGTTGAATGAACTTGTGCCTTAGATTGATTCAGCTCTGATGTGCAATTTCATTTCTGGTCTTTTAAAGGGGTTGACTCTTTCTATGAATACCTCTTGAAGGCTTATATACTTTTTGGAAAAGAAGACTACTGGCGAATGTTTCGTTCAGCTTATCTGGCATCTCAGAAATACTTCAGACATGGGCCTTGGTAATATACTAGCCTGAAGAAATGTACTTCCACAACTTTATAATGACCCTAAGACTTCTATTATGCCGATATTGAAATTTGTTTGATGTAGTAATGAGTTTTATCTACCTGTTATAGGTACCATGAAGCTAATATGTGGAGTGGGAAACCAACTTATTGGCAGCTCACAAGTCTTCAGGCGTTTTGGCCTGGTCTACAGGTATACTGAATGAATGAATGCATAGATTGCTTAAATGTCTTAGAAAGAACAGTTAAAAAGGGGATCTTCTGATTGGCATGCTCAAGTTCTTACTACTAGGTTCTTGTTGGGGATGTCGCAGCTGCAAATTCATCTCACCGCGAGTTTTTCCATGTGTGGGAGAAGTTTGGTGTATTACCTGAGAGGTAGGCATTCCGTTGTCTTTTCTTTCCTGGCTTCCTACTTGGATCTTGAGATCACAATCACTTTCAACTTTTCTGTTTGGGATAAAGGAAGCTGAAACAACTGTTTGTTTAGGTATCTACTGGATCATCAAATGATACATCCAACTGAGAAGTACTATCCACTTCGTCCTGAATTTGCAGAATCCACGTTCTATCTATACCAAGCTACAAAAGGTTTTTCTTTCTTTTTCTTCTTTTAATGTCTCACCTTGACTGTTTCTTATGTGAACAACCAAATTTATCTGTTTTATCCTTTGTCCCTTTGTTTTGCAGATCCATGGTACCTAGATGTTGGTGAATCAATTGTAAAATCTCTTAATCGGTACACGAAGGTGGCAGGAGGGTTTGCAAGTGTTAGAGATGTAACGACCATGCAACTGGAGGATCATCAGCACAGTTTCTTTCTCGCTGAAACGTGAAATTGATGTTCACTTCCTTAAACGTAATTCTTTTCTCACAAACAATGTCAGAACATCAAATTGGTTGCATCTCACATTCGCAGGTGCAAATACTTGTATCTCCTCTTCGATGATTCATTTGTGGCCAAAAAGAATTACATATTTACAACCGAAGGCCATCCTATACAGGTTACGAGCTCCTGGCATGAGAAACTACCAGAAAGTTATTTCTCAGGCAACTGGACGATTTCAAAGGTCTGGCACTTGTTCTAGTTCTGATCATTTTGGAAGAAATAAGACTCATATACGTAGTTTATACTGGCTATTTAGGGTGGATTTGCGATTAGGATATATAGCAATGCTATTTTTTTAGTTGATAGACAGAAAGACAGGCATTTAACAAATCAATCAGAGTCTTATTGCATTATTAGTCATTTCTCTGCTTTTGCTAAACTAGAAATTTGTAAATTTGCAGAGTGGAGCATGGGAAAGCCAAGCAAGCGCATTGTCACGGCGAGTCTGTCCATCGATAGATCTCAACTCTAGACACCCTGAGCAACAGAGAGAGAGTGTTTGCCATGTTCCTGACGAGCAAATCAATCATAGGTGTTGGAGCGACAAAGAGTGTGGAGTTGACGCCACTAGTTGTAGACAAAGAATCTGCAGTGGGGTTGGATTCTGTGGCCTATGGAAACCCTTATAACATTATAGTATACACAATACAAAATACATGGTCTGAGTTTCAGGAAATGAAATACATGTTTGCTGGACAACAAAATACAAGGATAGTTGCAAGATGCCTGTGTATCATTTCTTTATCATCAGATCTTGACATGAAATTTTACTTTCTACTTTTTATATACTGTGGTAGGATCAGCTCTATTCTAGTGTGGACAGTACGTTTATCTTGGTTTTGCTTCAATAATTAGCTTCAATGGTAGTTCTGGCCTTCTGGGACTTGGGAAACGATATAAGCTTAAGGGTGAAGTAAAAAAACAGACGATTAACATAAAACTTTTTGTCATTTCAATTCACCACAGATACTTGAGCATGGTGCAGGAAATAATCTTGTAATGCAGATGTTAGCAACTAACTATATGGTCTCTGGACTAAATGCTTGTATGACTATTTCCCAAAACACATGTTAACAAGTAAAAAAATATACATGCTCATATATGCTATCAAGTTAGTATAGCACCTGCAAAATCAGTCATAGAACAACAACTCTCAAAAACCCTCATTTTTGTAGTGTGGATTTTCTTCCTTTCTGCCGATGATGATCCACACAAAAAAACAGAAAGCAATCCAAGAAAAGGGTTCACAATAGAATCTCCAAAGTATGAACAACTGAACATGATATATTCTCAAGTATTAATAGAAAAACATTGCAACATCTTTGATTTTTATTGGGTTTCATGTAAGGGTTTTATAAGGAAGACGCATCCGCCACGGTCATTTCTGAGTTTAGATATTACTAATAAACACCTTAGCCTCTGAGATTGACATACAGGTTAAGATTCCGCAGATGAGGCTGCGTCATCTTTGTGCTTAATCATCCCCGAGTCGACAAGAATTGGAATCTCTGCAGCAAGCCATGGAGCCAGCCCCAAACAAAGCGCATGCGCTATACCAAACCGAGGACTGCATAAACAAACAAACAAACGTAACTCATCAAACGCCACGAAATGGAGCGCATAACGCGTTCAACCCAAGCTCGGGTACAAAAATTATCAGAAAACTTCTTAAAACGAGCATAGTACTAGAATTTGGAGGTCCAAATGAATGATCAAACTAACTAACATCTTATGACTGAGATTCTATCATAATTCATCTCAAATAGATCATTGGGAAATTAACAGACCTAATTCTCATACAATGCATAGTAGGCATAAGAAATTACCAGTTTTTGGCCCAGAGAGGCTTGAAATGCACAGTGAGGCAAATCTTCCCACCTCGATACATCTTCTGGGTCTTGCCGTCAATCTGAGGCAGCTCAAGCTCAGGAGCAGTGGCAGGGTAAGTGATAGGGATATCGAACTGCAGATCGAACTCGTATTTGAGGAGATTGTGAACATACCAACACTTGCCAGTCCAACGCGTACCTTCGGGATTAGAAGCGGAGATACGGAACCAGTCGTTGTCGTTGGATTTGTTCATCTGCGTATACGCAATCAAAGACTTGTATTCCTCTTTCAGCCTCGCCGTCCATGCCTCGCCGTCTCTTGGCCCCGCCTTTGTCGTCAGTAACGGTATCCTCGTCAACGTCGACTTCGTACTCGGATCCCATCCTTCCATTTTCTCCGACTGCTCAAAGATCGATTCGGATTTCTTTCGATTTGCCCTCACAAGACAAAGTGAAAATCTGTAACCGAAAAATTCAAACCGAATCTAAATTGGAAAATTCGGTTCGGTTCGTTTCGATTGAATATTAGTCTATTTGGGCCGAAGCCCATTAAATACAGATAGGCCCATGATTAATTTGGCGCCATTATTTCCCGCCTAAATTGAGACGAACCTGATATAGTTTTGTGCCCTCATTTTCTGCAGCCGGAAAGTGTCTGAGTGTGAGAAAGAGAAAGAGAGGAATGGCGGGAGAAAATTCCGATAACGAGCCATCTTCTCCTTCGTCGGCGGGATTCAACACCGATGAGTTACCTTTCAGTACGAGCCAGAATTCCGATGACCATGAAGAGGCGGCCGTAGATCCGCAGATTATAAGGGATGAGCCGGAGGAAGAGGAGGAAGAAGAAGACGGAGAAGATCTCTTCCCAGAAAATTTCTTGGACGATTATCGTCAGTTAGATGGGCATGACGAGTACGAGTCTGTTGGATTGGATGATTCCGTTGATGACGAGAGGAACTTTGATCAGATTATGCTTGACCGTCGCGCCGCCGAAGCTGTACTCGATGCTCGAGAAACTCGCGCAACTAACCGCAAGCTTCCTCATCTTCTTCACGACAACGGTAATTGATTTTGGGTTGCAATTGTTTTTCCCCAAATTGGAGTAAATCCGAAACCCTAATTGAAAATTGGCACTGATTCTGGGTTTTTGTTTTGTGTATAGATTCGGATGATTGGGACTATAGACCTTCGAAGAGGTCTCGTGCTGATAACAAACCTCCGATTCCACCAAGAGGCAATGGTGGTGATCCTGATGGAAATCCAAGCTCGCCTGGAAATTCACAGCCTGGCTCAAGAGATGATATCTCAATGACTGATCAAACAGATGACTATCAAGATGAGGTACGAATATCATCTTTAAACTTGTAGGCGCTGGTTGCATTTTTACTGAATAAATGATTTCCTTAATAACAGGATGAAGAAGATGATGAAGCTGAATTTGAGATGTATCGGATCCAAGGATCTCTTAGGAAATGGGTTACGAGAGACGAAGTGCGACGTTTTATTGCTAAGAAGTTCAAAGACTTTTTGCTCACGTATGTGAAACCAAAGAATGATAATGGTGAAATTGAATACGTTCGTCTAATCAGTGAAATGGTCTTAGGTACTCTCTCATTTTCTTTGCTATAGCAACACAAGAAGTTGTAAATTCTCAACTGTTGTATAATTTATCTATATGGTTTGTTTGCAGCCAATAAATGCAGCCTGGAAATTGATTATAAAGAATTCATCCATGTCCACCCAAATATTGCTATCTGGCTGGCTGATGCTCCACAGCCTGTTCTTGAAGTCATGGAG
The DNA here is from genome assembly GCA_963576765.1 of Draba incana. Lineage (NCBI taxonomy): Eukaryota > Viridiplantae > Streptophyta > Magnoliopsida > Brassicales > Brassicaceae > Draba > Draba incana. Next base: position 33,908,576 of record OY755206.1, read on the forward strand.
GAAGTTACTGAAAAGGTCATATTTGATCTGCATCCAAACTACAAAAATATTCACCAAAAGATTTACGTTCGTGTTACCAACCTGCCAGTTAATGACCAGATTCGGAACATCAGGTAATAATATGATTGAACTTTTGGATAGGGGTGGCTTTGTAATCATTCAAGATTTTTAACTTAAACCTTATTGAATTTTTCAGGCAGATTCATCTTAACACAATGATCCGCATTGGTGGAGTTGTCACCAGGCGTTCTGGGGTCTTTCCTCAGTTGCAGCAGGTAAAATATGATTGTAACAAGTGTGGAGCAATTTTGGGGCCCTTCTTCCAAAACTCCTACTCTGAAGTCAAGGTCGGATCGTGTTCTGAATGCCAGTCGAAAGGACCTTTTACTGTTAATGTCGAACAGGTAGGATTCTATCTTCTCTCTATCATTTCCTATTAACTGAATGAACTTCAGTGTAAGCTAGTGATTGGAATGTGAAGTTAATCAGACTGCTGTCTGTTGTTTCAGACAATATACAGGAACTATCAGAAGCTTACAATCCAAGAGAGTCCAGGGACAGTGCCTGCTGGACGACTTCCAAGACACAAGGAAGTTATCCTACTGAATGATCTTATTGATTGCGCTCGTCCTGGGGAAGAAATTGTACTTTCATCTTACATCACTCTTGTTAAATTTGCACATATGTAGATGATAGGCGTTGATTTTATCTTGGTGAATTATTTTGCAGGAGGTTACTGGCATATATACCAACAATTTTGACCTATCTTTGAACACAAAGAATGGGTTCCCTGTCTTTGCCACAGTGGTGGAAGCAAATTATGTCACGAAGAAGCAGGACCTCTTCTCTGCATACAAGCTAACCCAGGAGGACAAGACGCAAATCGAAGAGCTATCCAAGGACCCACGTATAGTTGAACGTGTAAGTTGGAGGGAAATCTTTTCAATTGCTTCAAATTTCATTTCTCTTCTTCACAATATTTCAATTTCTCTCTCAGATCATTAAGTCAATTGCTCCATCGATATATGGCCACGATGATATCAAAACAGCCATAGCCCTCGCGATGTTCGGAGGCCAGGAGAAAAATATTAAAGGGAAACATAGATTGCGTGGAGATATAAATGTACTTCTACTAGGTGATCCAGGAACAGCAAAATCACAATTTCTGAAGTAAGAATATTATCCTGGCTTAAGTGTCTTGCTGTGGTGAATCTTCCATTAACGGCAAATATGTTTCTTGTAGATACGTTGAGAAAACTGGTCAGAGAGCTGTCTACACGACTGGTAAGGGAGCTTCTGCTGTTGGGCTGACCGCAGCAGTACACAAGGATCCAGTTACAAGGGAGTGGACGCTTGAAGGAGGGGCCCTTGTACTTGCTGACCGAGGAATCTGTCTGATCGATGAGTTTGACAAGATGAATGACCAGGACAGGTAAAACATGCAACGAATGATAATTACCTTGATGGAGAAAATGTTGCTGATGATCTAATTTTTGTAACCAGGGTGAGTATACATGAAGCCATGGAACAGCAGAGTATTAGTATATCGAAGGCAGGAATAGTTACTTCTCTTCAAGCTCGTTGCTCTGTTATTGCTGCAGCTAATCCAGTTGGTGGAAGGTACGGCTGAGATTAATGCCCCAATTTACTGACCTAAGATTTGTGATCTTGATGTTGTTAATATGTTGTGCCATTGCAATGTCAGGTACGATTCATCCAAATCATTTGCTCAAAATGTTGAGCTGACAGATCCGATCCTTTCTCGTTTTGACATTCTGTGTGTTGTCAAGGTCTGTTTCTAAACCTCTGCTTCTTGTTCTTGTGATCATATCACGGATTGCAACAGCTTATTTTCATCAACATGACTTAAATCTATAATTAAACTGTTGCAGGACGTGGTTGACCCTGTTACAGATGAAATGCTTGCAGAGTTTGTTGTCAATAGCCACTTCAAATCCCAACCCAAAGGGGGTAAGATGGATGATAGCGAGCTTCAAGATGGCCTCCAGGGATCTACTGGTTCTTCTGATCCTGAGGTTTGTGATATTCAGGTGTATCAGCTTCTTTTAAGTTTCCATGTTTTGATGTCTTAATGTCAAATTTATTTTCATTATACAGGTTCTTTCCCAAAACCTACTGAAGAAATACTTAACATACTCAAAGTTGTATGTATTCCCAAAATTGGGTGAATTAGATGCCAAGAAATTAGAAACTGTTTATGCTAATCTAAGGCGAGAATCAATGGTAGGTTTTTTCTTTCAATTCTTTTTTGAACTGTACTGATGGGTTACTGCCTTTCTCAAATATCCTGCAGCATAATCTCTTGACCTGCTTTAATCTTTTGTTCAGAACGGACAAGGAGTTTCTATTGCGACAAGGCACCTTGAGTCAATGATCCGAATGTCTGAAGCACATGCCAGGATGCACCTTAGGCAGTATGTTACAGAGGAGGATGTTAACATGGCCATTCGAGTCCTGCTTGACTCTTTCATATCAACCCAGAAATTTGGGGTCCAGAGAACTCTAAGAGAGGTACTAAATAAGAGCTAGATAACTTTTCAATTAGTTGTTCAATAGGCTTCTGATATCTGAATTGATGAAACTTGGTTATCCCTGTGCAGAGTTTCAAGAGATACATTACATATAAAAAAGACTACAACTCGTTGCTGCTCGTGCTTCTGAAAGAGCTAGTAAAGAATGCCTTGAAGTTTGAAGAAATCATTTCAGGATCAAATTCAGGACAACCTTCTATAGAGGTTAAGATAGAGGAGCTGCAGACAAAGGTACGTCATACGGTTAGGATGTGCTTACGCTCTATAGTGTTGGGTTGTAAAAATTAGATGCATGTTTCTTATCTATTTTTCACAACTCTCATGTCTACATTGCAGGCCAACGAGTACGACATTGCAGATCTACGGCCATTCTTTTCCAGCATAGATTTCTCCAAAGCTCATTTCGAGTTGGACCATGGTCGAGGGATTATCAGGTGTCCTCGAAGGCTGGTCACTTGGTAAAACAAGGACAGTTTCAAGTCAAAGCTATAACTTTAGGTTTATCATGTTTCCTTTTCTCAATGAACAGCAGGATAACTGTTCTAGACTTCTAGTTTTTATTTGAAGATGGTTTTGTTTAAAATTATTCCAAAAAAAAAAGATGGTTTTGTTATGTTAAGATTGAGTTGCTCAGAGAATTTCACTGTAAAAGGCTACTGTGACTGTTATTATGCAACTGATATTAACATAAGAAGACGTCTCAGGTTATGTGTTCACAATTAGGCGTAGCAGTATGACGTAAATAAGGGATTATAATAATATATGTCTATGTAACCGATTATAAAATTTCGTATAGCTGCTCTTACACATTAGTACCATCCATCCAACAAGCTAAAACTTCAATATTTATTGATCAAAAAGCTAACGTCAGGAATCTGCTAATCTTGCAACTTTATTTAGAAGCTGAAAAATATTTTGTTACCTGGTTTCACATAGCTTGTCTGATTAACTTTATCTTGAAAATAAGTCAAATGAAACTCTGTACCGGAGCGGATAGCTCAAGTTCATATGCAGCTTGGTAAAATTCTGCAGCTTGCTGTGACAAGCCTTGCATTTTGGCAACGAGCCCTAGCTTCATCCACGCATCGTGATTTCTCGGGTCTAGTTTTAAGGCATTCATCAGAAAACTTTTAGCGGTTGCAAGTGATTCACCTCCAGATTTCATCATAACATCTGCTATAGAAACAATGCTGGGCACGTGATCTGGTTCGATCGAGAGCGACATAAAGAAAGATACTAGAGCCTCTTCATGAAGTGATTTAGCCTCTAGACACAAACCTGTCCCAACCATAGAAGCAAAAGTATATGTTATTGTATGTGGAAAACTTTACGAGTTCATTTGACTCTTACAGTCTTTTCTCCGTACCTGTTTCATTCCAGCCTTTGGGAGAATAAAAGCAGAGGGATCTTGCCTTCTCCAGACATGTTTCTGCATCTGACCATGAACCTAGCGTTCTGTAGACAGAGGCCAGGTCTTGCCAAGCTTCCGTTTCAGATTTCTCTAGCAGAGTCTGGGAAAATAGAATACGATTATTCAGAGGAATCACAAGCTTCACAATAATATATCTCTCTTTCATATTGTGACACCCAAACTAGGTACCTTGAATTGTTCAGGTTTCTCCTGTGCCCGGATTAGGCCAAGCAAACTGCTGCATGTCTTCATTGCCTGCTTAGGTTGTTCTTGAGCCATCTGAAGGACAGTTTTCAACTTCAGAAGCTCTAACTTTTCAATGTCACCAGCCTCTTCCATGGTAAACTCTAGAATAGATTCAGCATCCTTGAGCCGTTTCTCCGCTGAAAGGACCATAGCTAAATGTTTCCATCCTCTACTTGAAACTCCTCCCACCATACTAGAATACTCAACCGCACCATCCAATGCCACCTGAAGGTTTCTTTGAACTGCATTCTCAACACTTAAGTTAAATATAACGTCTGGTTCCGGATCATCCTTGCCCCTCTTCGCTGCTTTATTTAAAGAGATTAGAGATTTCTTCTGAAGAAGAACCCGTTCAGAGTCTAACCTAGAACTTCTTGCAGCGTTTCCATAGCATACACCGAGGAATCTGTGTGCTTGGCTCAAAAGATGTTCACTCTGATTGTTTGCCAAGTCGAGTATCCTATGAGCAAAATTTATGCCATCCCTTGAATGTTTTGGATCTTTAGAGCACAGCTTTGCTCCAAACAATAACCAAGGAGTGTGTGGTATCTGTCTTGATTCAGAAGGACCTGAGGCCATCTTTAAGAGATTGATAGCTGTTTTATCGATCCCTGCAGCACTGTAACAAAGGGAGAGAAGGTACCATCTCTCCCCTCGGGAGTAAACACCCGGAAGCGCCTGCTCCAGATAGTTTGCCAACACTTGAAACTGTCCAGTCATCGAAAGAGCATATGTGAGATGATCCATGAGTTCTGAATCCCATTGTATTTCCCCAACCACCATCTTCTTTACAAGTAACATTAGCAACACAATAGCTTCCTCAATGTTAGCTTTTGGGCATGCCTCAACACTTGCGTAAAGTAAAACCAACGCTAAGGATTTCTGCGTAACACCTAATCTTTGGGGATCCAAATTCCACGGCCTGGATAAAGCACAGCGATACGAAGCAATAGTTTCATGAAAATTTCCTGCTTTCTTCCAAAGAAGAGGAAGCAATTCAAGGGCCTTCTGAAAAACGTCCTGCAGCTTACACAATCCGCCGATTCCATCAGGCATACCACTTGGTAGTCCGGATTCAACAATGTCCAAGATGATTTTGCATTCCTCTGCAGCCTCTGGTATGTAAAACAATAAACAAGGGGAAACAATGGCTAGAGATTCGTACGCAAAAAATCCGGATAACATCACAGGATATATATATTCATAGATTACCTTTGTAAAATCCAAGTTCCTCTAGTGATCTAGCTTTAAGCAAGATTGCTTCAAGAAGTAAACTCACAGAATGCATTGACATTGAAGTAGGAGACACATTAACAACAACTCTAGAGCGTGGTTTTCGTGGACGAGTAGTAATCTCTACAATGGCTTTGATTATCCTCGGAGCTAAAACCCTAATATCAATCCCTTTAAACACCTGAAGCGCTGCATCAAAATTACCTCTCTGATACTCAAGTCTCCCAAGCAAAGCCCTAGCTTCCTAAACACACACACACACAGGAACAAAAATCAACAATGAGGAAGGAAATGGATACAAAATCTGAAGAAGAAGCCAAACAAACCTCATAGTTGAGTGAGAGAGCTTCCTTTAAAGTCGATTCAGCTTCATCGACTTGAATATCTTCAAGTTTTGAATCCCAATCGCCTCCTCCATTTCTGGAAGAAAGACCACTAGCTGAGAAATCTCTTGTAGCTAGAGATTCCGGCGAACCGGACTGCTCCTCGAACCGGAATTGTTCGCCTGAACAAGCACACAGCATCGTCTCCTTCCTCCGAATGGATTCACAGATCTACACTCGTCGTTCTTCAGAATCTAAGCACAAATCCTTTTAAATTACTTGAAGCGACACTGAGAAACACGAATTTGTGAGCCGATTAATCAAAGCGGAGAGGATCCGAAATCGAGAAAGGGATATTTGTCATTTTTGGCTCTGTATTGTTCATTGTCACTTTAAGCAATGCCAACCTGTGATTTCTCTTTTCATTTTTTTTATTTAATTTGATTTTTTTTGTTTATAGTCCACTTATCAACTTGAGCAGCATGAAACTTGAAATTCTCATACTCGGAAAACACTCGGACAAATTATTTATTAGATTCGCTAGATTTAGTAAAGAGGTTTGGAATTGGTGAGTAAATGCAAACCTCATCTTTTGGTTACAACTTACATCTCTAATTTATAAACTACAAACCTAGTTACTAGATTACTTACTAAACATAGGATTTTAACTAGTTTCATAATACTTGTTACCCATCATAAGATGGTAATATGGTCATGGTGATTAACAAATTTACAAATTAAACGAAACAACACAGGGCACGGTCGAAAATGCTGCATAATACTTTGACATTCATTACGACTAGTGAGGCGACTTGACATTCATTTCGTGTGTTTGTTTGTTTATGCAGTCCTCGGTTTGTTTATGAAAGGATTCAATCATTAGTATGTGCGGAGTCGAGTTCACTTTTTTTACTCTAAATTTCAAATTTTTAATGAAGTAACAGGAAAAAGAGTGTCACTTCGACATGAAAATTCTTTGACATTATACAAGAGGAAGGCACCACTATTGTATATGGTAAGTCAAATATCTAAATATTGATATTTCATGGGCGCTATTGTGTTTTATATTTTAACAGAGTTGATAATAGTGCATATATATAAGACACTAGAGTGTTCTAAACTAATCCTAAATTGCTTGAAACTGCGTTCGAAGAATAGAGTTATTATACTATGTTGATCACATGCTGAAAGATAGTTACCTTCTCCATCGACACTAACAAATGAGTTTATTTGTTAATGTGTAACCAAATTGTTTGTGAAAATGTTTTCAAAATTAGTAATTATAAGATATAATAATCAGAATAAACAATACCCACGCGGGCTCTCATCTAGTATTAATAAAAAGTAAATATACAAAACAAATTGAAAAAGAAGATAACAACGGAAAATTGAAAGTGTGGTAAATAATGATAATAGATGAGGGTATGGAAAAAGAAGATAACAAGGGAAAATTGAAAGCCTCATAAAAAATTGGATTGTTATCATCAAAATGAATAAAACATTACATCTTACATACGTAAATTTGTGAGGATTTTTGACTCTCAGTAAAGGTTTCAAAGATTTTTCAGATTTTTCTTGAAGATCTTAACCTCGGAAATTTTAATCAATCGACATAATACGTAACCAATGAATATATATTCTGGGTTTTTTTATTTGTAGTGTTTGCTATTCCTTATGTTATTATAACAATTTAGTAAAGCTTATCGACAAGTATTAACAAGCGATTAACACTAAAGAAGAAACAAGCTTGGCTGATAACATAGGACATAGGACATAAGACATGGTTTTTAAAAACATAGGACATAGGACATGGTTTCAAAAAAGAGGGGAAAATGTTTTTTGAGAGAGTAAAGGAAGAGAAGAGAGATTTCTATGGAAAAGCCGCAAGTGAGTGATAAGAATTAGTTAAGTTGCGAGAGTAATGGGTTAGAGAGTTTTTGGTAAGTTTGAAAATGAGTTTAAGGATACTTTCGATATCATCTACTAAACTTTTTCCTTCTGTTTTGCAAGTGATAGGTGATATGTGACAAAGTCATTTTCAAATCTCAAAAACAAAGAGAGATTTTGCAAAAGTAGGTAATCTATGTTCTCAATTGGGAGAGCCACTAATAAAATAAAACGGCGAGGTCCGAGAATGGTTTTTCATTACATGTAAAATATTAGATCAAAATTTTAAAAGGTGCTTTTAAAATGAAATATCGATCAAGTAATTTAGTCTTCTTTTTTTTGGTCGAAATTTCATTATATTAATTTAAATGCTCGCGATTACATCCGGAGTCATGCTCAACGGTAAGATGATAACAACTAAGATAGTAATGAAACGGAATATAGAAGCGTTTGAGGGCCAGGTTTGCTCGACGTCGTGAATCCATACATAGATAGGAATCACACGATACCCTAAAACAAATGTTCGAAGAAACACTGAATAGTCGGGTTTTTTACCGACATTGAATAAGGGATAAGTGTCCGGCATGAGTATCGCGACTCGAGCTCCGTGGACAATATCGATGTAGAAAGACCTTTCTTGCCTAAATTTAATTATAATACCCAGCTGAAAAAAGCCTAGTGATGATGTGTTAATAAATGGATTTGAATTTTTAAACCTTTTAACCAAGCTCATTAAGCTCTGGCCCAGCCCAGAAGCAGCCTCCCATGTTTGACCTAATGTCCCTTTGTGTGCAGCCTCTTCCATCGGTGGCTCACCGGAAACCGGCGATTGGCCGGTGATCGGAAAGCGCGATGGATACTCGTGTACAGAGGTAAGCTTGACGGTTTTGGGGGCTTGAGTTGGATCGACATCTTCTTCGTCGTGATGAATGGATCTTTCTATGGGGATGTCGACGTCTCTGGCCGTAATAATAAAGTAAAATCCACCGTGAGGGAATTGTTTCATCCTCGAGAACATGCAGAAGCGGTTCTGTACGGTGACTGGCGAGATCGGGGATGAATCTTCACATTTAATTGGATCTGTGTTTGGTCTCCTGTCGCCGGAGAGTTGAAGAGATGGTGGCGGCTGGTGGTTGTTGCAGTGGAGAGAAAAGTTCGGATTCGTCCATAGCTCAGATCCAAAGGCCGTACGGCGGCTGGTCGAGTGGACATGAAGCTCTTCTCTGTCCGGTGGTGGTGGAGAGGGTCGGCGGAGATGATGAGCGGCATGGCGAAGATAGGTGGTAGAAGTTTTCATCGGAGAATTTGAGCAAAAACTAGTTGACATCGTGAACAAAAGAAAAAAACAACGGAGAAGTATCGTGAACGGTGGTCGGCGTTGATGAAGGGAGCAGCGGAGAACCATTGTGACAAGTAGCCGGAGGTGACGCCGACGAGAAACCGCCTCGCCGGCGTCGAGGACGATGGCTTGGTAGAGAGAGTTTCTAGAGAGGCGCTTTTTTTTGTTTTTGTGTGTGGTCAAGTAATTTAGTCTAACTCCATGATTTCTTAACGTATATAAAAAAAAAAAATTCTTACTAATCGGTTATTCGAAGGTTTTTTAAAAGAATCCTAAAAACCTCATTATTCATCTCCTTTCTAACTAATCGAACTAACCAACCAAAACTAGATGAACTATCAAAAGTAACAAAAAAATTTCACTGAAAATTGAATTGAATTAATACTTCGGTTTTATTCGGCAACATTGCATACGAAGCAAAATTTGCCACAACCGAACTGAAGTTAACCATAATTTTATTTCGTTAGTTTTAGTAAGTTTCACTTGAATATTTACAACCCAGAAAAAAAAACTAACACAACATATATAAACTTGGGATTAATTTTGTATATGGATATAGGCTACACTACTAGAAAACAAGTCATTTGTGACTCCCAAAAGAGTCACAAAATCCTCACAAATGAGCCATTTGCGACCACTTTGCGACAAAAATAAGTAGTCGGAAAACGTTCATCGCTAATTTTTGGCGTCGCAAATCAGTCGCAAATTAGCGACGTCGTTAATTTGCGACGAAGTAAGGACTCGACACCTGAGTCGCAAATACGCGACGAACACATATAAGCCACTATTTTGAGACTGTCTATGGTGTGACAAATAAGTGACTAATTAGAAGAAGGACCGATAACAAGCGCCCCACGTAGCAAACAATCAAAGCTATAAAACACTCGGTTTTGCAGTCTTCGGTAATAGTAATTGTAGCAAACAAAATAAACCATGATGATCAACTCAACTTGTAGCAAACAAAATAAAGAGGCCAATGCTCAAGAAACCATTGGATGCAACGGAAGAATCAAAACCCAGAAAATAAATTGTAAATCCAGATTAGGTTTTGTTTGAACATAGAATGTTTGAATCTAAGCAACTGAAACATACCGCTATAATATCTGATTTTGCAGAAGTTGTTCTACTTGCATTGAACACACTAACCACACATATAAATACATATTTGGCAACACAGATTCAATGTCAACTGCTCTGACGTCTTTCAGTGAGACATTGTAACCAAAGCCCTGAATTAATGAGGGAAGAGCGTCTCAGAAGATAAATGAACATAATCATAACAAAGAAAATCAATGCATACTTCACGTTGGTGTTAATGTGAGAAGATAAGAACAAAGATTTGATCAATGTCACTGTACCTCCACCTATTTGATCCCATGAACGATTGTCCCAATTTCACCAGAAAAAGGCCCTAAAAACTCAGTTCACACAATAATTATAAGACCTAATCCGAGGACGTTTCTAAGCTGAGAAATAATGATAAGAGGATACTATAGTCTACAAGCATTCCTCATATATTCTTATAAATATCTACTATGCTTCTTATATGATTTTATTATATCAGGGTAACACCATATAACCAAACAAAATTATCTTGGTATAAGGCCTAATTAAGACCATAACACAAAATGAGTAAAATCCGGAGTTAAATAACTAAATTAGAGGCAGAAAAAAATATTTAGTTACACAAAAGTGACAAGAAGAATCAAATGTTTTAACATTGGTTGATATTTTTGTAGACGATGTGGCAAGCTTCCATAGAATTGTAAGACTCACCTTAGACTTATGCCTCAATACTTTGAACTGTTTGTTGACTGGATCACACCCCTGAATAGTTACGTTAAATTCACCTCAGCAAGAGAAAACTCATGTAGGCTTAATCAAATATAATCATTCTTTACAGAGATATATGTGCTAACTTTACAAATAAAAATAGAGCATATTGTTGGAACTAATTATCAATAAACAAATGGGCTATTATTTGGGAGGATACAGTGACGCAAACTGGATTGCGGACTCCAAAAACTCAAAATCCACAAGTGGATATGTCTTTACCCTTGGAGGTGCAGCAGTGTCCTGGAAGTCTTCCAAACAAACCGTGATAGCCACATCGACCATGGAATCTGAGTTTGTCGCTTTAGACAAACTGCTCAAGAAGCAGAGTGGCTAAGGAAATTTTTGGAAGATATCCCTATGTGGGAGAAACCAGTGACAGCTTTACATGTACACTGTGATAGCCAATCGGCTATCTCTCGGGCACTGAATAATCATTATAATGGCAAGTCTCGTCACATACGACGACGACATAAAACCATTAGAAACTTGATCTCCACCGGAGTACTCACGATAGATTATATCAAATCTGTCGATAACCTAGCTGATCCGTTCACTAAAGGTTTGGCAAGAGATCAAGTAGTCAAATCATCAAGAGGAATGAGTTCACAAGCCTATGAATAAAGTTTAAGTTTGATGGACACCCCACCTACATGACTGGAGATCCCAAGAAATAACACTGTGAGATTAATATCTCTACCCAGTTCCTAGGATGACATACAGTGTTACATCGGTATAGAATAAGGATAAGCTTCTGTCTTTTAATGATTCTTTAGCCTTATAATAGATAGTATTCAGAATACTTCTAACGCTAAGCTAATGAAGATCACCTAGTGAGTGTGAAATGGGGCCGTTTCTAGGAGAATGAAGGAAAGGCTATATTCTCCAAGTTCACTCATGAAAACCAGGCAAGTTCAAGGCCAAAATGAACACAATAGAGAACAAGGTTCTATGATAAAATGATATGTGTTATAGTTGTTGTCTAGGTTTACATCGAAATCCGGGTGGTTCAAGACATCATGTCCACCTCCTGGCCAAGTACGAGTGGTTCAAAGCTGAAAAATTGCTACCAACTCAGATACAGTAATTTTTCGTTATACTCTTGAAAGTCCGTCTGTCTGTCTAGTCATATAAGTTAGTCTAATCAGTAGAGTCTTAGAGTTTATCGAGTCGTCATATGTTTAGAGGTCATTTCTATTCATGTGGGTGATTGTTGGAACTAATTATCAATAAACAAATGGGCCATTATTTGGGTATTTGGTTTATGAAAAATTAGGTTCTAAAATGTGAAGGTGAAATGAGACAAAGCCATTGGGCTAAGAGGTAAAAGCCTCTTGTATTGCTTTAATGAATGCACACTTAATTTTGTCTCACACCCAAAGTTGGAAACATTTTGGTGTTGTATAAATAAGGCTAAGCATGTGTAAGTGTTCAAACAAGTCAAGAACACATATGCACCATGAAGGAACCTAGGGAGTCTCACACGCGCGCACCACCGAACCGAGCCGAGCCGGGCTCGGGTTCGGGTTTGGGTTTGGTCAATTGGAGGTCCATTAAAGACTATTTTTTTTGGGAAAATTTTTATTAAATAATTGCACCCCTTCGGTTAATGTTAACCGAACAGTCGCAACTCAAAATCGCAACCCTTAACCGAACAGTCGCGATTCGTAATCGCACCCGGTCGATTTTTTAAAAAACAGGCGCGCGTCATCATCGTCTTCAATCTCTTTCCTCTGCGAAATTTTTTCTTCTTTAGAAAAACTTCGATCCTCCACAAAGTAAGTCTCGAGAATATTCATAGATATTTGTTCGTCAGATAACGATTCTGAGTGCTGCAAATCGTTTTCCTTACGGTTTTATCCTGGAATTCGTAATCGTATCAAACCGTCACACTACGGGCGATTTTTCGAATTAAGGATAGAGAGTAATCTCGACTCCGTAAACATTTTATTATCGAGAATTTCTTCTTCTTCTTAATTCTGGTTCGTATTTCATTTGGATTTCTCAATTCGGTTTTCGTGGTTCCTACACATATACATGAACCACTTTCCATATCATATATGTTACAATATGTAGATAAAGACTAAAGAATAACAACATATGTTAGTGGAATTTACAAAATCATGCGTGATTAGCATGGTAAGAGAACCAGGTTTGGTTGGAGACTCAATAATAAACATACGATAATTCTCCATTCACATGAAGATTGAAGAGCAATGACATCCCTAAGTATTTCAAAGTTTTCAAATAAGTTACCGTCAAAACTGGTTTAGTTTCAGATATTATTAAATAGATATGCACTTAGTGAATTAAGATGTGTAAAGATAGAGCGTAGGAAACAAATGCAGATACATACTTGATATCCATTGGACAACTTTCTTTTTCGCGAGTGAGGTATCCTGACTTGCTCACTTGAATAAGCTTCTATACTTCTTCATCGACTATAACCAAACATTGCTCATATCTTGGCAAGTGATTAGCCAACAATGGTTTAGCAGGAACAACAAAGATCATTCGAACATTAAAGAGGCAGAAAATTTACTTTACTTGAAAATCTAGTCACACCGTCTTCAAAATCGAGATTTGTCGCCGTAAATCCTAGGGAAAAAAGAATTCAAATATTCGTCATATTCTTGATAAAAAATTTTATATATTCGTGATTAAACTAATCAATCGGGAATTCAGAATCATAGCAAAACTGTTAAAAAGAATTCTATCATACTAACCTTCCCAACGTGACCAAAAAAAAAAACTAACCTTCCCAACGTGACCAAAAAAAATAAAAAAACTAACCATCCCAATTGTATAAAAATCTTAGAGGAGACATGACAAGAGAAGTTGTAAGATTGAGTTTCATCGAGTTCAAATTTCGTAGACAAGAACGATCTCTCATTATCCGTGCATGCCGTCATTTCCGTCTAGAGTGGATTCCAATGGTACGGCTGAGAGGATCTCAATGAAGTGGGATGGTTCAAGAGTGAAGACACCATTAGAGGTTACGCTACTAACCCGGTGGAAAGATATAGATTAAACCTTAGAGCATCTCCATCCATAAAGATCTTAAAAAAAGTCTAACTTAGTAATTTTAATATTATTTAATTTTTTTTAAAAAATTTAATTCATTAAAAATACATTCAACCAATCACCACACACTATTTAGCAAGACACAAGATCTTAAAGTTAATGTTTAAGAACTTTTCTTCATTCTCTCTCTTCTCTTTTATTTTTTTTGATCAACACATCTTTTTCATTCCTTAAACTTAAGAGTGGCCCAATACATTAAGGCCCAATTTTGCCAATCGATCGGCATCTTCATTCTCCGATCGATGAACAAAATTGAACAACACAGAGATAAAATTCTTAGAGCAAATTCTAATATCTTCGACAATTCCGTAAATCTCCGATCATCGCAATTGATGGCACGGATCAGGGTCTGAGAATCAGAATTGAAGACAATCTTCGAAATTTTGTATTTTGCTGCAGTCAACACCGCATCCCTCAAGGCTGTTGCCTCCGCAACAAGAGCCGATTGAGCTACCGGTACATGAGCATAGTGTTCCATTACGGTGGTACGGGGAGACTGCATCGTCCATCCAATAACGGCCTGACCTGAGCTAGCTAACCAAACAGCGTCAGTGAAACAAAAGGTAAATCCATCCAAACTGGAACTAGGATTTTTTTATTTCTTCGTTTGTGGTCTCTCAATTGGCTTAATCGAAGACCATTGAGCTAGAATCCACTCACGAGCATCTATGAATGCTTTGTCGCAGACTTCCTTCGCCGTGAAATCTCTGCTGTTGAAGATCTTCTGATTTCTTGCAATCCATAGGGACCAGGCGATCCATGGTGCAAGAGAGCCTTTTTCTAATCCATGAGGTGGTAGAGAGAAGAGTTCCCTTGCTTGCCCAAAGCCATCTGCTGTATCAGTCACCTGGGACGAGTCAAAACCATCTGCAGAAGCTAACCTCCACACCTCCTTAGCAAAGTGGCACTTGAATAGGAGATGCGTTTCAGATTCTTCTTCCTCACACCTGCAGCACTGAGTAGAAGTTGTTACATTTCTAACCTGGAGTTGAGTACCCACTGGAATGGCCCTTCTAAGTGCCTTCCACACAAACATTTTCACCTTTGGTAGGGCAGTTAAGCTCCACACTTGCCTATTCCAGTCCATTCTAGCAAGGTGATCATTTTCCTGGCTTCCACTTACTTCAGAGGCAGTGATATATCCAGATTTTGTAGTGTATTCTCCTGTAGGATTCTTGACCCATATTCTTCTATCTTTTGCTCCCAACAGGCTAGGTTGAATCAACAAAATCTGCTTCTTCCAGTGAGGAACTAGCTGGTCAATCCGATCAACATTCCAAGTTCCCAATCCTGGGTTGATCAATTCACTCACCATGAGTTTTCCTTCGTCCTTTGGCATCGGTCCCATGATCTGAATACTCTCACTTGTGGATAGCCAAGCATCATTCCACAAATTTATACTCTTTCCATCACCAACCACCCAGCCAAGCTTCTGTTTAAGCAGATCTCTTCCTTTAATGATACTTTGCCAACCATGTGATGCAGATTTTGGTGCATTGCATTCCAGGAAGGGTTCCTCTCTACAATACTTTCCAAGTAAGAGTCTAGCTAGTAGGCTATTAGGTGCTTGTACTAGTCTCCAACTCAACTTAGCAAGCAAGGCCTCATTGTAATTCCTGATATCTTTAAATCCTAATCCACCAGCACCTTTTGGTTTAGCTATTTTATTCCAAGCTACCCAACTAATTTTCATCTTATCAGGTGTAGAATCCCACCAGAACCTAGTGAGAGCTGATTGGATACGATTGCAAAGAGAGGGTGGGAGCTGAAAGCAAGTCATCGCATAGGTTGGCATTGCAGCCAATACGCTCCTCAACAAGATCATCTTTCCAGCACTAGAGAGGAATCTGTTGGACCAACTTGAAGCTTTTTGGCGAATCTTGTCAACTATTGAGGAGAATAGGTCCTTTTTGCTTCTGCCAAAATGTTCTGGTAAACCAAGGTATTTCCCTGCTCCTCCCTCTTGGTTAATTTCTAGGATCTTCATCATTTTAGCTTTAATGTGCTCAGGAGTCTTCCTAGAGAAAGTTATAGCAGATTTCTGGTAGTTGATGAGCTGACCAGATACCATTTCATATTTAGATAGGATCCTCTTTAACTCCTTGCAGCTCTTCACTGTAGTATTACAGAAGAACATAGTATCATCTGCAAAGAGCAGGTGATTTATGTGAGGACACCCCTGAGCTACTTGTAGCCCTAGTAACTTCTTCTTCTCTTGAGCTCTTAGACATAAGCCTGACAACACTTCTCCACAGAGAATGAAAATGTATGGTGAGATAGGATCTCCCTGTCTTATTCCCCTCTTAGGTTTCACAAAACCTCTAGATGAACCATTGATTAGGCAGGAGAAGGTGACAGTAGTTAAGCATTGCATGATCCAGTTTATCCACTTGACATGAAAACCCATTTTCTGTAAAACACACTCCACAAAGTTCCATTCCAATCTATCATATGCCTTGCTCATGTCTGTTTTCACAGCCATCCCACATCTCACCTCAGCCTTGGAAGTTTTTAGATAGTGAAGTACTTCATGTGTGATAAGCACATTATCTGAGATTGCCCTTTTTGGCACAAAGGCAGATTGATTCTCTGATATTAGGTCTTGGAGCAGAGGTTGCAACCTTCTTGAGAGTAGTTTAGAGATTACTTTGTAATAGACATTACAAAGTGCAATAGGGCGGTAATCAGCCACTTTCTTTGCTCCAATAATCTTAGGGATGAGTCTGATCTGAGTCTCATTGATACTTCTAGGCATCATTCCAGTGATAAAGAATTGCTTGACCTCCTCTATCATATCATCACCTACTATCTCCCAATTTGTTTGAAAGAAACATGCTGAAAATCCATCTGGACCTGGAGCTTTGTCTGGATGGATATCAAACATAGCTAGTTTAATCTCTTCCGCTGATGGTTCTCTAATGAGTTGCTGATTTATATCTTCTGTGACTATAGGTAGGAGGGCCATATCCAATACCTCCTGGATGGATCTGTCATTCAACTCATCTGAGGTAAAAAGCTTCTTGAAATAGTTCACAATGACCTGACCAATCTTTTCCTCATCATAAACTGCTTGCTCATCATCATCTTCTATGACTGAGAACTTGTTGATTGCATATCTAGCCTTTGTTGTGGCATGAAAGTAGCCAGTATTATGATCACCCAAATTTAGCCAGAGTTGTCTACTTCTCTGTCTCCAATAGTTCTCCTCATCTTGATAAGCTTTTCTAAGTTTTCCAGTGATCTCTTGAATAAGATCTGTAGATGCCTCTGCACTTGTCATTGCATCTTCTAATTCCTGTTTTAGAGTTTCAATCAGCTCCTCACTGTTGTTGTGTTTCTCTTTGTTCCATTGCACTATTGCACTCCTGCATCTGGATATCCTTTGGACTACATGAAGCCCTTGCTTCTCTTTCCAGGTTTTCTTAACCAGCTCTTTCACTTCCTCATTATCCTTTAGGTTTCTATTATATCTGAAAGCCTTCTTCCTTTTCTTTTTTTGTAGGATCCAGATAGGTGAGGATAGGCCTATGGTCTGAGGCTTCAAAACGAAGGTATTCACATCTTCCAGAAGGGAATAGAACAGCCCATAAGCTATTGGAGATTGCTCTATCCAGTCTGCATCTGATCTTAAAATCACCACGAGTTCCTCTCCAAGAAAGGGAAATCCCTGAATGTTGTAAATCATAGAGGTCACCCTCAGAGAAGAAGGCTCTGAAATCTCCAAAAGTACTTTCAGCACGAGCAGGGCCACCTTCCTTCTCATAGTTCTCTAAGATATCATTAAAGTCTCCTGTGAGATACCAAGGAGCTTCTCTGATGCTGGCCAGACTTATTAGGTAATCCCAATCCAACTTTCTCAGTTTATAATCCGGGTTACCATAGATAAACGTAGCATAGAATCTCTTCCCTGCATATTCAATCTGAGAATCAATAAAGTTATGGGTACCCGAGAAGATTTCTAACTTGATATCCTGTTTCCATAACAGAAGTAGACCTCCTCCCCCTTGACCATGAGGGAAGACTAGATAATGATTTGAGAAATCTAAATCTTTGACCTTTTCCAGGACTACTTCATTGGGGTTTTTTGTCTCAGACAAGAAGATGATATCTGGATCAGCTCTGCGCTTGATGTCTTTGAGACGACAAACTGTATCAGGGTTCCCCAAACCCTGACAGTTCCAAGAGGCTATTTTTAAGGAAGAGGAGAAGACGGATTCTGAAAACCCGTCTGCACCTTTGTCCTGGATCTCTGCTTCATGTTTTGTCTAGGGATAGAAGCTCTTGGGATCCTTGAGATTCTGCTAGTACCACTCTCACCATGGTGAGAACCTCCTTCTACTCTTGCTAGTCTTGGATTTCCAGTTCTGACTACTTTTTTCCTAGGAGAAGCCTGAATGCTGGTTGTTCTTTTCTTTTTTGCACCTTGAACTATGGCCTCTTTAACACCTAGTGCCTTTGTAGGAGGTCTGCCTGGTTTCCTCTTGGGAGCAGGAGTTTGTCTAAACTCCCCATCTTGGTCAGAGACTAAAGCCATGGGTGAACCAAGTCTTTGCATTGCAGGGATCCTTTCCACAGATATGGGAGATTGTCTGGCTTCTATAGGATGGTCCAAAGATGATCTGACCATTAGAGCAGCTGTTTCTTCTAACTGACCTTGGACTTCTCCTAATCTATACCTTTCCTTTCTTGCAGCACTTTCACCAGGATCAGCACAGTTGGAGTACTGCTGCATCACTTCTCTGACTTCTCCTATAGCAGCTTGTAAAGCATCAGCTGGTAGGATTTCTTCTCTATTGTTACCCCTTTCATTAGTAGGTAATGTAATATGTCTCTCTCTTGGGGATCTATCAGTATCCTGAGAGGAGAGGAGAGCTTTAGGGAGTTCTCTTCTTCTTTTTTCGACCCAAATGGGCATTTTAGCAGTTTGTCCTTTGCTTGTAGGAAATTGCCTGGAAGATCCTTTTGAAAAAGATGAGCTCATATCCCTGTGAGGTCTATGCTCATATCTGCAGCTATAATCCCTACTAAGAGAGTTTTCTCCTCTAGGTTGATAATGGGTCCTTCTTCCAGAGTGGTAAGATAAGTCCTCTCTTTTCTTCATCTGTCTTGAGCTGCCATAGCCACTACTATAGTTTTGGAACATATCTTCCTTTTCCTTGTAATCTTTAGCTTGAGACTGATGATCAGGTTTCCTCTCTTTGGCAGGGCAGTTTTTGACCTCATGGTCAAGCATGAAGCAGTGAGAGCAGTGTTTTTCAAGTTTTTCATACACCAGATCCGCAGAGACCTCTGAGATACCATCACTTGTGGCAAACTCTAGTGTAGAGGTAGTTATCAAGGGCATAAGTCCATTAATGATCACCCTAACTCTGGCTGAGAACAAAGTTATCTCAGATGTCTCATATTTCCCAATGTTGTCAGCTACACATTCCAGCATCTTGGTTGACCATAAATGGCTAGGGACGCCATGAACTTTTATCCAGAAAGGGATCTGGGATGGAAATGTAGGAGCAACTGTTGGTTCCCATCTCTGAAGGATGAGCATCCAGTATGCAAAGTGGTAAGGTCTATTGACTAGAACCTGTTGTAAGTCATCTTCAGTAGCAGACTGGAACTTAAATCTCCCTTTACCCAGGTCTGTTCCCACAGGTCTTGAAGATACTTTCCAATGGTCAGCAAGGAATGGGAGAAGGGCCCACATCTTCTGGATCTTGGGGTTTGTGACTCGCCCCACCAGCATTAGGTCATGGTTGTGAATGAGCTCAGATGGGTCAACTCTTGGAATTCTGACCCTTGTAGCTCTTGGAGGGTCTTCTTCACTCACTACTCCTTTTCCTTTCTCCGCAGTTGAGAACTTTCTATTTATATTCCTCTTTTCTTGGATATGATAAGATTCAGGAATCCTTGGAGGGGATTAGGCTAAGATTTTAAGACACTTGATGGAACAGCACCAAAGATATGGTGAATCCTTAGAGGGGATCAAGCTAGGCTTTACAGAGAGATACTCAGAGATCTTCAATCCTTAGAGGGGATTAAGCTAGATTTTACAGTTCAAGATCTACACCAAAGAGTGAGAATCAAGACAGCAAGCAAGAACTGTAACAAGTTTGTAGGATTACCTCGCAAATCCAGCGATTCGAGACAGATTGATGGTCGAAAGAAGCAGATTTAGGCAAAAGATCCAGAAGAAAACTAGGGTTTTCGTCCAGAAAAGGTTATGGATCTTGGTAGGTGGAGAGGGGAAATTTGAAACACTTACCAGAAGAGGGAAAGGTCTCTTGTGTAATACGGCTAGCAATCTATTACCCAGTGGTTAAAAACCATCTTGGTAAAAGGGCCAGAGAGAAAAATCGCTATATGACCCACATGTTTTTCTCTTCTCTTTTATTTATTTTTCATTTTTTTAAGACACAAGATCCTTGGTAAGACACATGGATGGAGATGGTCTTAGGGCAACCGAGAAGATGAAAGGTCTTGTACGCATTTTCATTTAACATTTGAGAGTTATAATGACACATGGCAACACAAGGAGTGATGACGTGTCAAAAATATGGAGAGGGTTCATTCTCCCTTCATATATATGACTAGATTTGGATCCGCGTCAAACGCGAGATTATAAATTTTAGTTTATTTATATATTTTGATTAGCATAAAATACAAGGGCAATTCTCAAAAATACCACAAAAAAAAGTTTTTGTTCTAAAAATACCACAAAAAAAGTTTCTATTCCAAAAATACCATTTTAAAAAAAATTCCAAAAATACCACAAATTTCAAATTAACTTTAAATATTCAAAACAAACCCTAAACCCAAATCTAAACCCTATCCCCAAAAACTATACCCTAATTATGTATTAGTTAACCCAAACCCAAAAAATTTAATTCGAAACTCTTTAAAATCAATTTTTGAATTTGTGGTATTTTGGAACTTTTGAAAATTAATGGTATTTTTGGAATAAAAACTTTTTGATGGTATTTTTGGAACAAAAACTTTTTTTGACGGTATTTCAGGGAATTTCTCTAAAATACATACGACCAACATATAAATTGAGAAAATAATTCTATGAAATAACTTTAAATCCTATTATTATCGATTTCTATTTGATCGACAAATAAAAATAATAATTCTCATGTTTTTAGAATTAATAGGAAAGTTAAATATTTTATTTAATTAATTAAACACAATATTCATTACTATCTATAGAAATTTCTGTTGTAAATGTTTATAGTTTAGAAACTATATATTTCATAATGTTGTAGGAAAATCTAGACGAAATTTTAGGGAAGTTTATAAGTTTAGAAATATGTTTTTTTTAAAAAAATTTAATAGGATGATAATTATCCCCTAAAGCTCTCCTTGGATGACATCTATGATTTTTAAGTTTTAATATCTCCTGAAAGCCTCTTTGAGTGACACCTCAGATTTTGAACTTTTAGTGTCTCCTCAATTAATATATATAGGATTTATAGTCCTACCAATTTGAGGCAACAATGGAATGTGATTTTGCCGGAGTTGTTAATCGGAGATCTAACAATCACCTTGAGTTATCTATCTCCACTTCTTCGAAACGCAAGCACAAGTAACCACATCACGACGTTGAGGCCATCGGTCTTCTATATCCTCCACGCGACGCTCAATAACTTAGGGAGTATCGCCGACCATGACTTAGCTAAATCAGACGACGACGGAAGAGGAAACATCATCGGTAGATCTCTCTCTCTCTAGACTATCATTTAAGTATATTTAAAATCATCTACATACCAATAATTTGAGCTAGTCAGTAGTGATGTTCATTTACTCATACACCTTCCACAAGGGATCGTTCCACAAGGGTTCGATCCGTGATGGTAACAATTAAAGTAATTTAGCCAACAAAGTCGTTTCGGTATTTAAGCACCCAAAAGTAATAAATTTTGGTCAACTCTAAACTGAATCAAACCGATGTTTGCCACGTGTGCTCCACGTCAAAATCCGTTAAATTTGCTGCCGGTTTTGTGTAAATTGGCCATATTTATATAGATCATGTGGTAAATTCAAATATAAATATAGTTTTTGGCCGATCTTAATAGTTTGTGTATAAATAGTCGAGAACTCATGAGTTTATGCCGTTTTTCCGTTGTAATACATCCCTGATGTATGATAATCCAAGAGCTTCCACCATGCAAATGGGAATTTCTCCAAGTAGCATGAATGTTATACAATTGATTGACCAAGCAACGGGAGCTTAGGATTTCTCTCTTACACTTGTATGCATCAAGCTTGAACTGAGCTGTTCCGGGACCCCACTATTCACCTTGTCCCATAATGTAAGATAATAAATAAATAAATGTTGTGAATAATTACCCAAAGCAATCATATAGTTGAGTAAACTAAAGAACCAAAGATTATAATAACGAAGAAGGGAGAAAGATGAGTGAAAGGTGAGATCAAGTGATAATCAAAGAGACTTGCATTCTTTGTTTGTGTTCTACATCTCTATTTATAGTACAAGAAACTTGGAGAAGAAGATTTATCTAACTTGGGGAGCAAGCTTGCAAAGCTTAGAGAGAAAGCTATTGAAGCTTGGAGAGAAAGCTATTGAAGCTTGGAGACTAAGCAATGGTTAATCACATGGTTTATAACAATAACAATATTTAAAACATTGGATTTTGTTTTGGGTGGCATAAGCGTAATCTAGCCTTTGGACTAAACTTGGTGATGATAATACTTAGATAAAACTAGGGATATTTCTGGCTTTTCGATCGAAGAATTCACAAACCTAGATCTTGTTGCCGGCAAAGAAAAGAAACGTAGATCTCTGGCAAAGTTTCTAGATGGCTGGGTTTGGGATGGAAGAACTCACAGACCTCATCTCCGGCAAGACAGCCATGTCTTCGGCGGTAGACAGAAGGGACCTCCCCGGTGAGAATAATGATGAGGTACGGTTGAATTTTTTTTATTAGCTTCTCTCAGATTCTTCTTGTATCCAAAACGAGATAACTCACTACATGTGGTGATTTCTCCTCGCCTGCCTAGGTTATGACAACTAGCTCAGCTCCGGTACGAGTAAAGGGACAATCTTTGTCTTGTGTCCAGAAAGAGTTGAAGAAGAAGAAGGAAACCCGACTCGGCATCTCCACAAAGAAAGACGAAGACTTTGGGAAATGGTATTCTGAGGTATTGCTCTCTAATCTCTCTCTCTCTCTCAATTTCTTCTACTATCCAAAACCCACGTCTGATTTACCTCACTTGCCCAGGTTTGTAGACGCGGTGGCATGCTTGACTACTACGATATAAAGGGCTGCTACATTCTCAAGCCATACGCAGTGACGGTTTGGAAGATTCTACGAGTGAGTTCTCTGAACAAGTCTTTCTCTTTCTTTTTTTGGTCTATACCGGCAGTTACCAGTTAGAATGAGCAATTTATTTCCCCTTAATTTGTAGTCTTTCTTTGATGCCGAAATTGAGAAGCTGAGCGTGGAGGAATACTCTTTCCCTCTGTTTGTATCACCTGATTCTCTCCAGAAAGAGAAGGACCACATTGAAGGGTTTTCACCTGAGGTTGCTTGGGTTACGCGAGCTGGTGAATCTGAGCTGGCTATCCCGATTGCTATACGTCCGACCAGCGAGACCGTGATCTACCCTTACTTCAGCAAGTGGATTAGGGGACACCGTGATCTGCCATTGAAGCTTAACCAGTGGGTTAATGTTGTTAGATGGGAGTTTAGCGACCCTTTTCTATTTATCAGGTAACTCTATATGATCTCCCTCTCTCTCTTTAATATACTACCACCCCACCCCACCCCCCCCTCCCCGATTCCATCCTCAGGAGCCGTGAAGTTCCTTTGGCAGGAAGGGCACACCGTTTTCGCCACCAAAAGCGAGGCCGATAAAGAGGTACTTGCTCTTATTGTGTTGCTTCTGTCCCAATCTCTACCAGCCAGCCGCCAATCTTTTAGCAGCTAATCCTTTCCATTGCAGCCAGTCCTTTAGCAGCTAAGCTAATCCTCTCCCTTGCATTGCAGGTGCTTGATATTCTGGAAATCTACAGCCACATTTATGAAAAGCTCCTCGCTGTCCCTGTTATCAAAGGTATCAAGAGTGAGAACGAAAAGTTTGCGGGTGGACTTTACACCACCAGCGTGGAGGTATACAACTCTCCCTCCCTCTTGTTTTTTTTTTTTTTTTTCCTACGTCCTTTGGACTTTGTCCTCTTATGTTTTTCCTCTTTCTTTTGCCAGGCTTTCATCCCAACCGCTGGCCGTGCTATACAAGCTGCAACCTCACACTGTTTGGGCCAAAACTTTGCAAATATGTTTGACATCACCTTTGAAGACAAGGACGGACACAGAGCAACCGTGTGGCAGAACTCGTGGGGTCTCAGTACCAGATCGGTAATCACATCCTCTCGAGTTGGTGTTACTTGCTTGATTTTGCTCTCTTCTCTTCTCTTCTAATCACAGGACTCGGGCCTATATGTAGATTGGGGTGATGGTTATGACCCACGGAGATGACAAAGGCCTGGTATTCCCTCCTTTGGTCGCTCCTGTTCAGGTTGTTGTGATCCCTGTTCCTTTCAACGGCGTTGATACCAAAGGAATCTATCAAGCATGCGAGGCTGTTACATCCACCTTGCTGGAGGCCGGAATCCATGCTAAAGCAGATAACCGCGACAACTATGCTTGCGGCTGGAAGTACTCAGACTGGGAACAAAAGGGTGTCCCGTTGAGAATCGAAATTGGCCCCAGGGACGTGGCCAAGAATCAGGTCAGTTTCTGGGAACAAGGTCTCCTAATCCCTGGTCTGTGTGCTCTGCTGGCTAATGGTTTCTTTTTTCTGTTTCCGTTCGGGCAGGTGAGAGTAGTGAGGCGTGACACTGGATGCAAGGCAGATCTCCCAAGAGGTGACCTGATTGGACAAGTTAAGGACATGCTTGGAGAAATCCAGAAAAGCCTCTTTGATGTGGCCAAGAGAAAGAAGGATGTGTGCACTCAAAAGGTTGAAACTTGGGGCGAATTCATGGCAGCTCTCAGCCAAAAGAAACTTATCTTAACACCCTGGTGTGACGAAGCCGAAGTGGAGAGGCTTGTGAAGGAGCGTACCAAAAGAGAAACAGCAGCAGCCGCGAAGACCCTATGTACCCCGCTTGAGCAGCCTGAACTCAAACAAGGTTTCGTGCGACAACTTTGACTACTTTTGGTTAAACTAGTCAGTTTTTCCTTTGATTAATCTCTTGAGATTCCCGTGCAGGCACTCTATGCTTTGCATCAGGCAAGCAGGCAAAGAAGTGGAGCTATTGGGGAAGGTGTTACTAAGGTCTCTTTGCTTTTGCCTATGAGGAGTTAAAACTCATCATGATGTGCCGTGCTATAGGTATATTATATTATGTCTTGTGTTATTTCACCTGTTTGGTTTAGGGTAATGAATTTGGGTTGTAGAGCAACCTGGGCTGGTTTTGTTGCATGAAATTTTATGTGATTCTGCTAAGCTCTGTTTGCATCTCTCTACAAACCAGTCCGGGGAAAATATTATAGACCTCTTTAAACTATTGTGTTATTGCTACTTTTTTTCTTCATGCAAGTTTTCTTGTGTTTTCGGTTGAACCTTGTCCAGGCCGATAGTTTGCGATTACAGTAAGATTCGTATTGTTGATTGATTGCACTGCATACCAAGGCAGGATCCCACTGTGCTTTAATAGTTTAAGGACATTTTGCCTTTGGTTTTCTGTTCCTTGGAACCAAGAGCTACTTTTAAGCATGACTCTATGTATCATGCATTGGTTTTCCCATTCCAGCGACGAATGCTATCAAAACTGGCCAACAAATGAGAAACCTTTTAAAAAAAAAATCATATGAATCCGTTTCCTAGACGAATTTACCGTCACTCTCCGGATGTTACAGTTTGCTATCAGTGAAGAATCGTACTTAATCTCTTGAATCAGTGAGTGATCCATTTGATAATGCTCTGGCTGAGGCCGCAAAAACTGGGCTAGACTCTGATCTTGAATGGGTAAGGGTGGTTGTTACTGCTGACCCAGTACTTTGATTGGAAAGCATTCCTGATCCAGCTCAAAAAGGAATCCAGCCAGGTACTGTTTCTAGATGGACAACTTGTCGGACGCGATTGCTTTGATCTTTTTGTCATTAGAAATTCTATCTGATACATCATGTGTCTTTCTAGTCGTCGGAATAACTCTGATTCTCAGCTGAGTCGATTTTGTATTGCCTATACTTGTTCTTGTTACACACTTCATTTACTTATAAAGCCATCTAAGGTTAGAAAGGCAACATATTAATATTGTACGAGTTCTGTTTCGCGTTGTTCCTCTACGCGCCGTTAATCACCAATTTATTCACTTATGCAGGCTTCCAATTTATCCCCAATTTCAATTTTTGTAACTTATTCGGATTAGAGAAATTAGCATGTATAATAGGTTTTGGGCCCTTAATCAAATATCTAACTTGCCCTAAATCATATTTAGGTAACTAACATTCAACACACCTAAGATTCTAATTTTACCCTTTTAATTTAATATAACTTTTTACATTGAAACAAAAAAGAATTAAAAACATAATCTCTAAATCATATCTAGATATGCTCAAATTTGCCTTTTGAACTACTCTCTCAAATTAAGAAATCACTGTAGTACTTAGGCTATCGAATCCACAGGGAATCAGAAACACAATAGATTTAAAACCTTCAGATTAT
Organism: Draba incana; assembly: GCA_963576765.1. Lineage (NCBI taxonomy): Eukaryota > Viridiplantae > Streptophyta > Magnoliopsida > Brassicales > Brassicaceae > Draba > Draba incana. The sequence continues at coordinate 33,935,171 of OY755206.1, forward strand.
GCTAAGCAGAAAAAATTGTAAATTAAATAGTGCAGAAAAGTGATTTCAGAACTTTAAATTCAATAAAAGACAAGCGCTAAGCTTTAGGGAATTCGTAGGAATAAATCCAAATTGAAGAATAAATTTACTAATGGGATTGATGAAGTGCAATTCTAGAACTCAAAACACTGTTGTAAAGTAAATCAACTATCGTTGTAAATACTATCTATATTTAAACCCTAGAAAACCAACTGTCGTTGGGAAATCAGATTAATTTAAACAAGCAATTAAAATCAGGTTTGATTGTTCACAAAGATCCAAAGTCAACTGTCGTTGCGAATCAGATCTTTGCTCACCTATGATTCAATTCAGGTAATTCAATAATGTTGTCGCATCTACTAAACAACCTAGGATATCTAATTCAGGCCTGAATCAGAATTCAAAGCAATCATGGTGGAGATTATATAAATATGATGCAAAATCCCAAAATTAAATAAATCAACAATACTTCATTAACCTTTGAAAAATCTCTAAAATCTAACTAGGGAATTACTCAGACATAGACATGAATAATAATTCCTTAGTATAAAATATCTCTTAGAAAATAAAACTTAAGCCTAAACAATGGCATAAAATAAGTATTTATAGGTACAAAAGTTAGCATGAGCCCAATTGCAAACATTTGGGCTTTCTGGCGCGAAAACGGAATCTTCCAAAAATAATATTTTGTCACCATTGTGGTCGCGTCGAGCGACAGAGATAGTGCATCGCTCGACAGAGTCTTCATATTTTCACTCCGAACTTGTGACAAGGACGTTTGGACAAGGACGTTTGGACTCATTCCGCAATGCTCCATAAAGCTCCATTAAACACCAATTAAGTCCAAACGTCCTTGTACCTAATACAAACACCAAAAGACTCGAAAACACGGAAAATACTCTAGATAAACAGACTTATATCATGGTTGAAAACCGGTAAAAACTATGATATATCATGTCTCCTCTCACGTTTTCTTCTTCTGATGATGATGATAAATTTTCGGTCTTTTTTTTTTAATTTTATTTGGGTTACGTCAAACAATTGTCAATAAAACAAAGCTCCTTCTTTATATTCAATTTTGTGTTTTCTTCTATTATCATCACTTACTTTGTCTTAACTCGTTGTCATGGATCCGAACTCTCAATCGTGAATTAAGATGTTGTTTCTTCTCCTTCGTTAAACTTCTCATCGTTCTCCCCTCTCTAGGTCAAATTGATTCGCCGGAGATTGACATTATTACCTCAACTGTGGTGAGAATTAGGTGATTATGATTTTGTTAATAGTTAAATATGATATTTTTACATTACATTAGTGATGTCAGCCTTTTTTACACATGGCCGGGGCCATCAAAAACCCCTATGTACGTTGTAGCACAAAGGGTTATCGTATCCACAGAGAGGTTTGATTGATACACTAGGATTGCAATGATCCATTCTTAAGCTAGAGCGATGCTTTTTGCAAGTAAACAAAAGATGGAACTATGAAACAAGTGAAAAGGATGGTTTTAATTTACATTGCTCTCTAAGAGACGAGAGTTAGACCATGGAAATTCTTATAGGCAATGAATCAAAGATTATCACAACTGTCAAGGTTCTATCACGCACCGCTCTAGAACTCAAACACAAGAGTATAACCAACTAACTGTCGTTACAAAGGCTATATATATTTAGACCCTCATGAATCATCGAATCTAAACACGCATTTAGCACGAGTTCGATATGTTCACAAAATCCCTAAGCCAAATATTCTTTGCGAATAGGTAACCTTGCCCATTTAGACTAGATTCAGGTTATTAATCCCACTGTCGTGGCTAACCAACAATCCTAAAATCAAGATTCTAAGTGATCAAGCTAGATTCAAGCATTGAGAACAGTCTAAACGAAGAACTAACGGAAAACCTCAACAGATCTTCGATTTTATTGATTTCTCATCAAAACCCATGAAATCTCCATGTCCTAACAAGTAATTTACTCAGAAATAGATGAAGAAATCATAATAACTGAATAGAATTTCATAAAAGAGTTAGAGTTTAGAAGATACAAATGGTGTCACTAGGTGAAGAACATGAAGATCTCCCTCTAAGATCTTCAAAATCTCTCTCTCTCTCTCTCTCTCTCTCTCTCTCTCTCTCTCTCTCTCTCTCTCTCTCTCTCTCTCTCTCTCTCTCTCTCTATCTCTCTCTCTAAGTCTCAAAACGAGAATAGATCTAGTTTTTACAAGTTTTCTAGATATTTTACAAAGAAAACGAGTAAAAAGTATTTATACAAGTGGTAAAATTAGGTTTACAGAGCGCCCGTCGATCGACAAAAACAATATGTCGATCGACACGAGGGCATCTGTGGATATTTTCTTCGTCTTTAAAATGCTCCGTCGATCGACACATATGTACAACTGTCGATCGACAGGGACCTTTTAAAGGTCCTTATTCCACTTGTATCTCTTCAACTCCAAAATGGTCCAAAATACTCCAAATGTTTCTATTAAGCTCTAAATGACCATTTCCTGCAAAACACTGCAAAATACATACAAAATACCACAAATACTAATATAAACACGGTTATATCATGGTTAAAATCGGGTAAAAACCATGATATATCAACTCCCCCAGACTTAGCGTTTGCTTGTCCTCAAGCAAAATCATAAACTAAGAATGCGAAAAAGTTGAAAACACAGAACATACCTTTTCAGCTAGTGAACCACATGATTTAGAACCAACCAAAATCAGACCACCATGTACTTCTCCGTAGACAAACACGGTTTTCCAAATTCACTCACCACTTCACAGCATAATTCGTTAGTCTTCATCGCTTGCCCTCAATGATCTCAATGCCATGAACCTTCTAGACTCATTCCCATACTTGTACCGTGATAAATCAACCTATACAACACTTGGTACTCTTTCTTTTTCTCCCCCATACTTATTTCGTTCTATATTTATATATACATATTATTTTGTGATTGTTTGAACTCAAAGCAGTGCATATTTCATTAATGTTGTTCCTTGTTAGGAGACAGGGTCGTGACTCACTACGATTGTTCCTTGTGAGGAGACAGGCTCGTGAGATTGCTCGTCTTTCAACATCCTTTTTAGGGGACTCAGGCTGCTGCTTTGAGCTGGGTGATCATCTCGAGTACAGATTCATTGGATTTACTCCTTATCTTGTACTTGAGAACTATCATTTCACCCCAATCCTAGTAATATTTTATATATGTATAAATATATTTTTTTCTTTTTATATGGGGAGAGGAGTACCATTACTATCAACAGGAGGTTGCATTTATCAGGTACGAATGAGGAGTCAAGCTCAATGGACATCGATCCCAAGGAGAATCGTGCAATAGCTTTGACTTAGCGGATTATACTGGAAGTAGCGGATGTTTCTAGTCGACCGGTCGATCCTAGGATTTTTCATTAGTCTAACTCTGCAACTGGTCCTGGAGGAATGGTCACACGCTGAAAAGGACACTCCACTTAACCAATACAAAAAAATTCTACTAGTTTTGACTCGATAAAACAAAAAATTTTCCAAAAAATATGAGTCAAAACCAAAAAAAAAAGAAATACGTTAGTAGTTCCCTCCCCCAGACTTAAATAACAATGTCCCCAGTGTTGTCGAGCCCGAGATTGGCAAAATAAATCAAACGAAACGTGAACTTGCTCGAAAAAGTATAGGATATACCTTTTTTGGAAGTCGTGTCGATCGACGGGAACATTGTGTCGATCGACAGATATTGTTCTGCCTTAACTGTTGTTGAATTTTGTTGCAGTGTCGATCGACTGAAACATCATGTCGATCGACAGATGAGGCTCTACCCAAATTTCACATTTGTCGGATTTTTTTTTGCAAAGTGGTTGGTTCAATGTTCCAAACCTGCATCTATAGATATTCAACAAACGATCAACGGGAAAACATACTAGAATCCTGATATGTTAGGTTTTTAGCCTAATTTACCCATGGTTTTGTGTTGCATTTCTTGTCTTTTTGTTTCCTTTTGATGTCTTTTCAGGTTCTAAAATGCTTTGGAGCATGATTTGGAGCTGCTGGAACTCTTTGAGGGAAAAGAGAGGAATTGGAGCAAAAAGAAGACTTATCACCCAACCGAGCACCTGCTCGGTCCGTGCGAGCACCTGCTCGCCCCTTTGACCCAGACCCGAATCCGAGAAGCATTAATTCCTTGAAGCAACCGGTCTTGATAGGGCCCCACAGCAAGATTCCCCCTTTGATAGCTCTGAAATATCTCCTAAAGTTATTCTCCTTAGATGGTGTTGACTTGCCACTTTTAGAAGATTTGATCCTTCCCATTTATGAGAGATCATGACTTGGCACAAAATAAGGAGAATGTTGACTTGATTGGAGAAGATCACGCTGGGCCATTAAGTGAAGATTTGGCCGAGCAAGGGAGAAGACTTTATATTCATTTTTTGGCAATTTTATTAGACACTTTTTTTTACACGTTTACACTTGAAAACTCTCTGTTTTTATTTTATTCTCTTTTTCTTCTTCTGCTACGTTTCTGTTTTTCCATCAGTGAGCTTGAGATTGTTGACTTTGGAGTTTTCATTATTCTATTGAACGTTTGTTTGGTTCCATCGTTGCGTAATCATCAAGTCTCTGCCTTGGAGAAAATCATTACATTCCGAATCATTCCACAACAATTCCTTATTGGAGAAGAATTCTAAACTCTTACCTTTTAAATAATTTTATGATGAATTCTCTCTATTTGATTGTTGCGATTTTATTCTTTATGTGTGAGTAGTTTCATAGCTAGGTCGAGGTGGTTTTATTGGTGATTTAGGGCTTTAGATGGTTGAGCCAAATAGGGTATTTATATGTCTTCATCTCTAGGAAATCTCAATGCTTAGGCTAAATTGATCACTTAGTCTATGATCTCTAGGTTTAATCTATTCACCGAAAATGATATAGGTTGCTAGAACTACCTTTGATGAGCATTCGGTGGTAACCAAAACGCCATTGATCGTTGCCATTGAATGTGAACATATCGAACCAATGCATTAAAGCTTGTTTACTTCATTACTAAATCCACTCGGAAGTGTAGGTATTTAGGTTGTAGACAAAGATATTGATACATCGCCGAAAGCGGGGCAATATTATATTTATGTTTGAGTTCTAGACGGTGCTCATTTAAACCCTGAATAGATGCTCAACCTTAGTATCCGAAATCACCAAGGAATCATCTCGGCCTAGTGCCTTCATCATCTGATTTTATTACCGATTTTTAATCCAAGCACCTGCTCATTTGCATTAAGCACCTGCTCACATCAGTTTACAACTTATTTAATTTATCTTAGCTTTATTTGAAATCTATAAATTCATAGTGTAACCTTGGTCTCTGTGGATTCGATACCTTATATACTACTGCTTTTGCCTGTGCACTTGCAGCATTATTTTGGGTTAAAACTCGAGACTATCAAGTTTTTGGCGCCGTTGCCGGGGACCAATAGCGTTACCTTTGAATTTTGGTTTTATTTATAGTCTAAGAATTTTGCTAATTTTGTTTTTTGTTTTTGTTTTTGTTATGTTTCAGGTGTATGACCAGTAGAAGAGCGAGGAGAAATCTGAACGAAGATCTAGTCAGTCATACGAACGAAGAGTTAGCTCGTCTCGAACGTCAGAATCGCCGCCGAGCACCTGCTCAAACCGAACGAGCACCTGCTCGCTCAGAAAACATGGCAGATCAGGAAGCTATGAATGCTCAGTTACAGATTTTGAGAGATCAAATCACCCAGTTGCAAAGGCAACAGCCGCGGGGTCAGCCAACCATAGGGGATTCGGATAATCCCCATGCGTTTTATCAAAACCGTTCGGCCATCGTCATCCCTACCATCCAGAGACAAGATTATGAGGTCAAGGCTCAGTTGATCTCATTGGTGAAGCAGCATCTATTTCATGGATTACCCGCTGAAATACCTATGGACCACATTGAGAACTTCGAGGAAATCTGTAGTACTACGGGTTCTAATGGTGTTCCAACCGATTTTCTGAAGTGTAAGTTGTTCCCGTTCTCTCTCGCGGACAAGGCACAAAGATGGTTGAAGTCGCTGCCGGCTGGTTCATTGAGGACTTGGGATGAGGCTAGATCCGCGTTCTTGGATCATTTCTATACGAAGTCCAAAACGGCCGCTTTGAGGAACAAGATTGCATCCTTTCAACAACACTCCGGAGAAGCTTTTGGTGAAGCTTGGGAAAGACTCAAGGAGTATAAGAGGGAGTGTCCTCATCACGGTTTCAAGGATGAGCAAATCTTGAACATATTCTACGATGGAGTCGATTGGGATTACCGTAATGCATTGAATGCCGCGAGTAATGGAGACTTTATGACCAAGACGAAGGAAGGTGCATTTGAGCTAATCAAGAACCTTGCCTCGAGTTCCAACAACAAAGCTCCCGAGTACGATAGGTCCAAGAGGGTCAATAGTGTTGACACCCAAAAGATAGATGAGTTGACGGCTAAAGTGAACCTACTTCTACGTGAGAACCAAAGATCGGTTAAATTTATGGAAGAAGATGGGGCTGCCCCTATGGCTCAAGCGTTTGTCGATGATCAGAATGATGGAGTAGAGGAGGTTAACTATGTAAATGGCCAAGGGTATCAAAACTGTGGGTTCAATCCCAACTACCGAAGCCATCCCAACCTCTCTTACCGGAACACCAATGTGGAGAACCCCCAAGACCAAGTCTATCCGCAACAAACGGGTACAAATCAGAAGTTCTACTCCAACAACACTCAAGTGAAGCAATTCGTTCCCAACCAAAGTCAGAATCGGTTCCAAGCAACGAACCAACAACAAATCGCTTCCGCGCCTCAATCTCAACAAGATGATTTGAAAGGTCTCATCCATCAAGTCCTGGCCAACCAACAGCAGACATCATCCGAGCTGGGCAGTAAGATGGACAACATGTACAAAGATCTGAATGCAAAGTATGAGGCCGTGACCGCACATGTAAAGAAGTTGGATACACAAGTGGCTCAAACGGCCGAAGCCATTCAAAGACCGGTTGGAGTTCTTCCTGGCCGTGGTGAAGTGAACCCTAGGAAGGAATATTCGGTAAATGTTGTTGAGTTAAGAAGCGGAAGAGTGTTGGCATCACCTACAATCACAATCTCTCAAGTTAAGGCTAAGGAGAAAGTTATTGAGCAACCGGCCCAAGAGGATAATTTCGCGGAGGATATGATGCATAAGGAGACTGGTTCTAGCTCAGGAACACCACCAGCTGCTGTTCTGATCAATATGGAGAAAACACCCCAGCGAGCACCTGCTCACCCGACCGAGCACCTGCTCACTCAGAATGTTCCCGCGAAAATTCCAGAAGCTCAGACCGAGAGAGTTTATATACCACGGGTGCCTTACCCCGAGCGAGTTTATGTGCCAAGGGTGCCATACCCAGTACCTCCTAAGGAATCTAAGAAAGATTTGGAGGATGTTGAGTGTAAGGAGGTGCTAGAAGATTTGACGGTGAAGCTCCCTTTGGTTGATGCCGTGCAAATGATACCATCACACGAGAGGTACACGAAGGAATTGGTTGCTGGTAAGATTGCTAAATGTGAAAGTGTGATGACGGTTTCTAAGGAGTGTAGCGCCGTACTTCAGAATAAGGTGTTAACAAAGAAAGGTGATCCGGGAAGGTTTGCCATTTCCGTGAAGATAGGGCCTTCCACGTTTGCATGCTCATTGTGTGACTTAGGATCCAGCGTCAATTTGATGCCATATTCTGTGGCTAAGCGTTTGGGCTTCACCAAGTTCAAACCTACCAATATTTCGTTGGTTTTTGCGGATGGATCTAAAAAGCTTCCGGTGGGTGTTATTGAAGATTTACACCTCCGAATTGGGAATACCTTAATCCCAGCTGATTTTGTGGTTTTGGAGCTTGATGAGGAACCAAAGGATCCGTTGATTTTGGGCAGAGCTTTCTTGCACACGGCACGTGCTATCATTGATGTCGAAGAATGCATAGTGGACCTCCGTCTAGGAGACATGGTAGTTCGGTTTGAGATGAGCAAACTTCTCGAGAAACCGATGATGGATGGACAGGCTTTTGTTATCCACGATGGAGTAGAGATGTCGGAGAATGAGGTTGAAGAGATCCTAGCAAAGGACTCTCTCGAAGTTGCGTTGACAAAAGCCGAAGGTGAACACGGCTTTCTGAGTGAAGACACCCAAGGGTTTGCTAAGTTTCTGGATTCCAACACCAGAATAGAGAAAGAAGATGAGTTCTTGAGTCTGGCCGATGGCACAAAATCCGATGTTCTGTCAGATTCCCAGCGAGCACCTGCTCGCCCCGACCGAGCACCTGCTCGGACCAAAAACCAGAACATCACCGGATCACGGAGCGAGCTGAAAGCTCCAAAGGTAGAGTTAAAGACCCTCCCATCATGGCTCAGATGGTTATTCAGGTTCCGAAAGATTAAAGACAAGAAATGGCCCGGTCCGTTCATAATCAAGAAGGTGAGACCACATGAGGACATAGTGTTGCTGGACACTAAAGGAGATGAGTTTGACCCTCCTTGAGCATAGATGGTCTACAAAGTCGAGCTAATGACTTAAAACAAGCGCTTGGTGGGAGGCAACCCACCGGTAAGGTTTCTTGTACAAAATCTGATTTTAAACTCCTTTTATTACTAACATTTCACTTGAGTTTCAGTACCTATGTTCTGAAAAAAAAGGGTAAAAACTTTATGAGCACCTGCTCGGAACGACCGAGCACCTGCTCGCTCACATTCGAGCTCGGACCAACCTGCCAAACGGAGGAGAAGGACAGATCACGGTGCTGACGACGCTAATTCCGGGTGATATCTACTTTCACCCTTCTATCTTCATTGTTTATATCATCTTTGTTTTATTTCATTTTCATTTGAACTTGTTTTGATCTACTCTTTTGGCACTTTTCTTTCACCGAGACGGTGAAAGTTAAGTCCGGGGGAGTGGGTTAATGTCTAATTGGTTTGTTTTTGCTTTGAGTCTTTTGCATTTGATGCATATAAAAAAAAAAACACAAAAAAATGCATATAGTCTCTCATGGCATTACCATTTTTATTATCTTTTTCATGCTAGGATCGAGTCTAGAGCATTTTAGGATTGCATTTGCATAGGGAGCAATGATGAAATTTCCTTGTAAAGACTCATTTTAGGATTCCATGATATGCCCTCATTAGAACTTTTTCGATGCATTAACAATCATGAAGTAGAGGCTCATCCATACTTGGATCTTATTTCTTTGAAAGTCCCAACTCATTAGAAACTTGCATGATCTAGATTCAACTCTATCAACTTGAACTTAATCTTGATTAATTTTTCTCACTTTTGGACTTTGAATCATAACTATGGATAAACACTTGACATTCAAATCATGTTTGCCTATTTTTACCACTCTTATCTTGATTTGAATGGCTATCCCGATCTAAGTTCATCTTTTAGATGAGGATAGTACCACACCTTTAAACCCGACCATTTCATTCAAACCCTTGCATTTGTTCTACGAGTGAGGCCCTTTTCTTTGTGTTGCATTGGTAAAATCTTGCAAGCACTAGAGACGACAAGGCAAAGTTTCCATTAGGCTAGTTTCTTGAGTTTAAGACTAGTCTTAGGTGGGGTATGAAACCGATTTGGTTAAGCGTTTACTTGATTATCTTTGGGTTTGTGGTTAAGTGTGAAAAGAAAGAAAGAAGAAAGGATGAGTTCTAGGGAATAAGTTTGAAAAGAAAAGTATATAGCTCTAAGTGTTTAAAAGAAAAATGATAGCTTAGCATTCTCTTAGAATAAAACAAAAAAAAAAAAAAAACAAAAAAAACAAAAAAAAAGGGAGAAAAATGTGTTAGAGAATGCTAGGATAGAAAGAGCTAAAGTTAAGAAAAGAAATTCCCTAGGATTCGGAAAATTTAAAGAAGAAAGAGGAAGTTTGAAAGGTTTAGCCGAAATTGGCTAGTGGTTTAACAAATGGGTAGTGAGAAAAGAGAGATGAAAGATTGCAACAATGGGGTTATGGGTAGAACTTTGGATTCCTAGCCTTGTATGCATCAATTGTCTCTTTTCTTTCTTGCTTTTGCTAAATGTAACACTTGCATTTGAGAGTTAGCCACCAAAAAGAATTCGGACAGCCTCTTTACATCACTAAAAAGCCTTCTCCTACCTAGCCAAATGGCATTGATTCAATTTCCAATTGTGAGACCGCACCAAACACCTTAATGAATGTTAAAGAGTTGAGTTTAGTTGATTGCATGCTTTCTCTTGAGTCTAAGGATTTGGAGTAATTATTTTGATAAGAGATAAGTATGGCGAAAGCTTCTTGAGTAAGATTTGTTGTGCATCGCATTAGTTCTCTTTAGGACATGTTATTGAATCCTTCGATGTTTCTTTTGGATTTGAGCTCCCGCCTTCAAACACTTCTCCGGATTACTCTCTTCTTGTTTGCTTGCGGACAAGCAAAAGGCAAGTCCGGGGGAGTTGATATGTTAGGTTTTTAGCCTAATTTACCCATGGTTTTGTGTTGCATTTCTTGTCTTTTTGTTTCCTTTTGATGTCTTTTCAGGTTCTAAAATGCTTTGGAGCATGATTTGGAGCTGCTGGAGCTCTTTGAGGGAAAAGAGAGGAATTGGAGCAAAAAGAAGACTTATCACCCAACCGAGCACCTGCTCGGTCCGTGCGAGCACCTGCTCGCCCCTTTGACCCAGACCCGAATCCGAGAAGCATTAATTCCTTGAAGCAACCGGTCTTGATAGGGCCCCACAGCAAGATTCCCCCTTTGATAGCTCTGAAATATCTCCTAAAGTTATTCTCCTTAGATGGTGTTGACTTGCCACTTTTAGAAGATTTGATCCTTCCCATTTATGAGAGATCATGACTTGGCACAAAATAAGGAGAATGTTGACTTGATTGGAGAAGATCACGCTGGGCCATTAAGTGAAGATTTGGCCGAGCAAGGGAGAAGACTTTATATTCATTTTTTGGCAATTTTATTAGACACTTTTTTTTACACGTTTACACTTGAAAACTCTCTGTTTTTATTTTATTCTCTTTTTCTTCTTCTGCTACGTTTCTGTTTTTCCATCAGTGAGCTTGAGATTGTTGACTTTGGAGTTTTCATTATTCTATTGAACGTTTGTTTGGTTCCATCGTTGCGTAATCATCAAGTCTCTGCCTTGGAGAAAATCATTACATTCCGAATCATTCCACAACAATTCCTTATTGGAGAAGAATTCTAAACTCTTACCTTTTAAATAATTTTATGATGAATTCTCTCTATTTGATTGTTGCGATTTTATTCTTTATGTGTGAGTAGTTTCATAGCTAGGTCGAGGTGGTTTTATTGGTGATTTAGGGCTTTAGATGGTTGAGCCAAATAGGGTATTTATATGTCTTCATCTCTAGGAAATCTCAATGCTTAGGCTAAATTGATCACTTAGTCTATGATCTCTAGGTTTAATCTATTCACCGAAAATGATATAGGTTGCTAGAACTACCTTTGATGAGCATTCGGTGGTAACCAAAACGCCATTGATCGTTGCCATTGAATGTGAACATATCGAACCAATGCATTAAAGCTTGTTTACTTCATTACTAAATCCACTCGGAAGTGTAGGTATTTAGGTTGTAGACAAAGATATTGATACATCGCCGAAAGCGGGGCAATATTATATTTATGTTTGAGTTCTAGACGGTGCTCATTTAAACCCTGAATAGATGCTCAACCTTAGTATCCGAAATCACCAAGGAATCATCTCGGCCTAGTGCCTTCATCATCTGATTTTATTACCGATTTTTAATCCAAGCACCTGCTCATTTGCATTAAGCACCTGCTCACATCAGTTTACAACTTATTTAATTTATCTTAGCTTTATTTGAAATCTATAAATTCATAGTGTAACCTTGGTCTCTGTGGATTCGATACCTTATATACTACTGCTTTTGCCTGTGCACTTGCAGCATTATTTTGGGTTAAAACTCGAGACTATCAAATCCTTAAACAGAAAGCCAAGTTCACATATCGTTTGAAATTCCAACTAAAAATCCGAAATAAAAGTACAAATTGAAAAATAAAAGGATAGAATTGCTTGTTTTTTTGTCTCTAGCATTGACGAGGGATAGGTTTGGGGAGGTCCCCAAGGGCGCGTTTAACGTCACTAGCTTGACGGTTGCTTCATCCTTGTCACTTCCTTCATGACAAAAGTGAAAAGATTAACAACAAAAGAAAATAAAAATAAAACTCTAGCCTTAAAAAGAATCAAAATCCTAATGATCAATGCAAAACCTCCCCGGCAACGGCGCCATTTTGATGTCAGCCTTTTTTACACATGGTCGGGGCCATCAAAAACCCCTATGTACGTTGTAGCACAAAGGGTTATCGTATCCACAGAGAGGTTTGATTGATACACTAGGATTGCAATGATCCATTCTTAAGCTAGAGCGATGCTTTTTACAAGTAAACAAAAGATGGAACTATGAAACAAGTGAAAAGGATGGTTTTAATTTACATTGCTCTCTAAGAGACGAGAGTTAGACCATGGAAATTCTTATAGGCAATGAATCAAAGATTATCACAACTGTCAAGGTTCTATCACGCACCGCTCTAGAACTCAAACACGAAAGTATAACCAACTAACTGTCGTTACGAAGGCTATATATATTTAGACCCTCATGAATCATCGAATCTAAACACGCATTTAGCACGAGTTCGATATGTTCACAAAATCCCTAAACCAAATATTCTTTGCGAATAGGTAACCTTGCCCATTTAGACTAGATTCAGGTTATTAATCCCACTGTCGTGGCTAACCAACAATCCTAAAATCAAGATTCTAGGTGATCAAGCTAGATTCAAGCATTGAGAACAGTCTAAACGAAGAACTAACGGATAACCTCAACAGATCTTCGATTTTATTGATTTCTCATCAAAACCCATGAAATCTCCATGTCCTAACAAGTAATTTACTTAGAAATAGATGAAGAAATCATAATAACTGAATAGAATTTCATAAAAGATAGAGTTTAGATGATACAAATGGTGTCACTAGGTGAAGAACATGAAGATCTCCCTCCAAGATCTTCAAAATCTCTCTCTCTCTCTCTCTCTAAGTCTCAAAACGAGAATAGATCTAGTTTTTACAAGTTTTCTAGATATTTTACAAAGAAAACGAGTAAAAAGTATTTATACAAGTGGTAAAATTAGGTTTACAGAGCGCCCGTCGATCGACAAAAACAATATGTCGATCGACACGAGGGCGTCTGTGGATATTTTCTTCGTCTTTAAAATGCTCCGTCGATCGACACATATGTACAACTGTCGATCGACAGGGACCTTTTAAAGGTCCCTATTCCACTTGTATCTCTTCAACTCCAAAATGGTCCAAAATACTCCAAATGTTTCCATTAAGCTCTAAATGACCATTTCCTGCAAAACACTGCAAAATACATACAAAATACCACAAATACTAATATAAACACGGTTATATCATGGTTAAAATCGGGTAAAAACCATGATATATCAATTAGTCAACTATGTTTCTGATAATAGTTAACTATATTTGATAATAGCTACTATATTAGTTTAAATAAGTATTATTACAATATTATGCCATGAAGTCAAATATATCATCAATAATTATGCTCTTCAAATAGTTAACTGTATTTTTAAATTGGTAACTATTTTTTGAAAATAATTAACTATTTTTTAGATAATTACAATTTATTTGATGTAGTTAATTATGTTATTTGATTAATTGAATATATAGTTTCGAACATAGTTAACTTTTTTTTACAACATTTTATTCTTTTGTCATCTACTCACCCAATTTTATTTTGTTTCAGTTATGGAAAACACAAATCTAAATTTATTTCACAAATACAAGTATAAGGACAATTTTGCAAGAGATGAAATCAAGGGAATATTTTTAAAGATTTTCTTTTATTATTTACCTTAATAGTTGCAAGGGCAATTTCGTCATATTTTAATTCTCTTTGTTAGTTACCTAAATATATTTTAGGGATGATTAGTTACCTAAATTGAGTATTATTTTACTAATTAACCCTACGGATTATTATAATAATTTGAATTTTTTTGTTTAAGGTCCACATATCAACTTCAAGCATGCTTGAAAGTTGAAACACTGAGAAAATAAAATATCCACTTGGACAAATTATTTATCAGATTTGTGAAGGTTTTCCAAGCTATTATTGTACGAGTTTTGAAATTGGTGAGTTTTGGTATGCAACCTGATCTTTTGGTTACAACTCTCATTGTACCGTTTACAAACATAGTTATTAGACTACTTACTAAACATAGCAAGGATTTTAACTAGTGTCATAAGCATGTATTATGGTCTTATGCCAGGTTATGCTCAACGATACAGGGCACAGCAAACATATTACTTTGATGTTCATTATGACCAGTGAGGTGGTTTGCGGAAACTTCGAACCAAAGCCTACCCCAAGCACGAGTTTCCAATTACAAACTTATACTATACATAAAACCCATAACGCCTTATTAATCGGGGTTTTTTTAAGATCGAACAATCGAATCCTGACATGCACAAATGCCATTTTCTAGTCTGAGCCAATTATTTTATAAAAAGAAACAACAAGGATCAAAATCCCAAGCAAAATATCTGACCACACATAAAAATACATCAACACTTAATGATCCAATAACCCCTGGAGGTTTCTGGGTTAAGCATCTGAGCTTACAAGAACAAACAGCGGCGTCTCTCCTAGTTTATCCTTTCCCTTCAAAAACATTATCACTTCGTAAGCAAATCAGAGTAAGAGACTGGAATCAGATAGTAAACACAGAGATAAGAAGCTAAACCTTAAGCTCAGGTAACTCAATTACGCAAGCACACTCAACAATCTTCACTCCTACTCGCTCTGTGAAACACAAAACCAATGAGAAAAGAGTCAGGTTTATTCAAACATGCCACGTTATCAACAACATGAAAACAATCGAGAAATCTTGCACTTACCGAGTAGTCGGATTGCAGCAGCGAGAGTACCACCCGTGGCAATGAGGTCATCGATGATAATAGCACGCTCACCAGGCTCAACTGCACCTACATGCATCTCAATCTTATCTGTTCCATACTCCAACGAATACTCCTCCGAAATAACCTTCCCTGTTAAAAGAAAACAAAACCATTACGCATTTTAGAAACCTTCCCTGTTACATGAAACCAAAATCGTAATGCATTGTAGAGATTCATTCCCATGGATAAACACCAACAGCGATAACTATTTGGCGCTGTAATGTCCAAGTGACTTAACACATTTCTAGTACTAATTGGTCAAGATAAAAACAACTTAGTCCCTCGATAAGTTCCAATAAACAACCACAAAGGCTACTGCGAGTCAATAGAAAGAAATCTGAACTAGCAAATGAGTAGCATTCACAGATAAAACATATACCAGGTAACTTCTTGGGCTTCCTCATGGGAACAAATTTGGCACCAATAGCAAGAGCAATAGGAGGACCAAAAATGAAACCCCTAGCTTCAACACCTACAAGAAATCATCAACCAATTCATTAACAAATAACATCTCAGTATCCAAATGTAGAGCTGATTTATGGATCCTCAAGGTTACCTGCAACAACAGAGATGTCTTTCCCTTTGTATCTATCGACAAACAAATTAATGGTATCCCTAAAAGCCTCAGTGTCGAGAAGCAGAGTGGTTATATCCTGAAACATGATCCCTGAAATTCCCAAATCCAGACAAGTTTTTTAATATGGGAAAGGCAGATCAAAGAGTAAAAGGCGTAAGTGAAGTTGAAGAAAAGCGAGAAAACCTGGTTTAGGGAAGTCAGGGATGACTCTAATGGAAGAAGCGATCTTTGCGATTCTCGGATCTTGTACTTCATCAGTCGCCATTTCACTGTCTCGACTCGCTCTCACTCTCGCTACTGCTTCTGGTTTAACACGAGAAGAAGAAGACTCGGAGAAGAAGAAGGAAGGAGTCGCCAGATGCAAACGCAGACCTAGAAAGAGACAAAACTCATAAAGAAGAAGATGGACAAAATGACTAATTTATCCCTCACACAAAATATCTAAATAATTATTTGAAAGAGGAAATTAATACAAGGTTGTGGGGCCTACCGCCGGAGAAGAAGAGGCGTGGCGGAGGAGCACGACGGTGGTTGCGAGGGAAAGAAGGAGGAGAGAGACAGAGACGATTAGAAATTATTGTTTGCATTTTTTTTTGTCTTTGGAGACAAAGGGAGTGAGTGATCAATGCCTTTTTAATTCTCACCAACCTAACCTCGCCATTGCTTTTTTTTATTTCTTTCTTCTACCACGCGAGATTCTTTTCATACTATTGTTTGTTTTGTTCTAAAACTTTCGTATTGTTCATGTTTATTATGTGACTTAATGGATCGACGAGGATTCATCATTCACTCCTCAAGTAGACTAATCGTAGATTCGGTTCCTAAATATCAAAAAATTAAATAGATGTGATGCAACAAGGAGATTTTTTCCAAGGGAAACTAAGAAATTTCAACAAATTTTTAGAAAAATTGGGAAAGTTAATAACTGTAGTTCGTGCATAATTTCCCTTTACTTTTATGAAAGTTTTATTAAATATATAAAAAGTTTCACATGTTTTCATGTGGAAGTAATGTTCATATTTGGTCAAATTTGACTCCTTCTGAGAGCACGTGCATTGGTAACACTTATACAAGTGTCTAAAAAACATTTTGCTAATTAAATATATTAAATTTTAGGACTTTGGTGTATAAGTATTGGATTTTTTTCTGACTTTATACACCAAAGTCTTAAAATTTAATATATTTAATTAGCAAAAAATTTTTTAGACACTTGTATAAATGTTACCGATGCACATGCCCTAAAAGTCAAAATAACAAATCATGCAAGTAAAGTTTGGTCGTGAGTGAGCAAGGCTAGGTGGAGGAGAATATCTCATGGGCGGCTCAATCCGGTGGATCGTTTTTTTCAAGCGGCACAATTACATATGTCCACTTAATCTGCCAAAGTGAAATTCACTCCATTTTCCATGTTGTATCTAAATTTAAATTTATCCAACATCATGAAGGCTTCGGATCAACATGATACTTGAGACATATCTCCATGATTGTGCAGCAACATTTTACTCGCTTTTATTCATATGAAAGTGTTTTCTCCATCATTTTCAAGCTCCATACACCATTTTTGTTCCAAGCCAAAAGGAGATGCATGAAGATTCGTTAGGTATATAGAACCTAACCAAAATGCAACTATTAGGAGGATCAGGCCCGGTTCTCATGTTGTGCGGGCCTTCCATGTGCACAGGGCCCCACGCGTGGGATCCACATTTTTAGCTAATTTTTTTTGTAAAAAAAGTCTTAAATTTTTTAATTACTTATAAAAAAAGTCCTAAATTTTATAAAACTTACAAAAGGCTCTAAATTTTGGCAAATTTTTTTTTTTTGGCACAAAGCCCATATTTCAATTGAGCCGGGCCTGAGGAGGATACAACTTTCCTTGCTTGATTTATAGGTCTTACCATTATCTACACATTAGAAATCAACTAATTCACATACGCACACACATGATTTTGTTTCCCGCAACTCCTTCGACCAAATGTACTACCGTCGAGTGAGGCAAAAAAAAGATAACCCATGTTGCATCAAGTGAGAGACATTGGAATACAAAGGGATAGATGAGTTACTTCAAGCCTTGCATGCTTAAACACTGGATTCACCTTTCCCCTGAAACTATTTATAAGACGAGTTAGCTCGTAGTCTGTCAGACAATTGGGTTTTGAAAGAAAAGATTGAAGAAATCACATTAGTACTACCATTTTAACTAGATGCAACACATGTTGTGGCTAAAGTGGTTGGTTCTTCTAATGTTCCTGAAATATGATGCATCACAACAGAGGTTACCATTTATGGCATCTTACCTACAGAGAGAGAGAGAGAGAGAGAGAGAGAGAGAGAGAGAGAGAGAGAGAGAGAGAGAGAGAGAGAGAGAGAGAGAGAGAGAGTCAGTTTCTGAGACCAAAAAAGCCTATGATGACATGAAGATGACCTCAAGTAACAACTCACATTATAAGAAGGGATCTCATTTGAAACAAGTGCAAGATACTGCTCCATTGCCTCCTCTTGGTTCATGTTTCCAAGTTTTTGCCAGGCGTTCCTTGCACAAATGTACGCACTGTTTTTCACTCTCACATAGAAGAAGTTGTTGAGGCGATAAACATCCGAAGCACAAGTACTAATAGAATCAAACTCAGCTCCACTGCTAATATATGTTTCATAGGGAAAGGTTCTTCTTTACTCAAAATTTTGTTGCATTTTCCTCTTCAGAACCGGAATCGGATTCGAGAAACGAAACATGGTTAACGGAAGACATGACAAAACAATAAGGTCTAACATTACAAACAACAATGCCTTGAGAACGAGCTACATTAACAATCTCAACGACTTGTCGAAAAAAGTGAAAACATCAAAACCATCTACTGATCTCTCTGGATTATCTAACCATTGATGCAAACTAACATCTTCACATTCCAACCCTCTTACATTATTATCATCTTCTTTAGGTAAGTTTCTTACATAACCAATGTGAGACACAGACTTAGACCGATTCGAAACACCAGAGATGTTTAATTCTGAAGAACCATCCATATTCTCATGATCCCATCACTAAGATTTTAAGAAAGTTGAGATTTTTAAAAGGCCCTTATGCAGAAAACACCAAAATCAGATATAAATTTTTATTTACATGCATAAAGTTCAGCATTACAGTATTTGCAATCCATCCAACGGCACATGATACATTATATGCATATTATTTACTGACTTACACATGACATCTCAGTTTTCAAACGAACAAAAAGAAAATAAATATTTGCACCAGCTTTTTTATTGGCGGAAAAATGGTTAAGTGTATTTTGATTTACATCACTAAATTGTATTAAAAAAATTTTTCCTTCTAAATGATTTAATTCGTTTTTATTTATTTAAGTAACCAACATATTTTGTTGCTAAATTTGAAAAAGAAAAAGAAAACATTGTTTTCAGTCTACTAAAAGGTTGCAACATTTTGGGCATCAAAGGTCGATGATGATCTGACTCACCGAAAGGGACTAAGGGAGAAACTCAATTTGCGCAGATTCTGAATTTGTCATCACGCGATCCAGACAATAACGTATATCATAAGTGTATGTTTTCCAATTTTTTATGGAAAAATGATTCTTACCTACACGAAGTATTGACTAATATGTTGAAAACCATCTCAAGTATAAAAATGTCTTCTAAACTATACAAACTATTATGTAATACATAGTGACATACATCAAGTATATGTAAATATGTTAGAAACTACAAATTAGTATTCTTTTATAAATATTATTAGTTTGGGATTAATATGCAATTATTTTAAATAAAATCTATAAGTTTATAAAAAAAATCCAAAAGCAAGTTAAAAACATACAAAATTTAAGAAATCAAAAGCAAATCCATAAAATCCAAAAATTTCTAAAATTACATTAATTTCGAATAAAAATTAAATTTTATTCTCATTGTAAAACTTATAAAACTTATAAAATTTTATTCTCATTATAAAACTTATAAAATTACATTGCAATTCGCTGTTTAATGTTGGGATAAGAATAAAAAAAACTAGTTATAATTTTCTATACAAAGAGTGCAATTTTTTTGTTGTCAAAAAAAAAAACAGTCTAATTTATTTTTTTAAGGATTAGGCTAACGAGTCTTTTATTTGTGACCTAATGTTACAAAAACAATTCTCATACAAAAGTGTAATATATGTCATTTATGTGTTTTATTCTGAACTATTGAAATTTATTCAACATAATTTTAAATATATTTGTCGACCAACATTTAAAAAACTTTTATTTTATAAATTTAATTGGTTTTAAAATACATATAATTAGATCCCTATATACCTTACATTTTCAATTACTTTTTAGAAACTAAGAACTTTTTGAAGTTACAAATTTTTAATAATTTTGAATTTAACAAAAATAATTTAGTATATATTAAAACTGAAACTATAATTTAGTTTTTAATCGAATATTTTCATTATTATTTTTTCTTAAATTTTTGTAATTGTATTTGGTGTTTAAATTTATCTCAATTTATATTTTTTAAATTTTCTATTTTTAAGTATTTATTTTGTATGAAATTAATTACAGATTGATCCCTAAATTGATAATATTTTTCAAAAAACACCAATTTGTGGTTTTTAACATGTTTACATATACTTGGTGTATGTCACCATGTGTTACATAATAGTTTGTGTAGCTTAGAAGACATTTCTATACTTTGGATGGTTTGCAACATATTAGCCAATACTTCGTGTAGCTAAGAATCATTTTTTTTTTTATCAATGTACGTGTTTGTTTATTGGAATTCACTTATCATTTTCTTTTCTTTTTTTCGATCGAAAGAATTCACTTATCATTTTCAGAAAGTTATTTGTTTTATAAAATGTAAACTATGGCATACGCAGAAAAAAGTCAAATATTTTTTTACGGTTTAAATTTCAAAATTAAACTAATACAGAAATAAATGATTGGGTCTCGAAGACTTGAGAGTCAACACCCTCTATTCAGTAATAACACATATATATTTATGTATGTATTTGCAAGGAATGGTTTTGTAAATAAAATATTTTACAACAACACCTCTAACTTTTTGTGTGGCCCCTCTATAAATAGACTCAACGGTACTCAAAGTTGAACTGGAAGAAGATTCGCTTCATTCTCAGTTCTCAGATCGAAAATTCTCCACTGTATTCTCGAAATAACCTGCAAATTTCAAGAGTTTCAAGAGTACAACAACTGCAATTTGTGGGGGTATTCAAAAGTTTTTGAAGAGATGTCTCGTAATTGGAAAAATGAAACCGGCGGTGGGTTTCACGGCGGAGACGTCGCTGAGTCTCACGGCGGACGTGATAGACACGCCTGACACAGAGGCGTGGTTGAAGTAATCTTCATTCTTTTCTTTCCTTTAGAAATCATCAAGATCGAAACCCACAAAAAGATCCGATTTTTAGGGCGGATGCGATGGAGGGTTTCGCGGCGGACCCACAGAGGATCTTCGGGGGTCAAATTCCCAGGTTACTTGAATTAAAGTTACTCTGTTTGAGTATTTTCTTTCTCGAATCAATAACAAAACCGATTAGAGTTTAAATTCATCTGTTTGATTCGTTTCCAAAAGAAACTGAAAAAATCCTATATTTAGGGCCTAAGTGGCGGTGGACGCAATGGAGGGCGGACCCATAGAGGATCTTCTGGGATCAAATTCCCAGGTAACCCTCAATCTTTATTCACCCACTTCATCTGTTTGATTTGTTTCATAAAGTCTTTATTCAGGAACTAGAGTTAAGTTGATTTGTTTGATTTGTTTCCAAAAGAAACTTGTGTTGTTAGTGTTTACTTGAGTTAAAGTTACTCTTGTTTCAATCTTTTCTTTTCTGTAGCAACAATGTCGGTCCAGTCATTTTGGATGCCTTATGCATATGTGTAAAAAAGTGTCATTTTCGTACGTTTTCCTATACCGTAAAAATAATAATCTAAATGAAAAACACACATTAAAACTCCATTAAACCGTTTATAATTCTAAATAGTTAGTAAGAAATAAAAAAAAGAACAAAAAATAGAATTTATTTTAAAATATTGTTTTTCTTGTTGTTTTTAATTTTGTTGTCTATTTTGTTAAAAGAAAAGCGAAGAAAAGCCACTGATTCTACGACTAATATCAATCAAATCAATCAATATCGCTTTTCTTATTTTCACCCTTCACATGATAACAAATCAATCAATATAATGCACCCTTAAGATAATTTTTTTTGATTTATCTGAACTCTCAGGGAGGTCTAGTGTTGAGCTTGAGGGTAGGAAGAAAGAGATGCATATGCTAAAACCATGTGACACGAGAACCAGGATTGTGTGCTTCATGAATACGGTTGCAGATGTTGATTTTAGAAACGATGAGGACTACGAGAATTTAATGGAGGATTTGAGAGAATAAGGCCGATAATTCGGTAACTTAGTGAAAATTGTCGTCCCGCGACGCAATCATTTGACACCAGGAGATGTAAAGGTTTTCTTAAAGTATGCGGATTTGGATTCCGCATCAAGGGCCAGATCGCTGTTTGATGCAAACCGATTTGGACCAAACCAAGTGGTGGCTGTCTTCTATCCGGAAAACAAGTATGCTCACGGCGACTTTGATGGCTGATTTATTATTTTTATTTTTAATTTTTTAATTTTTTATGGACCTCCTAGATCACCTTCATCTTTGTATTGCTTGTGAATTCAATAATTTGGTTTTGGTGGTTATGGAACCTTTTTCTTTCTTTCTTTTCCCCCATTCTATGAGTGGCCCTGGGACTACTTGCTGCATTTAGACTGTATAATGTTTAACTCTACTAGCGTTTAGGAATATTTTTACCATATAACTAACATGATCGCTACAAGGATTCAAGAATGAATGTCTGTTTGTGACCTTGTATCTGTATCTCCCGACGTTAACCACCTGGGAAAACTCGATGATTTTTGCAAAATTGGAGCTTCTCTCTGATATTTTTGAATGTTTCTTTGAACGTAGTGATCGTAAAGAGTGTGTTTCCTGTACAAGAACTTGACAAACTCTCTGGATCATGCTGAGACCACCCAGAAGGTACATTGTCAGTATCCTTTTAAGCTTCAGCTTGAACTAGCATGACTTAGCAATCATGCTTTATTGTTTTAGTTCATGTGCACAAGGTAAATATCTTTCTAATTTCATGCTAGCTTTAGGTCTTTAAAAGTTTCTTTCGATTTTGTTGTTCAATTATTACCATTAGACAAATGTGAGTCTGTGCTCTGATGGGGCATTATAATCATCTAAGTGTCTTATTGTACCTTGAAAACTAGAAATGTGACTAAACTCAATGCTTTATTGCCCTTTTTACTGAAACAATATGATTGTTTAGCAGAGGAATATGTTGTCTATATCTGGTTGTATTGAAACAGCTGCAAGTTTGTTGGCTTTGTTAATGGAGGTAGTTGGAGCAACATTAGCATGCCTCAGGGCAATGGTTCGTTATGGATGCAAAGTCCGCATGAATCGTTGGAAACAGATCATTGCCTCAGAGCTTTCTGATGTTTTGCTTACTTTTCATGCTCGCTTTAAGACAAGTAGGAGGGTAAATAGGTGTTACGTGATGAAGAAAGACCTGAAACTTTGCCACAACATTCATCATGTACTAGTAGTTAGCTTTTTCGATGTGAACACTTGTGTCTTGCTAACTTGATTTCCTTTCACATGGTATGGCTTGTTATTCTTCTCGAGATTGCTACCAGATTTCCGACGCTGATTCTCTTGGTACAGCTGCTCTGGAAGGTGTTCTATTGTCGCTCATGTAATTCTAAAGTTACTTACAGCTCTTGTTTCAAAATCTACAAGTTTGTATGCTTGTTTTGTTAATGATTATGTGGTAGCCATACATTTGGATAAAAATAGTCACTGTGATTGTAATTTTAAAGCCTCAAAGTATTGTGTGGATTTTTGTTACCTCAGTAAGTAATTTATTTGATATATAATTTATTAACTGATATGACATGTCTTGTTTGAGCTGGTCTAATTAGCAAGCTTTCAAAATGGCTGTTTCTACTTATGTTTTTACCATGCCCACAGAATCTGAAACTGTAAGAACAAAACCAGGAATTCGACGAATCAACTCGGATGCAAAGTAAAAAGAGAGTACCAAGGAAAGATTATACAATAGGTAAGAGACTCTCAAACACTCTCTCTGTACTAGAGTCTCTCCATATGTGGAGGTAGTTAGTTGGAGCAACATTAGAATGCGAGTTTATTGCTCATGTGTCTCCAAGACTTAAGAGTCCACTCTATACTTTAAAAACATTATGTCTTAAACTAGACAGGTCTTGATTTCTCTTCTCTTGGAGAAACATAATGAGAAAAAAAGCTGCACAAAAACTAACATTTCATCAAAATGAGAAACTTTTCTCAAGGAAGACACAAAAAAACATCTCTACAATTATTCACAAACCTCAAAGAGAAGAACACCGAGGCCATAAGCACAAATACTAACACTACAAGAAAACAAGCAATATTCCGAAGGAATTTCTGACGGACGTAATATCCGTCGGAAATTTCCGACGGCATGCCGACGGATTTCCGAGCAAAATGAATCTGTTGGATATCCGTTGGTTTATTGTGACGGATTTCCGACGGTCACGGAAACCGTCGGTATTTCGTCGGAAATCCGTCGCCTTGTCCCGACGGCTTACCGACGGCAATAAGATGTCGTAATTTTCCGATGACTTTCTGACGGTGATCCGACTTTCTGATGTCGGCAAAGTTTGATTGCTCAGCTCATACCGACGGAACTAATTCTGTCAGAATTTTGTAACGGATTTCCGACGGAATTTCGACGGTTTCCAATGTCGGCAAAGTTTGAGTGGTTACCATGTCGTTAGCGGTGGCTGATGGGATTGGTGGGGTGTTATGTCGGAGGTTTTTGACGGGTTTCCGACGGATTACGAGTTCTATATAAGTTTCCACATTTCTTCATTCGTTCATAACACAATTTCAAAAAGGCAAAAAATTTGTTAGCGATGAGTTCATATTTTCGGTCTTGGATGGACGAGCCAATGATGGATATGAGCTCGAACTTATTAACGTCTGCATACGCTGAAGGTATATGCGAGTTCATGAATTTACCCAGAAATCAAAATGCAGCCAAAAAAGGTCAGGATATCAAATGTCCATGTTCTAATTGCTGTAATAGAATTAGTGTTGCGGTTCATACTGTTTAGAATCACTTATATAGATATGGATTTAGGGCGGGATATAAGGTTTAGTTTTTACATGGAGAAAGCAATTATGAATATGGTAGTACTAGTAGTAATGCACCTTATTTTCCGGATAGCGTAGGAGAACGTACAACGGAAGTAGATGTTGGGGTAAGTACGGTTGCGATGGTTAACAATGCGTTTAGAGAGAATTTGCAGTCGGGTGGTTATTAGGGTGATAGGGTTGAAGAACCTAATTTAGAATCTCGAAGGTTTTTTGATATGTTAGACGCATCAAAGCAACCACTATACAACGGTTGTAGGGAAGCTCATTCACCGTTATCTTCTGCTAGTAGGATGATGAACATGAAGACTGATTACAATTTGTCCGAAGAATGTGTTGATGCATTCGCCGAGTTTGTGAAAGATGTTTTGCCAGAGGATAATCTTTGTCCAGCATCATACTACGAGGTCCAGAAACTTGTTGCCGGTCTTGGTTTGCCCTACCAGATAATAGATGTGTGCATCGACAACTGTATGCTATACTGGAGAGAAGATGAGAACAGAAACAAATGTAAATTTTGCCGTAAACCACGGTTCCAGGACACAAGTGGCAGAGTGAAGATTTCATTCAAATGGATGTGGTATTTACCATTAACAGAGAGGTTGAAGATGTTGTATCAATCAGAACGCACAGCTAAGGATATGAGATGGCATACAGAGCATAGTCAAGATGGAGAGATTACGCATCCTTTTGACACGGAAGCGTGGAAACACTTTCAATCCGTATATCCAGATTTTTCCTATGAACGACGGAATGTATACATCGGCTTATCCACTGATGGTTTCAACCCTTTTGGAAAGCATGGAAGGAAATATTCATTGTGGCCGGTCATCGTAACACCTTACAATTTGCCTCCTTCTATGTGCATGCGGCGAGAGTTCCTGTTTCTCTCAATTCTAGTTCCTTGGCCAGATCATCCAAGACGGTCACTCGATTTATTCCTCCAACCATTGATCTATGAGTTGCAGATATTGTGGGAGCATGGTGTTGAGGCATTTGATGTTTTAATCCAAACATAATTTCAACATGCGTGCGGTTCTTATGTGGACCATAAGTGATTTTCCTGCATACGGTATGTTATCTGGATGGACAACGCATGGAAAATTGACATGTCCTTATTGCCAAGACAATACTACAACATTCCAATTGCAGCACAGAAGGAAGACTTTATGGTTTGATTGCCATAGGTGTTTTTTACCGGCAAATCATCCATATCGTCGGTCTAGAAGACATTTCATGAAGAATTTACAAGTGTTACATGGTCCACCTCTTGAGATAGATGGTCGAAGCAAATTGGAACAGTTACGAGATTTTGGTGCAGAGCGGACTCCTGAATGTGGGGGTAATGGCCATCAGCCCGTCGACGGTTGTGGGGAATATCACAATTGGCACAAGAAAAGTATTTTCTGGGATTTGCCTTATTGGAAAGACCATCTATTGCGGCATAATCTAGATGTCATGCATGTTGAAAAGAATTTCTTTGACAACATCATGAACACCATTTTAAACGTACCAGGAAAGACAAAAGACAATTGGAAGTCTAGATTAGACTTGCCATTGATTTGTTCAAGGGCATCTCTTCATGTTTTGCCTAATGGTAGATTGCCGATGCCTGCGTACCGGTTAGACGCTGGTCAGAAAGAAGTTTTTTTTAATGGTTCAAAAAATTTGTAAAATTTTCAAACAGCTACGCATCTAATCTACGTAATTGCGTGGATTCTACGGAAGGGAAGTTTATAGGAAAGAAGAGTCATGATTGTCATGTCGTGATGCAGCATCTTCTTCCATTTATATTTGCATATCTTTTTCCAGAACCAATCCACCAAGCAATTAGAGGTATATTTCGTACTCCCATTAGTTTATTACTACCATAATATTACTATATTTGTACTAACTTGTGTACTTTTCGTTTATAGGAGTTGGTGCATTCTTCCGAGATTTATGTTCACGAACACTTACAGTCCACGGGATACGTAACTTAGAGGTTAATATCCCGGTTCTTCTTTGTAATCTTGAGAAGATATTTCCACCATCTTTTTTGACGTTATGGAACATCTTCTTATTCACCTCCCACGAGAAGCAGCCTTAGGAGGCCCTGTTCAATACCGATGGATGTATCCGTTCGAGCGTTACATGTTTCACCTGAAGAAAAATGTTAAAAATTTGAGCAAGGTTGAGGGATTTATTGTTGCACAGAGCCTAAATGAGGAAGTCTCACACTTTGCCGAATATTACTTTCCATCGGAAGTTCGTACTAAGGCGAGACGTCCTGCCCGACATGATGATAGAGGTGAGAAAGCAGTCTATGCATTGGTTGTTCCTGAGTTATTTGCCCAAGTTGGTCGAGCAAGTGGAGAAGGAAAGAAACGCAAACTATCAACACAAGAGGTCACACATTTTCATACGTATATCCTTAGAAATTGTGATGAAGTTTTGGAGTACGAAAGGTATATCAGTTATTATACTAAATTTATGGAATTATTTGCCTTTATCTACTAACAACTGTTATGTTACAGGATCTACATGTCTCTAGCACATGATTACCATTCTAAGACAGATGCCAAACTTGCTGTCTTGAAAGATGAAGAATTTCCGGGGTGGTTGAAATATCATGTAAGTTTAATATAATTACTTACTCTGACTTTTCCAGGTTTTCACGTTTATATGTTACTGATATATTACTTATATCATTTTTAGGTTTCCGAAAGTTTAGCAAGTGGTCAATCAATCCCGACATGGTTAGTGGAGTTTGTTCATGGCTTACGCAGTACCGCGACTTCATATCCCAAGTTTTGCACTAGGGGATATTCGTTCAGGATCCGTGAGGAAGGACGTCAAAGGTCAACTTTGGACTATGGTATTTCGTCGCAATCGGGTGATACCATGTACTATGGGATTTTAAAAGAAATCTTGAAAATCCACTATCCAGGAATGTTGGACTTGAGGTGCATTGTGTTTATGTGCGATTGGTATGATCCATCCAATGGTCGAGGGGTTCGAGTTGACCCTCTTGGTGTTATTTCGATAAATTCAAGCCGGAAACAATAGTATTATGATCTATTTATCCTTGCGTCTCAAGCAGACCAGGTATCAATACAATAATATGTTTACCTACGTACTCATACTTAAGGTTTCTTTTGCATGTATATTAACAATATCCACTATTTATTAATAGGTTTGCTACATTCCATATCCTCGAGTTGCCTATCGTACAGATCCTTGAATCACAGTAACTCTAATTAACCCGAGAGGAAAGATATATGGAGTTCCGGAACATGATGCTCTACCATCGATAAGTATACAAATGTCACCTGTTGAGGAGATGGATAACATTGACCTTGCCGTTGATGTCACACATATCGGGGATGATCTAGTGAATTCGGACGAAGAGGAAACACGTGAAGAATTTGACGACGATTTAGACTCTATCCCTAGTGAAAGTGGATCAGAAGATTCATAAATTATGAATAAATATGTGCTTATGAATGTTGTGTGAATAAATGTGTGATTCAGACTCCATCCCTAGTGAAAGTGGATCAGGACATTCAGGAGATTCATATTAATAATTTATGAATAAATGTGTGATTCAGGAGAAAAAATTTACAATATTTTAGCTTTGCTCATTGACAAATCCAATTGTAGAAGACAATCTGAGTATTACGACAGACAAATAAGAAAACAATAAAATTGCTGACCACCACGGATTCGAACTCGGGTTTGATATAGTTTTAAAGGAAGCATAACCATTTAATCTGGGGACGAATCTAGTATATCATTGACATTTAATAATATATAAGCAATTCCGGTTACTAATTAACAATATATTTTGATTATGCAACTCCAATAAAACATTACATTTAATGAAACATAAAATTTAAAATAACTTAATACACAGGTAGAGTAAAGACTTGCAAAAATTATACACACAAAGGTTATGGTACAAGTACATAATAGACAATATTTATTTACACACCATATGTCTGTATCCACTCCAAACTTACCATTGGTTAGAACTATTTAGTGATTTTCTTTCCCTTTTTTTTTTGGTGGAGAATCTAAAAATCGGTCGCACAATTCACTTTTGATTGCATCAACATCTATATTTAAATTTGGCTTTTCTGGGCTTTGGGCGAATTCAAAATCATAGTACTGATCCTTACATTCATTTGAAGTACTTCCACCGTAAGTATATGACGGTTCAGTGAATTGATATGGTTGGACGGGTTTGACAACCCGCTTCTGGTCAGGACATTCTGCCTGGTTATCGTATTTGTGATTAGGAAAACCGAACCCATCTTCATTTTTTGGAGTGCATGAATCATCTTCCCACGAGTATGTGGGTATATCTTTAGTGTATTTGTCGCACTGAGATGCCGATTCCGACGACAATTTTGGAATGTGGTGGATGTTTGGCGAGCACTGGCTGTCAGGCACTATTATTGATGTGGAATCTTCTTTATGGATTGGTGAGCACATATCAAATTCCCACGAGTAAGTGGAAATCTCTTAAGTGAATTCGTCGCAATGAGATTCGGTTTCCCACAAGTATTTTGGAATATAAAAAAAATTAGCCTCAGATGTTTTTTTGTGTCTTTATTAGGAGAGGTAGAAGACATTTTTTGTGTTATTGAGAGGTGTAGAAGATATACACTCTATCAGGTGTATTTATAGTAGAAGTTATATGTATAAATCGTCGGTATTCCGTCCGTATTATCGACGGAATTTAGACTACATGATGTCGGCAAAGTTTGACGGATTTTCAACGGAGCTATGTCGTCAGAATTATGTAATGGATTCCCGACGGATTTGACGGTTTCCAATGTCGGCAAAGTTTGAGTGGTTAATAAATCGTATGTTGTGGCCGAAGGGATTGGTGGGGTGTTCTGTAGGAGTGTTTTGACGGTTTTCCGACGGATATCCGTTCTACATATGTTTCCACATTTTCTCATTCCTTCATAAACAAATTTCAACACAAAATCATAACACAAAAATATTCAATTGCGGAATGGCTAACAGAGATCTATGGAATTACTATATGCAAAACCGAGTCCCCGGTCAAAACCCTCGAAACACAACTCTTGTTCCTTCAAGCCTTCCTTACGATAACTTAAATGTTACTGATGCTCAACCGACAATTTCAAACCATCCAACTCAACAATCCCAGAACCAAACTCCCGTAATACCGGGACCTGACCAAGTCGTACGGCGAGGACTGTTTCGCAAGAGGTCTCATGATGCAAAGGTGCTGCGAGGTGAAAGTTCTCAGACACGCCCAACACAAGATTTTATTCATGAGGTCATGAATGAGCCACCACAGGCCGACCATGATTTTAGTAGTCCTCGGTGGACGTCTACTATCGATTACATAATCCATGAAGGTATATATATATATATAATTACCGCTTTTACTTTTACAATAATGATTGTAGCTGACAAATACTAAATCTATCATTCATACATGTAGGTTCTTGTAACAATAGGAGCACACCATTTGCAGAAATTCATTCCCCGCATTCACAATTTGTGAAAGTCAAAAAGGTTTACATTTTCGACCTATTTTATTAACATTTAGACATACAATTGATCAGACAAGGATATTCTATTTCATTATCAGGTTATGGCTATGCTCTCTAGTTTGACCCCCAATGACCAGGGAGATCTGCTAGTAGCCTTAAAAGATTTTTCAAAAAAATCGAGGGAACCATGCACCATAATATCTTCAAGAAGGACGAGTACAGACTCACCACTGGTGTAGGTGTGGTGGTCATCCTAAAGAATGTTACCGTTTGCGGTTTTAACAGGAACTCAAAGTACCTGAATATCACAAAGCGGAACATTGTTAAGGTAGATGTATATCATACGTTTCTAAATATTTCTAGGAAGGCTTAACTAAATTCATTTTTCAAACAGATAATCGGTGTTAATTCGATAATTGTTGAATACCAACCAACGGAAGTATCTACCATCGATGAGGAAGATGAAGGAACTACTGGGTACGAATATTAAATAGGTTGAGACTCAGATGATGAATAAACATCCGACCCGTCCATGATTTTAATATTTTCCGACTATCCATTGTACGAGTTTATCCGGATAATGTTGCTATGTGCAATATTTTACCATCCATGATTTTAGTATCTACCATAGATGATTTTATATGTCATATTACGGATTTTCGACTGATTTTGTGTTCATGTAATATTTCCGCTTAGAAATATTTTTTGACGGATTTCTGACGGATCCTTAATTCATTTCTTTTCTATTCGGAGATAGGAAAAAATTGAAATAAATTTACGAATCCGTAAGAAATCCGTTATAAATTTTGACGGAACTCCGACAGATTCTTAATTTTATTTCAATTTTTTCTCTCCGAATAGAAAATAAATGAATTTAAGGATCCGTCAGAAATCCGTCATAATGTATGACGGATTTCTGACGGATTAGATGATTTTATATTTGTTCTATTCGGAGATAGAAAAAAATTAATAAAAAAACCAAAATCCGTCAGAATGTCCGACGGATTTCCGACGGAAAACTCTAATTTTCTGCCGCCTGCACACTTTGATATTATCGACAACGCGGGAAAATCCGTCGGAATGTCTTGGTCTGTCAGAATTCCGTCAGAATCCATTACATAGTCCATTAAAACCAGAGACTTCGTCTTTCCCGAAGTCATTACGACACAATTTTGTTTTTCTCCGAAATTGTCGACCATTCTGTCGCCGATTCAGCACCGATTCCGACCGGTTTTCCGACGTTGACAATCCAATTGTCAAACCCACTCACCCACTCAACAATCCATGTAAGTGTTTGATGATTTTAAAGAGTTTTTATTGATTTGTTCTTGAAATTGTTTGTTAGTGATTTGGGAATGGTTAATTGTCCGTTTAAATGCATTGTTCAACATGATTTCGTAATTGATTATGACATTTTTAGTCATTTTTGAATGAACGGATTTTGGAATTTAGGGATTATAAGGTTGTTAGGAATTTTTGGAATTTAGAGAATATTATGAATTTAGCAATTTTTAAAATTTAGGGATTTATGGATTTATGTAATATGATAAATTTAGGAATTTAACATTTTAGGTTTTTCGGGTATTTGGGATTTACGATTTTACAATTTTTTTAAATTATTTGAATTATAATTCTAAAAATTATTTTTGGTTTGTACGGATTGATAAAGATTTTTAATATTAGTAATCTATAAAATTCTAAAATTTTAATATTTTAGAAAATTTGTTTATAAAAATTTTAAAAAACCAATATAATTCCTTGAATTTTAAAACATTTAAAATTTTTAAAACATTCCTAAATCCCTAAATATGTATATCTAATAATCCAAAAAACTAAAATTTAAAAAACCTCTAATTCCCCAAATCACAAAATTCCAAAATCCCCAATTCCCCAAATCTCAAAATTCCAAAATTGCAAATTCTCAAGTTACCATAAATCCTAAAATCTATAAATTCCAAAATCTCAAAATCTGAAAATCACAAATTCCCAAAATCCCAAAAACCTTAACTCACTAATAAAGATTTTAAATTTTAAATTTATAATTCACATACTAATTTTATATATGTAAGAAAAAATTAAAAGTTATGTAGAAATTTTGGAAATCGTAGGGATTATAGGCGATTTCATAAGACTATGGGAGGTGGTGCTTCCACTAGCGGAGGCGGTGCTTCCACTAGGGGAGGTGGGACTGCGAGTCAGTCGTAGATCCCCGACACTCCTCTTATGGGTACAGGTAGCTCAGCCCCTACGGCAATGAGCATCGAGGAGTTTGTGTCGCAACCCGGTCGGGATAGCTTGCCTCACCTTGATCCGGAATTACCACCTAACACGACCTGGTAATGACTACTTTTGAAAATTTATAGGATTATATTAACTTAATAAAATTGTTCACAAAATATCAAACAAAATATTGTGTAGGTTCCAACTTTCGGAAAACGGTATTTCGAGTTCTATCAACGCAATGATCAATTTCTTGATAACTAAACCGTATCCCACTTATTTTGACATGCGGGTGGCAGACCAGGACACATGGTTTCAGCAATTTGCGGTATGATTTTATATTCTAAATTAAAAATTCATCTTTTATATTACATTCCAATTGTCAATAGTAATTCGGGAATTGTTTTTTTCAGCAAGAATTTACGTGGAACCCACAGTTGACTGCTATGGTCCGACGTAAATTCGACCAAAAGGCGAGTAGAAAGTACTCTCAGAAGATGAACGAGTGGAAGGACGCGTGGTTCAAATATGGGAAGGTGCCAAAGGTTCTGAGAAAGGACAAAGTATTATAGGCTGGAATACTTGCACATTGGCAACAGAAGGACACTCAAGCGACCTCCAAAAAAAACTCGACTAACCGGAATAGCAACCGCAAGGGGAAGGGACCGGCGACCCATAACCTCGGTGCAACGAGCAAGGCGTCACGTGTTGCACAACTGGTAATTTTCTAAATTTTTCAAAAATTTTTAATTATCGCTAACATTTTCCGTACTTGACTATGCTAACAGTTTGAGAAGACCGGTGTGCGTCCTTCGCATCTTGATGTGATCAGAGATGCCCACACAAACAGAAAGACTGGTGAAATCCAAGATGCGATTGCTCGGAAAATCGTGGAGAGCGTGGAGAGGCTCGGGGAGGAGTACCTCCAATCGCAACCGATCGTCGATGGAACTCCGCCCCCAACCGAAGTTCCATTCGACAAGATCAACGAGTTCACTTACGAGGTTAGTAAATGTGTCAATTTTAAACACATTTAAAATACCTTTTAATACGAATAAGTTTTGAAATTGATTGATTTATTTTTTTCGTAGGTTACCCCTAAGAACAAAGGTCGTTTCTACGGCCTCCCCGAAGACAGTTCCTCATCCGTTTCGTCGGTTCGCTTTGACGGTGGTAGCAGATTGGTAGCACAAAACGCCGAACTGACCCAGCGGCTTAGCTCTTTGGAGGACCGGTACGAGAGAGAGAAGGCGGAGGCGGAGGAACGGCACCAGAGAGAGAAGGCGGAGGCCGACGAACGATATCGTGCGATGGAAGCGAAGCTGAACGAGTTTTTCCGTAGTCATCAGTCGCAATAGAGTTTTAAGACTTTTTAATTTTTATGTAAAACTTTAAATTGGTTTTAAAACAATTTAAATTTAATTTTAATTTAATTTTGATTTTTAATGTAATTTTTTTTTAATAATTTATTTAATATAATATATTTATTAAAAAATAATTGTTTTTTTTAAATAATTAGAAATCCGTCGGAATTCCATCGGTTTCCTAGACCGTCGGAAAACCGTCAATTTCCAAGCCAGTCGGAAATCCGTCGGGTTACTTGACCGTCGGAAATCCGTCGGTTTCCTTGTTCGTCGGAAATCTAAACTCCGACGGTATTACGGCGGAGTGTCAACGGATTCCGGTTATCCGTGTTCCGTCGGAAATCCGTCGGTTTTTCTGACGTATTTCCGACGATTTTTCATTTCCGACGAGATAGAACCGGCGGACCAGATCCGTCGGAATAGCACCTACGGATTTCCGACGGTTTTGGCCGTCGGAATATGCCCTGTTTTCTTGTAGTGTAATAGAATCAAACTCATCTCCACTGCTAATACATGTTTCATAGGGAAAAGGTTCTTCTTTACTCAAAATTTTGTTGGATTTTCCTTCTGAGAACCGGAATCGGATTCGATAAACGAAACATGGTTAACGGTTAACGGAAGACATGACAAAACAACAAGGTCTAACATTACAAACAACAATGCCTTGAGAACGAGCTACATTACCAGTCGCAATGACTTGTCGAAAAAAAAGTGAAAACATCAAAAGCATCTACTGATCTCTCTGGATTAATTTATTGTTGCAAACTAACATCTTCACATTCCAAACCTCTTACATTACAATCATCTTCTTTAGGTAAAGCTTCTTACAGAACCAATGTGAGACAGAGACTTAGAACGATTCGAAACACCAGAGATGTTAATTCTGACGAACCATCCATATTTTCATGATCCCATCATCACTAAGATTTGAAGAAAGTTGAGGTTTTTAAAAGCCCTTTATGCAGAAAATTTTATTTACATGCATAAAGTTCACCCTTACAGTATTTGCAACCAATCCAACGTCACATGATACATTATATGCATATTATTTACTGACTTACACATGACTTCTCAGTTTTCAAACGAACAAAAAGAAAAGAAATATTTGCACCAGCTTTTTTTTTGTTGGCGCGCGGGAAAATGTTTCAGTGTATTTTGATTTACATCACTAAATTATATTAAAAAATCTCTGCCCTTTATTTATTTAAGTAACCAACATATTTTGTTGCTAAATATCAAAAACAAAAAAAGACATTTTTTCCTGTCTACTAAAAGGTTGCAACATTTTGGCCATCAAAGATCGATGATCTGACTCACAAAAAAAGATTAAGGGAGAAAGAAACTGAATTTGCCATCGCGCGATCTAGATAATAACGTACATCATGAGTGTATGTTTTCCCGTACCAAACTCTCCTTCAAAAGTGCGCAAACGTCATTTTCTTCTCTTGTAAGACCTTTCTTCTTTTCTTCATTCCTTCGTAGTTCTATTCCAATTTTATCAACGTACGTGTTTTGTTTTATTTGAATTCATTTATCATTTTTAGAAAGTTTTTTTTTTTTTTGATAACCAATCATTTTTAGAAAGTTAGTTATCTGTTTTAAAAAATGTAAACTATGGTATATGCAGAACAAAGTCAAATATTTTTTTACGGTATAAATTTCAAAATTAAACTAATAGAGAAATAAATGGTTGGGGGGAGGTATAGGTTAATTACTTGCCACAAAGAATATATCTCCCTAAAAGTCTCCAACTTCTCTCTAGAGAAACAAAAGGAAAAGCTTAAAGTTCTCATATGTTTTTTTTCTCTTTTCGTTGATCTTTGTGTTTGTGGATTTGGTTTTCCGGCTAGACCGGATTTGTTTTCCCAGGGTTGGCCCAATAGTATTTCATGCCTAAAGCAAGAAGAACATTTGTGCCCATTAATAAGCTTTAATATTTCTAAAAAGTAAAAAAAAGAAACATTAGCAAGATTCGAACTCGTGAGATGGGACTTTGCCTACATCACTCTACCTCTAGGCCACATCAATGTTTTGGTAATTTGCTGCCCTTTATTTTATTATAGATATTTGGCGCCTAAAGCAGCAACTTTACCTGCTTTAGCCTAAAGCCGGCTCTGCTTGTAATGTATATTATTACCACATAGTTAAAAAAAAATTACGATTAGGAAATGTTGAACCGAAACTCATACATCCATCCAAATCCGAAATCAAAACCCGAAATAAATAAAAAAATTCAAATGCTTAGCAAAAACAAAAAACATAAAATCAAAACTCATACATCCATCTTGTCTCAAGTGTCACTCGATCTTACGATAAACTTCTGATAGACTTCGCCTTTAGTATTTCTCTAATCGTGCCAACAATATTTGGTTATACAAAAAAGTTATTATGGAAATCGACTCAAGTCTTGCAAGAGATACAGATACGAAAATATAATAAGATATGGTGGGTGATATTATGTACCACGTGGAACACTGAAGAATTGAAAATCTAATTAAGGACCACGCCATTTCTGCATGGTATGTATATGCTTGAGTGTGTTTTTAGGATATATACGTATTTGTTGCCTTTATCCCTATAAACCGCGAAGATTACCGCTTATGCCCCATAAAATATTATGATATTATAAATTTATAATAGTAAAATGATTTAAATTTTATTGTTTATAAATCATAACATTCTATATATTGCATTGCTAATGCCCCATATACCGAGGAGATTATCATGTTTTTTGCATTGCATCGTGTCATATCGATTTGGTATTTTGCGATGAGGAAGCAAGCTTTTTTCTAAATAAAATCATAGTTTCACGAGATTAAAATGAGACTTAAATGACAAAAAGTTAGTCATAATATGGTTCTCATTCCACCATAGTTTGCATATACTTACCGAAAACTTCATAGTTCACATTCATATAGTATGAATATTTGTTCGAAAACTAATATGTTGAGAAAAACAGCAATCAATATGTTACGAGCAGACCACTATCAAAACCTCAAGCCAATGCATGCCATCTCTAGTCTTGCAATTGTAAATACTTTTGTTACCTTTTCATATTCTATTCTTTTGGGATATCATCAGGGCCGGCCCGACCTAAAGCACATGAAGCTTGTGCTTTAGGCATCAACATAATATAATTTTGTTTAGGGCATCAAGTCTTGAGTATCGAGTGTGGCACAATGGCTTAGTGGCGCGGGTTTGTCCCTGAGGTGAGGTAGCAAGTTCGAGCAATGATGCTGTCGTTTTTAGTTTTGTTTTTTTTAAGTATTTAGTTACTGAACTTTAAGATTTTCTTTTGCTTTAGGCCTCGTATCATCACGGGCCGGCCCTGGATATCAATATAAGTTTGTAGTGGATATGTTATTGGATCAATGTTGGCCTCGTCGTAAGTAGGTAGCGCTTTAAAGCGTATGGAAACAGAGATTCTATCGTAGAATTGGTGCCTATTTCTCGCTTTGGTCGCTCTAAAAGCACCCGCATAACAAGGTAGCATGGTTAGAGCCTAGAGGTTACATAACATTAAGGCTTCACATGGCCATATCTCAAGTCTTACTTTGTGCAACTTAAAAGTAAGAAAACATTTGCTGATTTCGACACGATTATTGATGGCAAATCTACATTCAGTCGTACCTGGTCAGGTACGTAGAATCAAACCAAAGGCAACTACTAGGAGGATACAACTCCGCTTTCTTGATTTATAGCTATGTCTTAGCATTATCTTCATACTATAAATTAACTAATTCACAGATAGCACACATATATGCTTTTGTTTGCTGCATCTCCTCAAACAAACCGTTGGGTGAGGCAAAAGAATTATGTAGAGACTAGATAACCCAAGTTGCACCAGCTGTGAAACATATTTTGAGATACAAAAGAATAGATTCCCCTTTGTTTCCCCCAAAGACCCTCCTTCAAGTCTTGCAGGCTTAAACACTGGATTCACCTTTCCCCTGAAACTATTTATAAGACGAGTTAGCTTGTAGTCAAACAAGTGGGTTTTGAAAGACAAGATTCGATAAATCGAGACACAAAGACATCATTTACTCGTAGAGAATTAGTTCTACCATATTTACTGGACACAAAACAAATTGTGGCTAAGGTGGTCGGAATCCG
Source organism: Draba incana (assembly GCA_963576765.1). Classification (NCBI taxonomy): domain Eukaryota; kingdom Viridiplantae; phylum Streptophyta; class Magnoliopsida; order Brassicales; family Brassicaceae; genus Draba; species Draba incana. Next base: position 33,973,240 of record OY755206.1, read on the forward strand.
ATCTTCTAATATTCCTGAAATAGGATGTAAGACAAGAGAGGTTACCATTTCTGACATCAAGATGAATTAAAAACCTTCAAGTAACAACTAACATTATCAGAAGGGATCTCCTTTGAAACAAGTGCAAGATACTTCTCCATTGCCTCATCTTGGTTCATGTTTCCAAGTTTTTGCCACGCGTTCCTTGTACACAAGGGAAGCACTGGTTGTCACTCTCACATACAAGTTGTTGAAAATGCTATAATCAAGTAAACTATACAATGACAAAATATGTTAGGAAATCTTGGAGATTTCAAAATCGCCTTGAATATATAACCTTATATTTATTAGAAAACTTAATATTTGTGTATAAAAGATTTCATACAACTTATGAAATATATTCAAGGTGATCTAGTAATTCCCGAGATCTCCTAGAAAATCCTAATCAAGCAAGTAAAAAAAGCCTTTCCAGACTTGCAATCACAAAAAACAGAGACATGGAAAAAATTATGGTCTTTTCTAAGCAAACATGTTAACTACTCATTTAAAAAAATTAATTTGAAATTATTAGTTAAAATTCGAAATTGAAGTTGATAACAAAATTATTTACGGTCGTCCCTGTGACAAGAGAGATTGAATGGGTAAGCTTTGCCATCCATTGAAACATAGATGGTTGAAAAACTTGATAATGTATTTTGCAAGCAAAAATACAAGAAGAGCAATATTTTAAAAATAAATTCTATTTTGTTGTTTTTCTTTTATTTCTTACTAACTATTTGGAATTATAAATGGTTTAATTGAGTTTTAATGTATTTTTTTATTTAGATTACTATTTTTACGGTATTGGAAAACGTACGAAAATAACACATTTTTACATATATGCATAGGACATCCAAAATGATTGGACCGGCACTGATCAGAAGTCATTCTCAAAGCCAAATATACAGTGGATCTATTCCACTGTTTTACCCTAAATCTTCGTGGCCATGATCCCAACAGTCGAATCAAGTAACCCCTTGACTTCTAGCTCTTCAGTAACCTACACAATAGAACAGGATCATGAAACTTATCCTCACAATTATATTACTAATAATCTACAGGTAACAGGGAGAAACTAAACACAAAACCTTGATAATATCCAATAACTTCTTGTTCGTCACATCTTCGAGGTATTGTACAACCCATTTCCCAAACTCGTTCTTGCTATCATCACTCGAAGCCAGCTCACAGTAGGTGATGACAAGCTTTAGAATACTATCGACAGTATTCGTGTATTTTCTCTTGGTGTAACCACTTTTTTCGATTCCAGTACCCACAGCTGGGGATGCCAATGGAGACAATGTAGGTTTTTATGGTTTTTTTTGGTTTTTTTGGCGAGTTTACCTGAGAGATATGTTGATGCAAGTGCCACCATCTTGCTGAACGTTATCGGAGCTGATCAGGGTGATTGTGACTTCTGGTGGGATTATTTCGTCCGTGGATTTGGCACAAATTAAAGGTTCAGTGAGGGTGGAGCCAATGGTAGAGGTAGCACCAAAACAGATGAGAGAATCCTTGTCGAGTTTCGGGAGGCAGAGCTGAAGTAAAGATAATTCACAAAAAGTAGATAAGTTTTCTAACAACAAAAAAAACAAAAACATAAACAAAATCAAAGTTAGCAAATTCCTTGCCGACGCTAACATATCCTTGCAGGGTGCAAGGGAATTATTATTAATGGCTTCTGCTCTGAATCGTAATCGTATGAGCCCGATAAGGATACACTCATGTACTTGGTACTCGTCGGAATACCTCCTCTGGGTGAGCTCCTTAACTGATTTCTTGGCTAAAAATTTGGTAAAGGGATTTCAAACTCCAATGATGGTAGTTCTGGCGAGATTATGGTAGAGCTTCGTCGTCGTCCTAGCCTTTGGCTCTTCTCCATCTCAAGGCCTCTCTATATGTAGAAGTCGAGACCACCATTAGAGTGAGAATTGACTACATAGCTTATGATTAAGATTGAACTTAAAATTGGATTTGGAATCTAAGCTTACCGAAATTTAGTTTATCAGGATTTTTGGTTAAGAGGATTAATTGTGGTACATTTCTTCACCACTTAGAGTGAATACGCCCTTGAATATATATGGTTGTTCTCCTCCCCAGGGCCGGCTCTGGGCAGTGGCAAGTGGGGCCTACGCCCGGGGCTCACCCAATTTTTTAAAAATTTTTTAAAGAATAAAGACCCCAAATTTTTATATAAAAAAAATTATATTGCATAAAAGACCCCAAATTTAAATAGGTATACTAAAAGGGCCCAAATTTTTTTTGTTTTGTCTAGGGCCCCACCAAAAGTTAAGACGGGACTGCTCCTCCCCTGTTTAATCCCATATTACTTGTGAAAGTGTCATCCATACATGAGTCTAAAATAGCCTTTTAACTTCCTAACCAAGTCATGACAATTCAACATACATTTCCAATATATAAGAAGTTAAGTATTGTACGATCCATCATTTGTTAGAGATATAATGAAGATATGGTGTGATACGATTCTCAATCACATTCATTGTAAATATTTAGTTTCCTCAAGTACTCTCATCTCTGTTGTATATAACTATCCTCTGTATCATTCTATGAATATATCAATTTACATACCTTATATGGTATCAGAGCAAAAGCGGTACCCTAAAACTTCTTTCCCCGCCGCCCCCTCTCCTCTTCCTCTGTTCACGATATTCTTCTTCCCCTTTCCAGAACTACTTCTCCAATGGCAGCCACAGCAGAAATCGTCGAAACCAACACCTCCCTTCTCCACATAAACATGTCAAACATCACTAAGTTAACCTCCACAAACTATCTGACTTGGAAAATTCAGGTCCACGCCCTTCTTGACGGATATGAGCTTGCCGGATACATTGATGGCGTCACACAACCGCAGTCCACAACCATCACGACCAACAATGTCGCTGCTCCCAATCTAGCCTACAGGAAGTGGAAACGCCAGGATAAGCTTCTATACAGTGCCCTCTTAGGCACACTCTCTCCGACGATTCAAACCCTCGTCACCAAATCCACAACATCGGCAGAACTGTGGAAAACCATAGTCACCACCTACGCAAACCCCAGCAGAGGTCATATCTCTCAACTCAAACAGCAGCTGAAACAGTGCTCAAAAGGCTCTCATACGATCGATGAATATCTTCAAGGCCTTGTCTCCCGATTCGATCAACTTGCTCTCCTAGGCAAACTAATTAAACAAGAAGAACAGATTGATCTCATCCTCACCGGCTTACCAGAAGATTACAAAACGGTTGTGGATCAAGTCGAAAACAGAGACGTTCCCCCTTCAATAACGGAACTCCACGAAAAGCTACTCACCAAAGAAGCTAAACTGCATGCTCTCGCGTCCTCTGTTTCAATCACGACTCTAGTCACGGCTAATATCGCAGCCACAAAGACCTGACCTTATCAAGGCAAACCAAAAAACCGTCAAGCTAGCTGGAATAACACCAATCATCAACAGCAATACCAACCCAGACAAGACACTCGCAACAATCCTAGAGCATATCAAGGTAAATGCCAAATCTGTGGAGTCTTTGGACACAGCGCCAAACGTTGTACGCAACTCCAATAGTACTCCCAACAAAGCTCGAGCTCCCACAATGGCTTGCTTCCCTCACCATTTCGTCTGTGACAACCACGAGCCAATGTTGCACTTGCCTCTCCCAATCCCACTAATGCATGGCTCATGGACAGCGGCACAACCCACCATATGACAAGTGACCTTCACCATCTCTCTGCCTCCACCCATACAATGGACAAGACTCAGTGCTCATTGGTGACGACTCAGGTCTGGCAATAACACACACGGGTTCTATTTCCCTTAACTCTCCTTTCCGCAATTTAAAACTCAGTAGCGTGTTATGTGTCTCGCATATTCAAAAAAATCTTATCTCTGTTTATCGGCTATGTAATAATAATAATGTCTCCATTGAATTCTTCCCTGCTCACTTTCAGGTGAAGGATTTGAGCTTGGGAATCCCATTAATCCAAGGTAAGACCAAGGATGAGCTGTACGAGTGGCTGGTATCTCAATCAACCATAAACTCCTTTTTCGCTACCACCACACCAAAACCTACGACCATAGATTGGCATAATCGTCTTGGTCATCCATCTCACTCCATTCTCAACAATGTTATTTCATCTTTTTCTTTACCGTGTTTATAATCTTTAAACTCTATTTGCTCGGATTGTGCCATCAATAAAACACACAAACTTCCCTTTCACCAAACGTCTATTTTCTCAACCCGACCTTTAGAGTACATATTCAGTGATCTATGGTCTTCCCCTGTTACGTCTATCGACAATTACAAGTACTACTTAGTCTTTGTTGATCATTACACTAGGTACACGTGGATGTATCCTCTAAAGCTTAAATCCCAAGTCCGTGACACATTTGTGGCGTTCAAACCTCTCATAAAGAATCGGTTAAATGCCAAAATTGGCACTCTCTATTCCGACAATGGCGGAGAATTTATTGCGCTTCGATCCATTCTCACCGCAGCCGGTATAACCCATCTCACCACACCGCCTCACACACCGGAACATAATGGTATGTCCGAGCGAAAACACAGGCACATAGTGGAAACCAGTCTTACTCTGCTCACTCATTCGAGACTTCATAAAGTCTACTGGACCTATGCCTTTGCGACTACCGTCTACCTCATCAATCGCTTACCAACACCAGTGATTCAAATGATGTTTACATTCAAAAAGATCTTTGGAACCGAACCAAAATACTCCAAGCTTCGAGTGTTTGGATGCTTGTGCTTCCCTTGGCTACGACCATACAACACCCACAAGCTTCAAGATAGATCCACTCCGTGCGTCTTTCTCGGTTACTCGCAAACGCAAAGTGCGTACTTGTGCCTTCAAAAGAGCTCCGGCCGTATTTATGTATCACGTCATGTAAAATTTGATGAATCCTCTTATCCTTTCCAAGAAAACCACTCTCCTACCAAACCAATATCTCCCACAAACACTCTTCAATCCCCAACCCCACAACTCACCTACATACCCATTTCATCACCTTTACCTCCTCAAAACCCGGCACCAACCACACTCGTACAACCACAAGAAACAGGAATTCCGAGCTCAGGTTTTCACCAAAATCCAACGCCGATACAACTGCCGCCTACCTCTTCTCCATCGGCGATATCACCGCTGCAAACATCACCCCAGGTATCACCTTCTATCTCTCAAAACTCAACTTCTCCTTCTTATAACTCTGAGCCCACTGCTCCAAATATACATGGGCCAGAACCTATGGCCCAGGCCATTAACCCAAACACTTCTCCAATTCCACAAACCTCTTCTTCCCAAAACAGCCCAATACCAAGCCCAACACAAACTCATACCCATTTATCCACAAATAACCCATCACCTACAACTCACTCACCGCCGATATCATCTACTTCCCCTGTACTGTCTCCGATGTCACCACAACTTCAAAACAACCATCAAATGGTCACTCGACGCAAAAACATAATCACTAAACCGAACCCAAATATAACTACTCCGCCATCCTATCCTCAATTATCCCAGCCGAACCAAGAACCGTGGCTCAGGCACTCAAAGACCGGAGGTAGAGACAAGCAATGTCTACAGAAATCGATGCTTTTGCGAGTACCAGAACATTTGATTTAGTCCCGCGACAACCACACTACAACGTAATTGGCTACAGATGGATCTTCAAGAACAGGTTCTTCAACACAGGGTTCCATGAACGATGTAAAGTCTGTTGGGGTCGGTTTTCACCCGCTCAACATTAACATCTAAAGACAAGTCAGTAGAAGAAATGGTCCTCCAGATTCTCGACGAGGCAAGGCATGACAGCACCTAGATCTTCTTGCGGAGCGAAGCATGTGGCAGCAGAGAGAACCTGGGAGAAGCGCGAAGAGACTGGGGCTTCGGCCAAAGGAGCGACCACGGCCTCGCCTGGTCCGACCGAGCCTGGCTTCGGCCTATCTCGCGACCACTGCCTCGCCTGGTCCGACCGAGCCTGGCTTTGGCCCATCTCGCGACCACGGCCTCTCCCCGACGATCGATCACGTCCTCAGTCCCATACGATCTTCAGCCCAGTAACACGAAGCCCACGTAGATGCAGCCGACTCTGCAGAAGCTTAGGAAACGTAGCCGCCTTAGACATAGTATAAATACCTCTTTGTACAAACCCTAAGGGGATCCGCAATTTTCATACACAAGCTTTGTACTCAACTTTACATAGCAATACACACAACTCTTTCTCAATCTCTTGTGATCCCTAGTTAACATAGAAATCTCTAAATTCCCCTCACGAACTCTTACAAATTTAGTTGTGTTGGTTTCGACCCCCACAATTTGGCGCCGACTAAGGGGACCAGAGAATTTCTAACACACAAAAGCTAGGGTTCAACACCACCAACGAAGATGTCAAGCAGCAGTACCGTAAGCAGCGAAGGATCGCCGTCTCATAGGAGCTGGAACGAGGAAAACACTATCAACATGATCATGGGAGGATTGCAGTATTGTGCTGACAACGTAACTGCGATCGAGTCTTACCAGAGGCGTGCTGAAGTCTTCACCAACATCGCCTCATCCCTGGAGGCGAAGCGCGCTAGTGATCCTATCGCTTTCGATGAAGAAGATACCGAAGGTATTGACCATCCGCATAGCGACCCCTTGGTGATCAATCTAACTATCTTCGGTTTCAACGTCGCTCGAGTCCTCATCGACACCGGAAGCTCGGTGGACGTTATCTTCAGAGAAACACTCGAGAGGATGAAGATCGACCTGTCACTCATCACAGGGCAACTGAAGCCTATAACGGGCTTTTCTGGCGAAACGACCGTGACAATGGGAATGATTTGTCTGCCAGTGGAGGCTGGAGGCGTCAAGCAGGTGGTGAACTTCACGGTGTCTGATCATCCCGCCATCTACAACTTGGTCGTGGGAACACCTTGGCTTAGTCAGATGCGAGCTGTTCCGTCAATATACCACTTGTGCTTAAAGTTCCCGACCAGAGACGGTGTGAAGACTATTTTTGGCAGCCAAAGAGATTCACGCATGTGTTTCTTAGCAGAGCACAAGCTGCGCAATCATAAGAAGAAAAAGAATATCCCGACCTCGCTGGAGCTACAGAAGAAGGTAAAAACTAATTCTAGTCGGGCGAAAGACCTGGCCAATCTCATACAGCAATTATAGATTACTGATGGTCACGCTGAAGAGGAGCGGCCAACCTGCAAACCCGTGCTCTCTGTGTGCATCGACGAGCAACACCCAGAGAGATGTGTCGAGATTGGAGCAGCTCTTGACGAAGCCCTCAAGGCAAAGCTAGTGGCCTTTCTCCAAAAGAACATCAACACCTTTTCCTGGGCCGCCGAAGATATGCCTGGGATAGACATCAGTGTCACCAGCCACGAGCTCAATGTTGATCCTACGTTCAAGCCGGTTAAGCAAAAAAGAAGGAAGCTGGGTCCTGAGCGAGCAAAGGTTGTTAATGACGAAGTAGAAAGGCTTCTGCGTGTCGGTTCGATAACCGAAGTCAAGTACCCCGACTGGCTCGCCAACCCAGTCGTGGTCAAGAAGAAGAATGGGAAGTGGCACGTCTGTGTGGACTTCACGGATCTTAACAAAGCCTGCCCGAAAGACAGCTTCCCCTTGCCTCACATCGACCGCTTAGTGGAGGCAACAGCGGGTAATAAGCTTCTTAGCTTCATGTACGCTTTTTGCGGCTACAACCAGATCCTGATGCATCCTGAAGATCGTGAGAAGACAGCTTTCATCACGGACCGAGGCATCTATTGCTACAAGGTGATGCCCTTTGGCCTGAAGAATGCCAGTCCAACATATCAGAGACTGGTGAACAAGATGTTCCAGGACCAGTTGGGAAAGACTATGGAGGTCTACATCGACGATATGCTCGTTAAGTCACTCGAGGAAGAAGACCACATCGTCCACCTGGAAGAATGCTTCAGCCAACTGAACCTCCACAACATGAACCTAAACCCAGTGAAGTGCAGATTTGCCGTGACTTCAGGCGAATTCCTTGGGTACTTGGTCGCTCGCCGGGGCATTGAGGCTAACCCGAAACAGATTAATGCACTGATCAAGATGGCATCACCAAAGAATAAGCGTGAAGTGCAGAGATTAACTGGGAGAGTGGCTGCACTCAATCGGTTTATTTCGCGCTCCACTGATAAATGCCTTCTCTTCTACAACACCATGCGAGGAAGTAAGCAATTCGAATGGTCAGAAAAGTGTGAGGACGCCTTCAAGCAACTTAAGGAGTATCTGGCAACACCGCCCATCCTTGCTAAACCAGTAACTGGAGAACCTCTTTTCCTTTACATTGCTGTCTCAGAAACAGCTGTCAGCGCTGTCCTGGTGCGGAAGGAAAGAGGTGAGCAGAGACCTATCTTCTATGTGAGTAAAACGCTCACCGACGCTGAGACAAGATACCCCCAATTTGAAAAGCTGCTGTTGTCCGTCCTCATGGCATCCAGAAAGCTAAGGCCTTACTTTCAATCTCATTCTATTATTGTCCTTAGTACTTTCCCACTGCGCTCAGTCTTATATAGCCCTAGTCAATCTGGCAGGTTAGCCAAATGGGCTGTGGAGCTCAGCGAGTATGACATCGAGTATAAGGGACGCACATGCAACAAGTCACAAGTGCTAGCGGATTTCTTATAGAACTTCCAGAGGACAAGGACTCAGAGGGGGTACAACCCGAAATCTGGCAGCTGTATGTGGATGACTCATCCTCGAAGAGTGGCTCTGGAGTTGGGATACGATTAGTATCACCAACCGGAGAAGTCCTTGAGAAATCGTTTCGACTTGGGTTCAAAGCTTCCAACAACGAAGCAGAGTACGAGGCCCTCGTTGCTGGCATAAGGCTCGCCCAAGGACTGAAGATTGAGCACGTTCATGCATTCTCCGATTCAGAGCTGGTGACCAGTCAGTTCAGCGGCGAGTACATCGCGAAGGATGATCGCATGGAGGCTTATCTGAAGATGGTAAAGGATCTTGCCTCTGTATTTTAGGAATTCACCCTCACAAGAATTCCCAGAGGTGAGAACACGAGCGCCAACGCATTGGCCAACCTCGCTTCTGCCACTACCATGCCAGAGGATCCGGCTTTGAAGCGGGTCATTCCAGTTGAGTTCATTGAATTCCCCAGCATTCAAGAAGATCTGGTGCTCGCCATCTTAACACGCTCTCAAGCAGCGAAGCAAGCGGGCGCCTTTGCTGAAAACATCAATGAAGACATAGAAATGGCGGAAGCTCCCGAAATCCCAGACGCTGACATGCACAACGCAGACGAACACATTGATGGCATCCCCGTCAGTGATATCTCTCTTGTCAGTAGCTCTCACCATCCCGAAGCGATCCTAATGGACACGGATGCCGAAGAGCTGGAATACGGCTGTGAAAAGTTATGGATGGGGGAGATACGAGAGTATGTTGCCGATGGCACGCTGCCTAGTGGCAAGTGGGCAGCCCGCAAGTTACAGAAGCAAGCAGCTCGCTATGTTCTACTTGATGGTAACCTGTTCAGGTGGGGATTCTCCGGTCCTATGCTCACCTGTGTAGAAGGGAATAAAGCAAGACGAATAATGGAAGAGGTCCATAGTGGATCCTGCGGCAATCATTCCGGGGGCAAAGCGCTTGCGGTCAAAATCAAGAGACATGGTCATTTCTGGCCAACTATAGTCGGTGATTGCATAAAGTTTTCAGCCAAGTGTGAGAAGTGCCAGCGACACGCTCCAAAAATTCATCAACCGACTGAGAGGCTTTCGTCTGTGACTTCACCGTACCCATTCATGAGATGGGCCATGGACATTGTTAGACCATTACACCCATCAATGCAGAAGCGGTTCTTACTCGTTCTGACAGACTACTTCTCCAAGTGGGTGGAAGCTGAGGCATATGCTACAATCAAGGATGTCCAGGTGGAAAGCTTTGCCTGGAGAAACATCATATGTCGTCACGGAGTTCCGTATGAGATCGTTACGGACAACGGTTTGCAGTTTATATCCAACCGGTTCAAGACATTTTATGCAAAATGGAATATCAGACTTAGCAAGTCTACGCCGCGCTACCCACAGGGCAATGGTCAAGCAGAAGCCGTGAACAGGAAAATCCTTGATGGCCTTAAGAAGCGCTTAGAGGCGAAGAAGGGCCGCTGGGCCGACGAGCTAGAAGGAGTTTTATGGTCCCACCGCACAACTCCCCGTCGAGCGACAGGCGAGACTCCTTTCGCCCTTGTCTATGGAACCGAGTGTGTCATCCCTTCCGAAGTCTGCTCGCCTGGGGTCCGACGCCAGCTTTTACCCAGCAACGAACCAATTAACCGATCGATGCTTCTTGATGCTTTGGACTTCCTCGATGAGCGTCGCGACCAAGCACTCGTCCGGATTACAAATTATCAGAGCGCAGCATCGAGATATTACAACTCCAGAGTCAGGGAAAGGCGTTTCAACATAGGTGACTTGGTTCCCCGTGAGGTGTTTCAGAACACAGCAGAACCAAATGCCGGCAAACTCGGAGCTAACTGGGAAGGCCCATACAAGATCACAACAGTCATTCGTCCTGGAGTCTATGAGCTCGCCACCATGTCCGGCACCCCAATCCTTCACTCTTGGAATGTTAAGCACTTGAAGAAGTACTACCGCTAAGCTATTCCACTAAATGAACTACGAGGCGACTTGATCCCTGCAAAGGGTACATAGGCAGCCTATCTTTGGATAGATTCAGTTGCCCCCCTCCATCAAAAAGGGGGGGATTTCATTTCACAACAGGTTCATTCCGAACGAGCTCACTCGATCTCCTCCGCTTCGGGGGGGGGGGGGGGGGGAGTGAGTGCTTTTCACAGTCTCTAGACGACTTCAGTTCCTTCCTTCGTCTACAAGGGGGGAGTGGGGTACCCGTACGCCACTCCTTGACAAAATCATTGAGAACGTCATCGTCAATCACAAACACTCGCCACAGCATTCATCATGAGAACAGCTTGTCCTTTACGGACTGATCGAAGCTTTAATCGAGTAGAGTCATTCCGTATTTATTACTGCTGGCCACAACAATAATGCGGAAATACGAACACAATGACATCCACAACGGATACAGCGCGCTATATAAGTACCAGTGTTCAGTATTGGGTCATGCCAACTGATCACTCAGAAACCCAACAAACGTCGTTGGTAAAATGCAGCTGTTAATGACCTCCGTTCGGCATGTACCCTGAACGTGTCATTCAGAAACCCAGGATTCACTCTGGTCAAAGTCAAGGTGAACTTGCTCTCAGACGGACGTGTCTAGAAGAGCAGCACCAACACGCAGAGCCCAACATCGATGTTGGCAAACATATGACAAAAAGGCATAACATCCCAAAGAATTCCTAAGTATAGGGACAACATCAACAACATCTAAAGCAAGTGCTTGAATCTAAAACCATCAAGGTTCACCATGAACAAAAGCTACAAAGTCATCCCGCATTCTCCACAATGCAAGGATCCAAAATAATAGCAAGGATACAAACCATCTACTGCTACAACCGAGATTATCAAATACAACAAGAGTTTTCAGAAACAAGAAACTACAAATAAACTGAGTCATAATCACAGAGAAACGGTCACGCATCCTCGTCAGCTACATCAGCATCCTCTGTGATCTCTAAGGCCTGCTTCACGCTATAAACAAGCTCATCAAATCTTTATCACCGTAAGGCCTCCTCTCTTCCTCAGCATCCGCTAATGAATCAAAAAACGTCCTTGATATATTAGTATTTTGGTCTCTTTTACGTATTGCTTCTTTAGTCTTTTTGGTTCTTTCTAGTTCCTTTTGTGTCTTTTCAGGTTCTAGGAGGCCTTCAAGCATGGATTGGAGTCAGTGGCGGTCATTGGAGCTAAATGGACGAATCTGGAGAAAAGATGGTGAGTTTCATAATCGAGCACCTGCTCGGTTTGGATCGAGCACCTGCTCACCCGAAGAATCAAAGAAGCCGTAACTCTCTGGAAAGCGGACCGACCGGTCCACGTGAGGGGACCGACCGATCCACGCTCAAAGATCGTAACCACCTGAAGACAGACCGACCGGTCTGGATTCAGACCGACCGGTCCCATGCCTGATCCGATTTTAACCTATTTTTCTCTATAAATAAGAGGTAGCCACCTCTGAAAAGAGAGTCCTGAAACATTTCTTTTGAGAGAGTTTTCTTTTGACGTTTCTTTAGAAACCTTTTTGGAGATTTTTATCCATTCTCATTCCTTGGATTTGCTTCTAACATTTGGAGAATCATTCCACAACATCTATTGAGAAGAATTCTAAATCCCTTATCTCTTTTATTATCATTATGAATTCTCTCTCGTTGATTGCTGCGTTTTTATTCTCCATGCTTGAGTAGTCCATTAGCTAGGTTAGGGAATTTCAATGGTGAATTAGGATTATAGTGACTGAGCCAAATAGGAATGTTATCATTTGTCTTCATCAATTGGGATTCGTATTGCATAGACTATTTTGATCACCTAGTCTATGAATTCAAGTTAAACTTATTCACGACAGTGCTCTAGGTTGCTAGATAAACTATTGGTGAGCAATTGGTGTGTAACCAACGACAGTTGATTGTTACCATCAATTGTGAACAAATTGAACCAATTCATTATTGCTTGTCTTCATCGCTGAATCCAAACGACAGTTTAGGCATTTAGGGTGTTAGATAAAGATATTGATGCATCACGACAGTGGGGCAATATTACATTTATGTTCGAGTTCTAGGCTGCGCTTAATTGAATCCTAAATAGATTGCTCAGTCCTTAATCCGAAGTCACCGGCGAATGACCTTAATCTAGTGCTTTTCTTTATTGAATTTACATCGTTTGATTATTTGCTGTTGCTTGTTACGAAAATCAAAACCCATATTTTATCTTAGCTTTAAATGAAAATCTATAGTTTCATAGTGTAACCTTGGTCTCTGTGGATTCGATACCTTTTATACTACTGCGATTGTCTGTGCACTTGCAGTTTTATTTGGGTTAAAACCTCTGACATCAGTCCTCATCGCCCTCATCAAGTCCTCTAAGGCAAGGCCAAGGAACGGTGATCTTGCTACGAAGACAGATCCCGGAACCAGCATTCTCATGACGCGCTTTCACCGGCTCCTGGGCTGCCGAAGACGCCGTCGGAACTGTGTCTCTGGTTCGGCACGGCGAAACAACCGCGCGATCATCTCCACTCACGGCCGCAACCACGGGCTCGCTCAAGACCGCGACCTCAGGGTCGGTCCTGCCTGAAATTGCGACCACATGGTTGGCTTTGGGCGATACCGCGACCGCATGGTCGGCCTGGGATGGCATGGGGTGACCACAGGATCGTTTATACTCAAAGACGTGACCGCGGGGGTCGATTCCACTCGAAACCTTGACCTCAGGGTCGGTTTGGTCCGACATCGCCCCGATGTCTTTGGCTCGATGCGACGACGCCGCCGGTTTACAACAATCAATCGAACCGAGCTTCGTCTTATCCATAACAACGATTTCACCTACAACAAATCCACAAGATGAATCAAAGGTCAACAATTTTCATCATTTACCAAGAACACATATCAAGAACAAGCTTCTTTTGTGGATTGTATCCAGGGAAGATTCTTAAAATTAAAGGTTATCTTTCCTAGAGACTAAGTCTAAGGGTTTGAATTCCTCAACCAAAACTCAAGGGAAACAAAAGTCTGTGCTCAGCTACTACCCACAATCAAGGATTGTTCATCCTAAAAACTAGATCCAAGAGCTTAGCGTCTCGACTAAAAAAAAAAAACTTATTGAAACTAAGAAAAATAGTTTGAGAAGGCAATGTAAGAACTTATCAAAGAAAAAAGGAAACACCCTTTCCTCCGGAAATCACCTGGAAACGTCAGCGACATTAGCAATCGCAACACGGAGTCTTAAAATCTCTATAGGAAATACGGAGTCTTAAAATCTTCGAGAGAAAAAGAAAAAATCTTTTCTGTAGAAAACGCAGCAGCTTCGACAAAGGAAGTACGAAGTCTTAAAATCTTCATAACGTTTACAGAGTCTTAAAACCTCTTGCATAAAGTCACTCTCTACTACTGTGAAAGAGGATAGGCAAGCGCCTTGACTTTAAACGTTAACGCTGATACTCAACACATCTTTTAACTCGGCACTATTAGCTCTAACATTACCGAGCTGGGGGGTTAACTGTTGGGGTCGGTTTTCACCCGCTCAACATTAACATCTAAAGACAAGTCAGTAGAAGAAATGGTCCTCCAGATTCTCGACGAGGCAAGGCATGACAGCACCTAGATCTTCTTGCGGAGCGAAGCATGTGGCAGCAGAGAGAACCTGGGAGAAGCGCGAAGAGACTGGGGCTTTGGCCAAAGGAGCGACCATGGCCTCGCCTGGTCCGACCGAGCCTGGCTTCGGCCCATCTCGCGACCACGGCCTTGCCTGGTCCGACCGAGCCTGGCTTTGGCCCATCTCGCGACCACGGCCTTGCCTGGTCCGACCGAGCCTGGCTTCGGCCCATCTCGCGACCACGGCCTCTCCCCGACGATCGATCACGTCCTCAGTCCCATATGATCTTCAGCCCAGTAACACAAAGCCCACGTAGATGCAGCCGACTCCGCAGAAGCTTAGGAAACGTAGCCGCCTTAGACATAGTATAAATACCTCTTTGTACAAACCCTAAGGGGATCCGCAATTTTCATACACAAGCTTTGTACTCAACTTTACATAGCAATACACACAACTCTTTCTTAATCTCTTGTGATCCCTAGTTAACATAGAAATCTCTAAATTCCCCTCACGAACTCTTACAAATTTAGTTGTGTTGGTTTCGACCCCCACAAAGCCCGTCTCGTTGCGAAAGACTACAATCAACAGCTTGGACAAGACTACACGGATACTTTCAGCCCCGTTATCAAATCTACCACCATACGTCTCGTCCTCGACTTAGCAATCAGCAATGGATGGTCATTAAAACAACTCGATGTTAATAACGTTTCCTTCAAGGCACCTTCAATGAAGAAGTATACATGGAACAACCACCAGGATTCATTGATTCCGATAAACCGACTCATGTCTATCGCTTCAACAAAGCAGTCTATGGACTCAAACAGGCTCCGAGAGCCTGGTATACCGAGCTCAGCAAGTTCCTACTCAGCCTCGGGTTCAAAAATTCTCTCGCAGACACGTCGCTCTTTGTTCTCAAAACCGGTAAACAATTCGTCTATTTATTGGTATATGTTGATGACATACTAGTAACTGGCAGCAGCACGACTGGAATAAGTCGTATTCTTCAACTCCTTGCCGATCGCTTCTCCGTCAAAGACCCGGAAGACCTAAACTACTTCCTCGGCCTTGAAGCACATCGGACCAAAGCTGGTCTCCACCTATGTCAGCGCAAATATATCCTTGATCTACTCCACCAATACGAAATGACGAATGCAAAACCGATCACTACCCCGATGGCGACATCACCAAAACTCAAGCTCAACTCAGGTTCCCCACTTTCCCACCCAACAAAATACCGCAAACTCGTAGGCAACCTCCAATATCTCCAATTCACACGCCTTGACATTGCGTATGCTGTCAACCGCCTCTCCTAATTCATGCACCGTCCCACCAAAGACCATTGGCAAGCGGCAAAACGTATATTGCGGTATCTTGCGGGAACACCGACTCATGGCATATTCTACAAAACCAACAATTGTCTACAACTTCACGCATACTCGGATGCCAATTGGGGAGGAGACTCCGATGACTACGTCTCCATGAATGCTTACATCATATACTTAGGCAATCAACCGATATCGTGGACCACGAAGAAACAAAAGGGAGTTGCACGATCCTCCACGGAAGCAAAATATCGAGCAGTTGCAAACACAGCTGCGGAAATACAATGGATATGCAACATTCTTACTGAACTAGGTATCTCGCTGCCGTCAACACCAACCGTACACTGTGATAACATTGGTGCCACGTTCCTCTTGCGCGAATCCGGTTTTTCACTCAAGAATGAAACACATTGCCCTTGATTATCATTTTGTTCGTGGTCATATACAACGCGGTGCTCTTCGTGTCACTCACATCAACACTAGAGATCAACTCGCCGATGCACTAACGAAACCATTATCACGTGCTTGGTTCCTTGATCTTCGACACAAGATAAGAGTGACATCAGCCCCTCCATCTTGAGGGGGGATGTTAGAGATATAATGAAGATATGGTGTGATAAGATTCTCAATCACATTCATTGTAAATATTTAGTTTCCTCAAGTACTCTCATCTCTGTTGTATATAACTATCCTCTGTATCATTCTATGAATATATCAATTTACATACCTTATACCATTCAACTTTTGTTGGCGTGACAAATTGCATGTTGTTAAAATTATATGTTTCAACCCTTAGAATAGCTCATCTATGCATCTCATTTCAATTTCGGGAACTGGCAAAACAAGACGGTCTGCTTTTTTTTTTAAGTAAGGTCATGCCTCCATATCTCTTATACCAAAATTTATAATAAGAAGTTTCAAAAAAAAAAAAATATATATATATATATATATATATATAATAAACATTTCATCATTTGGGGCGGTCTTACCTAATTTCCTTTACTAAGTGGCATTTGGCTAACCTTTACGCATGAGGTTGTTCCTTGCAAGGCGTGCCACCCTTGCCAATGGTTATGCACTTCTGCTAAGGTTTTACTAACCTCCTCAATGGTTGTTGGCATTTCCTCTTCCCTACACAAGTCAGTTAAACAGTCATCGCGTTCTGATTTGACCTTAACCAAACGGTTCACCAACTCTGGCCATGGCAAACCGTTTTTTGTAGGACACTTTGATCAACCTTTCGATAGTATCATTATCCACCTTTTCCTAAGGTTTGAATGCATTCAAGGGAGTTTAAAGACGAATCACACTAGAGAGGGAAAAGTTGGCAACGTCAAGAAAAGCCAAGGTTCATCGTCAAACAAATGTAGTGAAAAACCAGGACATGAACGAATGAAAAGTTTATTCGAACCATGAGACAAAAATATTGTTTGGAAAAGAAAACAACGTTCATCGCTTCAAAAGTAATCTCCTCGACTTGCGTATCACCCTCCGACAAATCGGACACACCTTATTCTCTTCTGACAGGATCTTCTGAGCACACTTGTGGCAAGTGGCAGAGTGACCGCACGGTACGAAGAAACAGTTTTTCGGTTTCTCGAAACATACGACACATATTTTCGTGTAGTCCACATCCTCGGATGAGCTAAACATTGCCTTTTCTTCATCTCCCGTCCCACGAGCCGCCTCGTTGATTAACGGTCTTTGTTGTTCCTCTGCCACAACCGGTACCATGGCCGTGTCATACTCGAGATCATATTCACTCAGGTATTTCAATAACAAAAATATAATCAACATTACCGTCCCTAAAATACAAAATGTACAAAAACATAATGGAATTAGCTTTAGATTGAATATAACAACAGTACTAGACATATGTATGTATATAATTATGATACGTTGTACCTAAAACTGTAACATAAACCACCAATCTAGCTGTGAAGGATAGCTCCATGTACAACCGACCGACCCCATCCTGCAAAATACCAGTCACTTGTGCAAATCAATAGTTTTCTATCTTCGATGATCGAACATTTTGAATAAAGGAGAGAGGTATCAACCGGTGGTGTCGTGATGGAATTTGGTTTGCCGGAGAACATATCTATAAGCTCTGGATATCTTGAGTCGAACATCTTCCAGAGATAAGAATGATTCAGTGATATTGGAATGGTATGTTTGTCATCTAGAGCTATTTTTTTATTTCTTCTTGTTTGTTGGAGACCATTAAACAAGTCAATTGTTGATTGATTCCAAGCAAGTGTCGTAATTTTAACAATATATATATATATATTGTTTGTGTCAGGGGACTCGTCGTGCAATCCATATATCTTAATTTGATCAGAGAAAGTTTTGCTGGCTCACACACACACAAGAAGAAGATAATTTCAAAGTTCTGATTCAATATTAATTGTTTTTAAGAACAAATCACATAGGAAATGAAAAGTGTCCCAATGATTCTTTTGACTGAGGAATCAGTGTTCTAAAAAGCGTTATAGGCGGCGCTAGACCCCTATAGACCGCAAATATTACCGCTTATACCACCTAAAATATCACTAAATTTAGAGGGCATTTTTTTAGTGAAATTTTTGTTATAGCTATAATTAAAAAAAATTATAAACTTTTTCTACGATAATAATATTCGTAAGATTTTGTTTTTCAAATGTTTTTTTAATGTTTATGTTCTTCTCTAAGCAAACATGTTAATTACTCATTTAAAAAAAAATTAAAATTATTAGTTAAAATTTGACGCTCAAACCGATAACAAAATTATTTGCGGTATACCATGTGACAAAAGATATTGAATGAGTTAGCTTTGTCATCCATTGAAACATTAGATGGTTGAAAAACTCGACAACTTGAGTTTAATTAATGATTTTGCAGACAAAAATAAAAAGAGTGCAATATTTCAAAAATAAATTCTATTTTGTTGTTTTTCTTTTATTTTTTACTAACTATTTGAAATTATAAACGTTTTAATAGAGTTTTAGTATGTTTTTATTTATTTAGAATACTATTTTTATGGTATTGAAAAACGTACAAAAATGACACCTTTTTTACATATATGCATAAGTCATCCAAAATGATTATACCTGAACAGATTTCTTAGCTAAAAAGTTGCAAAGCGCAGTGGGGACATTTTGTTATCTTTAGCAGCCTAATATAGAGAAAGGAGAGTAGATCAAGGATAATCACAATCAATAACAAAAAAGGTAAAGAAACAAATAACCAAACCAAAACAGATACATTACCTGGATAATATCGAGAAGACTAGGGAGATTTTCATTCGAAATCATCTTAGATAGCTGTTCATGTGACATATTGGCGATATGTGAGTCAACATGATCGTATATACGATGATTAAGGCCAACGACTCATATCAGCCACCTAAGAAAATCCTAAAATCAATCATAAATCACTACCTTCGTAATTTTGATGAGAGTATTGAAATTTGGTTCATACTCGGAGAGATTGACATCAAATAGATGGCGGTTATTCGCATCAACCAGAACTGGAATTTCTAGCGCTGCAGCAGCCTATGAAAGATAAATCAGAGGAGGTGAGGGAGTCATTACAGAATAAAATTGAAAAGCAAGCTAAGTTGTTTGTAGGTCTCAAGATCTTTATTGAGTAGATCTTCGTTGAGGTACTCATCACAATCGAAATACGAAATACCTTCTAATATTATTACTACTAGCTAGTTTTACTACAACTACAAATTGTAAATTATTTGTGTAGAAATTTCCACCTGAATATTCATTATGTTCGATTTTTTTTTTTTTTTGTGTGATAAAATGTCGAATTTATTTAAGAATGGATTAGTACCTTTACGAATGGAGAAATTCATTATTAATTACTATAGTATTATTTTAGCCGATTTACAAAGTCTAATAATTAATGTTGTCCACATATATGATCGACTATTAAGGTAATAATAGAAGAGCAATTCTTGGGTTCACCCCCTTTTTACTAACCAATCAAAACAAAGATGTGGGAGCTACATAATTTAACTAAAAAAATAACTAATATAATTTAACTAAAAAAATAACATTAATTTGTTAGAAAAAATTTGAAATAAATTCTAAACTCCAAACTCAAACTCTAAACCCTAAAGCTATACCCTAATTTGAGAATAGTTAATCCAAAATAAATCTTCAACCCAAACTCAAACCCTAAACCTCAAACTATATCCTAATTTGAGAATAATTAACCCAAAATAAATTATAAACCCTAAACCCCAAAACTATATCCTAATTTGGGAATAGTTAACCCAAACCTAAAAATTTTTAAATACAAATCCACTGAAAATTACTTTTTGTAGTTAAATCTTTTGGGTTTGGGTTAACTATTCCCAAATTAGGGTTTAGGGTTTGAGTTTGAGATTTAGTATTTATTTTGGGTCAACTATTCCCAAATTAGGGTTTAGCTTTGGGGTTTAGGGTTTGGGTTTGAGTTTGAGTTATGATTTATTTTGGGTTAACTATTCCAAATTAGGGTATAGTTTTGGGGTTTAGGGTTTGTGTTTGAGTTAACTATTCCCAAATTAGGGTATAGTTTTACGGTTTAAGGTTTGAGTTTGGGGTTTAAGATTTATTTTGGGTTAACTATTCCCAAATTAGAATATAGTTTTGGAGTTTAGGGTTTGAGTTTGGGTTAACTATTCTCAAATTAGAGTATAGTTTTGGGGTTTAGGGTTTGGATTTGGGGTTTAAAATCTATGTTTAATTAGAAAATTATTATTTATTTAAGTTAAATTCGTTTTTATTAAAGATCCCACATTTATTTCAGTTTTAATTTTTATAAAAATAATTTATTAAGATTGGTGGCCCCACAACTAAAATTTAATTGGTTAATCAAAATGGGGTGAATAATGGTGCATTAATATCATCTAAGTGTCTTATTGTTCAGTTATTACCATTAGAGGTCACCAACTACAAATGTGCTCTGATGGTGCATTAATATCATCTAAGTGTCTTATTGTACCTTGAATCGTCACGATACTAGAAATGTGACTAAACTCAATGCTCTATTGCCCTTTTTACTAAAACAATATGATTGTTTAGCAGTCCTCTCTTCAGACCTAAGCAAAGGAGCAAGTTTTTCCTATTGCTTTTACTCAAAATATGTATCCTGAGTTGTAAATCATTTCCTATTGTTTAGCAGTCTCTCTCTGGCTCTCTCTCAGGGGTTACTTGTCTACCCTTATTTTGACAATTTTAGGTTGTCAGGAATATGTTGTCTATATGTGCAGGGCCTGGTTGTATGGAAACATCTGCAAGTTTGTTGGCTTCATTAATGGAGGTAGTTGGAGCAACATTAGCATGCCTCAAAGCAATGGTTCGTTATGGATGCCAAGTCCGCATGAATCATTAAAAACAATCATTGCCTCAGAGAGCTTTCTGGTTAATCATGTTTTGCTTACTTTGCATGCTCGCTTTAAGATTAGTATGAGGGTAAATAGGTGTTCTGTGATGAAGAAAACCTGAAACTCTGCTACAACATTCATCATGTACTAGTAGTTAGCTTTTTCGATGTGAACACTTCTGTCTTGCTAACTTGTTTTCCTTTCACAGGTAATTCCTGGAATGGCTTGTTATTCTTCTCGAGATTGCTACCAGATTTCCGTTGCAAACCGACGCTGATTCTCTTGGTACATCTGCTCTGGAAGGTGTTCTATTGTCGCTCATGTAATTCTAAATCTTCTTGTTTCAAAATCTACAAGTTTGTATGCTTGTTTTGTCAATAATAATGTGGTAGCTACCCAACGTTGCTACAACATGCCACTCTTTGTTTCGTGGATGCATCCTGGATGTCAGCAACATCGGTATGTGGACTTGGATGGTGTTTTAAAGATACGAATTTGAAGATCATATCTCAAGACTCGGTAACTCGTCCGAAGGTGGCTTCGGAGATGATTGCGGAGGCTTTAGGGTTAAAAGGTGCTCTAATTGCTGCTATGAACAAGGGATTAAGAGTTCTTAGTTGTTTCTCGGATTCCCTCTCGTAGTCACTCTCCTCAATTCCAACGAAGTGACGAACGAGTTGAAGCCTATCATACATGATATATTAATCATCTTAGGAAAGATTTCACTTCTATCTTGTTTACTTATATTCCACGCTCGGAGAATGTTATTGCCGATGCGTTAGCTAAATGTGGTCGTTTATCGTTGTACTCTTCCTCCTAGTCGGAGTTTCTTTCAATCTAATTGAATCGGTTAGCTCAAAAAAAAAAAATGTGGTACTAGAGATTTGGATAAAAATAGTCATTGTGATTGTAATTTTAAAGCCTCAAAGTATTGTGTGAATTTTTGTTATCTCAATAAGTAATTTAATTGATATATAATTTATTAACTGATGACATGTCTTGTTTGAGCTGGTCTAATTAGCAAGCTTTCAAAATGGCTGTTTCTACTTATGTTTTTACCATGAATACAGAATCCGAAACTATAAGAACAAACTAATGAAAACAAACCTAGAAATTCGACGAATCAACTCGGATGCAAAGTAAAAGTGAGTATCAAGGAAAGATTATATAATAGGTAAGAGACTCTCAAACAGAGACTCTATACTAGAGTCTCTCCATTTATGGAGGTAGTCGGAACAACAGTAGAATGCGAGTTTATTGTTGATGTGTCTCGAAGACTTAAGAATCCACTCTAAACCTTAAAAACACGATGTCTTAAACTAGACAGGTCCTGATTTCTCTTCTTTTGGAGAAACAGGACAAAACAGCTGCACATAAACTAACATTTCATCAAAATGAGACTTTTCTCAAGGTATTATATATCTTGCATTGTTCCAAAAAAATTACAAAATAATAGTGGAAAACTGTTGTGCAATAACTGTGCCAAACCAGACATACTTGGCATGTAACATTCAACAAAGACACGTACAACAAAGAATTGCAATTTGACTTCAGTTCTGTTCACTAGAACCCAAGGGAAAAACAACATACTTGGTTGTTCTTGCAATTGGTCTCTACGTCATGAGAGACTTGTGATAACTTATGGAATTAGGCTCTTGCCCTTGGAGTCGTGCTGCTTTTCCACTCGAAAGAAAAGACTCGTGCTTTGTTTGGTGTGCTTAGTTACCTGTAAAGTTTGTTTGTGTCCTGAGTTTGTGTGTTATTTCCTCGTAGTGTCCTAGTTTATGTGTATCTCCAAGTCTCTGTCCTAGTGTGTCTTTAGTGTCCTACTCTAGCGTGTGTTATAACTATCATTTTTGTTTTAATGAGAATGGTTTCATACTCGAATTCTTATACTTTGCTGCAGAAATTCATGTCCAATAGTGCTTGCTGGTTTTGGTCATTTGATCTTGGACGTTTGCCTAACTTATTTATCTTATAGCATACCAATTCGAGCATTCATCAAAGTTTATACGTCAACAAGTGTTTGACATGGTGGCAGGAAAAATTACTTACCAGGAACTTGTATGAGCAGAGATTTATTTGTACTATTAGCCTAAGATGTTCATGCTTGTTATAGATACTAATGGCAAAAGGCATTTCGCAATGATCCGAATGTTGTTTTCCGGAAGTTAGAAGGCTTATCCTTTTCGCACGTTTTAGCTTCGAGATCTTCTTCAGACAATCCACTCTGCTCACTATCTGAATGAATGTTTGTTGCAGATGCTTGTATGTATATATACTGGCTCTTGACTTAACTATACTTCCTAGAAGCTACGCCAAGACAGGCAAAGACTTGCGGTGCTAGTTTAGTATGTCTAAGTCTCATGTCCGTATTCCTTTGGTGCTTTAGGCTCTAAACGAATAACCTGATTGTTTGCATAATTACTAGTTCAAATGGAAACAGGTGGATCTTGGGGGTGGGCTCTTTTGTTTTGTCTAACGCTTATAGTTTCTCAGCAAGGTAGAGACTTCTCATCGGGGTGTGTGTGGTTCTCCTTAGCAATCATTTATGAAAGATTTGTAACTGCTTCAACATTTGGTCCAACTTTTGTTTTCTTGCATTGGCCTCTCTCTCTTTTGATCCACAATATTGGGGGCATCTACCTTCTTGAGGACCACAAGCTCAGTCTCTTCTCTTCTATTATGGCTAAACTCATGAGTTCTTAGTTTGGATGCAAACCTAACTTTATTCAAATTTGGTAAAAGTAGGAAGAAATATTGTACTATATCCACTGGCCATATTTACACAACCAAAACCCTTAGATTCTCGAGTAGCCAACTAGCCAATATATCGTTTTCAACAAGCAATAGACGCGCCTCGGTTATAATGCCCCATATACCGAGGAGATTATCATGTTTTTTGCATTGCATCGTGTCATATCGATTTGGTATTTTGCGATGAGGAAGCAAGCTTTTTTCTAAATAAAATCATAGTTTCACGAGATTAAAATGAGACTTAAATGACAAAAAGTTAGTCATAATATGGTTCTCATTCCATCATAGTTTGCATATACTTACCGAAAACTTCATAGTTCACATTCATATTGTATGAATATTTGTTCGAAAACTAATATGTTGAAAAAAAAACAGCAATCAATATGTTACGAGCAGACTACTATCAAAACCTCAAGCCAATGCATGCCATCTCTAGTCTTGCAATTGTAAATGCTTTTGTTACCTTTACACATTTTATTCTTTTGGGATATCATTATAAGTTTGTAGTGAATATGTTATTGGATCAATGTTGGCCTCGTCGTAAGTAGGTAGGGCTTTAAAGCGTATGGAAACAGAGATTCTATCGTAGAATTAGAGCCTATTTTTTGCTTTGATCGATCTAGAAGCACACGCATAACATGGTAGCATGGTTAGAGGTTACATAACATTAAGGCTTCACATGGACATATCTCAAGTCTTACTTTGTGCAACTTACAAGTAAGAAAACATTTGCTGATTTCGACACGATTATTGATGGCAAATCTACATTCATTTGTACCTCGTCAGGTACGTAGAATCAAACCAAAGGCAACTACTAGGAGGATATAACTCCCCTTTCTTGATTTATAGCTAGGTCTTAGCATTATCTTCATACTATAAATCAACTAATTCACATATAGCACACATATGTTTTTGTTTGCTGCAACTCCTTCAACCAAACCGTTGGGTGAGGCAAAAGAATTATGTAGAGACTAGATAACCCTAGTTGCAATAGCTGAGAAACATATTTTGATATACAAAAGAATAGATTCGCCTTTGTTTTCCCAAAGACCCTCCTTCAAATCTTGCCCACAAACACTGGATTCACCTTTCCCCTGAAACTATTTCTAAGACGAGTTAGCTTGAAGTCAGACAATTTGGTTATGAAAGAAAAGATTCGAGAAATCGAGACACAAAGACATGATTTACTCATAGAGAATTAGTTCTACCATATTTACTGGACGCAACACAAATTGTGGCTAAGGTGGTCAGAATCCGATCTTCTAATCATCCTGAAATAGGATGTAAGACAAGAGAGGTTACCATTTCTAGCATCAAGATGAATTAAAACCTTCAAGTAACAACTAACATTACAAGAAGGCATCTCCTTTGAAACAAGTGCAAGATACTTCTCCATTGCCTCCTCTTGGTTCATGTTTCCAAGTTTTTGCCAGGCGTTCCTGGTACACAAGGTAAGCACTGGTTGTCACTCTCTCACATAAGTTGTTGAAAATGTTATAAGCAACTAAACCACACAATACAAACAATTTGATTTGCACTCAGAAACAAAACAGAGACATGGAAAAGTATAGTACCATTTGGCACGAGCAGAGACCATGAGCGCCATGGGCTGTGCCTCTCGGCATGATCCTTCAGTTGCGATCTTGTGAAGGCCGTACAACTCCATCTTAGCCCCGGACTCAATTTCTTCCGCTTTTCCGGATTCTTCCAAGAAATTAGCAGTAGCCGTGAAGGCTTTCTCCAGTTCACTCCTCTCAATTCCCTCCCAACCATCATCATTTTCTTCAATAACCAACTCCTCTTTCTCTTCGTCACTATTCCACTTCTTCTTATATTCATCCTCCTCCACCGCATTACTCGATTCGACCCTAACCTCCTCAGATTCCGCAACTACGACATCTCCACTCTCTTCGTTTTCTATTTGTACGCAACCACTTCTTCGCTCCTCTTGCTCTCCAATCATAAGCCCCTCCACTACTACCGTTTCCAGTGATTCAGAAGCAATTGACACAACTTCCGTGGTTCGAACCATTAACTCTTCCAGTTCAGCACCGATTTCTCTCCCCAAGTCGCTCTGGTCGTCTTGTCCACGAACTATTATTATGTCCTCGGAGACAGCAGCCGTGGATTCAGCTTCCGCAATTCGAAACACCAACTCTCCGTGTTCCACACAAATGGTTCCATTTCCCTTAGCCGCTTCCTCGAGTTCATTAACTCGATACGCTTCGTTTCCATACCGATCCACAGTTTCCACACTCACATCAACAACTTGGAAATTCCTCTCGCTCATTTTCGTAACAAAACCAAGAGGATTCTCTGCCTGATCGGAAGTCGGATAGTTTTCTATGTTCCCTGCCATAGCCAGAGATACGAGCTTGGACACAAGGAAAGAAAAGAGAAGCGAAAGAATTGCCGTGAGAAGCATCTCTAGGAAAAAATCCATGATCGATGAGTAGCAGCACCGGTCGAAGAAGAAGAAGGGAAAGTATACTTATTAGAATGAGAGAAAGGAGCAAGGAATAAATGGGAATAAATGGGAGAGAGGAAGAAAGCATATTCTGTTCTGCGGCATGCGGGTCCGCTAATTTCAGACTTCCCAACGCCTAACCGCTATCTATGCTGACTTGGCTCTTGCACTTTACGCTTATCCTTTCAATCATTGCCTCACGCAATACTCTCTTTTTCTTTTCTGTCCTTTTTTCTCAATACCAACCACTTGAGATTCGGCTGCGACCCAAGATTTTAGAGTATGACTTGATTTTAAATATTGTGGATGTGAGTATGAGTACGGTTGACACAAGGTGGTATTATGGTAATTTAAACATGGAAATGCTAAACCCAAACAGTACTACGTATTTACAATATTATAAATGTTTATACTAAATAAAGGGTACCTACCTGAATTTTAAATTTCAAAGGCTAATCCCAAACACTAAAACGTCAACAATGGGATAAGAATAACTTAGCCTAAACTCTATACCATAATTAATCCTCGAATCATAAATCATAAAATAATCCTTTTTTTTTTCTTTTTTCCGTCAACATTGGACTAATTCCTAAATTTGCAGATCCATGTTTTAAACTCAAAAAACAAACCTTTTGGTTTGTCATTTAATACCATGTTGTTCTTTTGACATTTCTATATCGGTGTGGCTTACTACACTAAATCAAAACTGAGTAATAAAAAAAGAAAAATATATAAAAATAAATATCAGATATCAGATATGTAGAATATTGGAATAAAATGAAAAAAAATAAAAAAATCAACTGGAAACAGATTTTCAGCTCCACTAGTTCCATTTTAAAACCTTTGACGTTTTGGACGACCAAAAAAAAAAAAAAAACCATTGACGTTTTGAGAGTGTCAAATGCTTGAGTACATAGAAACACGTGGAGCCCTATGAGTGGCGGTACATTTGACTAAACCACTAACCACTAACCACAAAAGCCTAAAGATAGAAGAAACGCATCGAGTTGACTCGCACATCATTTCATAACTTTCTTCCCCTTTTTTTGCTCCTTACTTATTTTTCCTCATAACCCATCTTGACCTTTGAGATAGCAATGGAACTGATGATGAGCAAAGTCAAAGGAGAAGACGGCTTTCCTACAACCGCAGCAGTCAAAACGGAAAACACCGCCCTGAGAGAAGCGGCGTCTTCAGGGATTCGCGGCGTGGAGGAGTTTCTTAAACTTATCACACAAACGGAGAATCAAACGGAGATAACGGCGATGACGGACGTCGCCGTTAACAGTTTCAAGAAAATGATTTCTCTTCTCGGTAGTAGATCTACAACAACCGGACACGCCAGATTCAGACGAGGCCCGTTTAAGCAGACGGCGAAACCGGAACCGCCCTTGTTTAGCAAACACAAAACAGGACAACACAATGGATCTGCGTTTAGGGTTTATTGTCCCACTCCAATCCATCGTCGTCCTCCTTTATCACAAAACAAGAACCAGAATCAGACAAACAACGGTTCTTCGTCTTATTCGCTTCCACAAGACAGATGTGACACTGACAGTAATAATCAGATGTCGTCTGGATTCGA
Source organism: Draba incana (assembly GCA_963576765.1). Lineage (NCBI taxonomy): Eukaryota > Viridiplantae > Streptophyta > Magnoliopsida > Brassicales > Brassicaceae > Draba > Draba incana. The sequence goes on from OY755206.1 coordinate 34,001,027, forward strand.
GTTCACAAACCCATCTCAGTCACAGGTCTCGGGTTCGAGTGCTAAGCCTCCACTTTCATCAGTTTCGTTAAAGAGAAGGTGTAATTCTTCATCTTCATGCCATTGTTCCAAGAAAAGGTTAGAACCCAAAAATCTTTGTTTTAAAAAAAAAAACAAATTATAAATTTAGATCTCAGAATTCAGATTCACTGAGAAATTAACCCTCTTCTTTTTTTTTTGAATGGTGATAGTAGGAAATCTAGAGTGAAAAGAGTGGTAAGAGTTCCTGCGGTAAGTAGCAAAATGGCTGATATTCCATCAGACGAGTATTCATGGAGAAAATACGGTCAAAAACCCATTAAAGGCTCTCCTCATCCTCGGTTAGTCCAATAATTCAAATAATCACTTCATTATTTTTAAAACAAAAAAAATCAAATACTATCCAAGGGATTAGAAAAATTGCGCAACTTGTGTATCGTCAAATCTCACTGGATTAAAAAACTCTGGTTTTGTTTGTTTTTTTATATTGGTTGTACCAAATATGTCGTCTAGTAGTAGTGTGGGTTCACGCTCTTTTTGACTTTTTTGTTGTATTCCCACAATAGTATTAATATGCAAACTGAGTTGACTCGTGTGGACTCGGTGATAATTACACAGGGGGTATTACAAATGCAGTAGCTTAAGAGGGTGTCCGGCGCGTAAGCACGTGGAGCGTGCACCAGACGACCCAATGATACTAATCGTGACGTACGAAGGAGACCATAACCATGCTTTGGTGCTCGAGACGACACATCCTCACAAAACTGTTTAATTTCTTCGGTCGTTTTGAACCGTACGATTTTGAGGGATGTGACATGTCGGTATGTCCAGAAGCCGGATTAGTCAACGACAGAGTGGGCCCTGGAGTGCATTTTTATATTCTTTAAAAAGAAAAAGAAATATATTGGGAAAGCTTTTGCTTTTTCATGAGAGGATAGGGGCAAACTAAAAGACGATTGGAACGTTGTGAATGTAGTGGAAGTTGAATCATGTGAAAGTCTTTGTTTCTTAGGGTAATTAATGATATGAATTAAATTTTGTTTCTTTTTCTGCTATATTCATAAAAAAAAAGGTTTTAATATAGTAACACTTAAACTAGTAGATAATTTTTTGTTATGTTGTAAAAAGGTTAATTAATTGATTATCATGCATTGCTTGACCATATCTTGATTAGGCCTAATCTTGATCAAATTCAAACATGAAGCAAATAGATAGAATCATACCCTTCTAAATCCTATTATATCAAACAGAAACGACTGATTGCACTACCACAAATTGATCTGCTTCTAGCGCCGAATCAAAAAGCAAGAAATCCTCTGTTTTAAAAAAGAAGATATAAAACTATCAAATTAGGATTTTGAGAATGATGGTAAATATCAAACTTTCACACTTCTGTTAGATATGTTCCAATGTCCAGGAGGATGTGTAAGTAGCCTTTCTTCTGTCTAACGTAACTAAATACAAAGATGAAAATTATCTTATGAATATACACTATAAACCTCAAAACCTCCGGAGAAGAATGTTTGGTTTCTCAGACCAAGTTTATGTAATAAGCCAAATTAAACTTTATAGCCCTTTGAAATTGCACTTTTCACTTGTGTTTTATTTAGGCGAAAAAAATTACAGAGCACGCTACAAAGTTCTAGATTTTTCAAGGAGTCCAAGGAGCTGGAGGCGGCGGTGTGGCTGGGAACAAAGGAGGTACGGCAGAGAATATCGTGTTTTTGTCAATGGGCACCCTAAACGATTTTGGTCCTGATAATGCAACCAGAGCGGCAACCAAACCCGCATTGCCAGCTAGAGTCGGCTCCGTGTAATTGTAGTTTGTACGAACATCGTGGAATCCGTCATGCTTATCGGGTCCAGCAACCATTGCTCCTACAATCGTGTGTGGGTTATCCTTTTTACTGTCTCTCCATTTCCATCCTCCTTTGCAACTCTCTTTCTTCTTGTTCTTCGGAATTGAAGCTCCTCTGTGATGTACATGTTTCGGGTATCGTTCACCAAAACCCTTAAAACCTACAACATAACTCATCTTCCGAGGGTTTTTACCGAGTATGTAATCAATCTGCCCCGCAAAAACAGAAACAAATTTTGATCAGATAAAGGATATTAAATCCATCATTTATATTTTGAAAGAACGCTTACCTGCGATTTCGAAAATTCTCGTAGAACATCAGTAGAATAAAAATTAGGACCACAATTCCATCCAGGAGTATCAGCAGCATCAAGGTAATCACTATACAGCGCCGCTAGGAATGCTGCATTAGCAGCGTATTGAAGAGGCTGTGGATCACCGTGGTTTAGCTGGATCAATCCGCCTGTAGAGATTGGGAAGGTTATATACTTTTCACAAACAGAAAGGGTGAAGGTAAAACCGTAGACAACAACTTACCTTTGGTTCGGTTGAATTTCTTGAAATACGGCAAGTACGAGCACATAACTATCCCGGTTTGATTATGAAAGTTGCTCAACATGTCTTCATACGGGTATCCCAGGCTCAGAAACAGTCTTAACCGACTCAACAGCACCTAAAAGCACATAAAATCCAGAATGTAAGCAAATTGTGATACAAAATTCAAGAAAACATAACAAATGATGTCTCTAGACTAGCTAACCTGAGCACCAGCAAGTTTATTGTCCCAGCTAAATACTCCATAGTACGGGCTATTCGAGAAGGCACCAGCATTCCTGGCCAAAGCGTGACTAGTAACTCGGTCAAGATAAGTTACATTACCCGTAGCGTAATACATCCAAGCACCACCCCATATAAGCTCATCCCAAAACATGCTCGAGTTATAAAACATGCTAGACTCATCTGATTTTTTACTGTATCTACCTTTCCTAGACTTTGCAAACTCATGAAGCGTCTTAGCACCGTGAACAAGCTTTTTCGAGTATACTTTATCATCCTTAAACACAATAGAAGCAGAAGCCAAAGCAGCAGCCATCTCCGCAGCAAGATCCGAACAGCTACTGTAACACGTAGATACATGTCGTTTGTAATCGATATCCTCAGGACGCATCCAACAATAATGATCATTATGCACTACACTTCGCCCATCGGTAATCCCAGACCCGACCTGCGAAAAAACAAATCTTTATAACTCAAATGCACTACTATTAAGAAAGGATTAGAGATCTGATCATAACCTGTGAGACCATATTATAGATTGAATCAGCACTACTATTAAAAGTCTTGAGAAAGTAATCAGTTCCCCATTTGATTAGATGTTTAACATGGTCAAGTTCACCAGCAGCTTCATACTTAGCACTGTATTCAATTACACTCCAACTCAACATTGTCATTGCAAAAGACATTGGGAAATTGAATTTAATAGCATCTCCTGCATCATAATAGCCACCAACCAAATCTTTATACATACTCCCTGGATCATTCCCATCTTGTAAACATGAATCACCCCTCCATGTCACATTATTGTGCTCTGGTAACTTCCCAGCTGTAACAAAAAACCACAATTTATGGCTCAATAGTTTCCGAAAATTGAAAATGCAGAACAAGAGTGAAGAAATTACTTACATCGCTGAGCATTGAAGAAGAGAAGAGCTTTGTGGAGAGCGAGAGTGTACGAATCGGGAGGCGGTGGTTTGGAGTGGTGACGTGGCAGGGTTTTGACGATGAGAGTGACGAATCCGGCGAGAGAAGCGGTTAGGAGAATGGTGCCGAGAGTCCAGAGGAAGATTTTGCGGCTGACTAAGACGCAGCCGAGATCGACGTATTTTTTCTTCTTGAGCTCGGTGGGACCGAGAAGCCAGCTCTGTTGCGTCTCGTCGAGTGGTCGAGGCTCGTGGAGATTACGACTGCGATCGTCGTCGGTGCTGGAGTCAGCCGCATTGATCTCGAGTGGACCACCCCATGGGTCACGTCCGTACATGGTTTTGATCAGATCTGCTCTCCAAATTCGCCGTTTCAGAGAAGCTACTACACTCTTTGGTTTAGGGTGTGATGTGGAAAGTGAAGTGACAGTGATGAAGAAGCTCACCTCAACGCTCAGTAGTTTGCCACGTGGCATCGGATTCTATATGTCGTTTTCATTTCATTCTTGTGTGATGGGTCCGGATTGTGTAACGTCAAATAATTGCCACTAAGTTTTGTACTTATATATGCCCCACTATTTGGAAACGTAGCAAAATTAACTCAGACTAGATTTGTTTTTGAATATTTGGTATTAATTTGGGAAAAAGACAGAGAAAAGCGAGTTTTTAAAAAATATTCTTAATTCATTCGTATTTTTATTTTTAAACTAGATGATTGGTACGTCTATGAATTTTTTTTTGGTATGTTCCATATGTGTTTGCTTATTCATATGGAATTTCTCTTTAAATAATGACTAGAAAATCATACGAAACTACAAAGTTCGTTGTCTCGTTGTCATATTTGATATATTTTATATGATCAACTACGATGTTGAAAGAAAACAGTGACGAAGATGCAATAACATGTCAAAGATGTTGAATTTTCTAGTATATCGATTTCTCAATTACTAAAACATGGGAAGAAACAACGAACTACATTCAATCTTATAAACTCGATAACACAACCGAAGAATCCCACTGATCTCTTGCTTGCTGTTGCATCTACAATATTGGGTAAGCCATAAGTTGGATCCGGCACCATATACTGCTGATAAGATCGATAAATGCAAGAATCAGAGACTTGAGATAAGAGGCTTTCCTCGACGATGGTTTCTTCTTGTTGGCCTTGAAGCAATTGTGTATTTGCTGACATTTCTGGCACACAAAATTCATCGAACCAGAAATGCAGAGGAGGCGCCGTGGGCTCAACCGCTGACACCGTAGAGAAGTACTCACAAGAGCATTGGCGAGACTGAGATGGGCTAGCTTGCTTACGTTTCCTCTTCTTTCTTGACCAAAACTTGAGCTTCTTCATTGTTTTCATAACCTTCATTGGGTGTTATGCTTTTGGTTTAAGAATTGTGATTGCCTTTTGTATCAAAAGGAGACCACTTTGTAACCGTTGAAGAACAAAAAAGCATCATTTGCTATTATTAATCTTCTTTTAGCTTTTGGGATTTTTTTCAACATTTGTGACCGTTAAATTATCACAATCTTGCAAAGGCCCCACAGGCTCTTGGCACTCATGTCATGAGATCACTTTATTAAATGTATCTACCCTTTAGTTACATATGGAAACAAATATGTGGGGGCGTATGCCACATCCCTTCCTTTCTTTAGTTCCGCCCGTGTATGCAAAAACTTGGTATACAGTCTTCTTGTTTGACAATTACTACAAAATATTACGTACTTCTAGTTGAGTGAGATCTGTTGGATAATACTTTTAAGTTGGAGGAACAAAATATAGTTACTCTATAGTATTGACTATAGTTCCTTTTTTATAACTGATGAAAACATTTCAAAAATAAAATGAAATCAAGTAAAAAAAGTAAAGAATTCTTAAGCCGTTGACAAAATAAAAGCAAAAACCAAAAATGAAAAGCAATGAATTCGAACTACATGTGCAAGTGCATTGGGCTCGACGATTATTGCCTCATTTTACACCGAAGGACATAGTTGGAGTCAATGGTCATGTTCATCTTCCAAATAAGTAATATTCAGTTTATTCGTCTTATTGGTTGTTTGATGTTAAATATAAATATATCTTCAAACAAGTTTTCTTTTAGTTGTTTTTTTTATGCCGGGTTCAGAGCTACGAAACACAATGAGTCTATAATATATATATATATATATATATATATATATATATATATATATAAAAAAACTCAAACCTGAATAGTGTAATATCATATCGAGAAAGCAAAATAGGTTAAACGAACAATTATGAGAAACACTTTCTTTCTAATCGGAAAAGGAGAAACAGATCTATTATACGATAGATGGAGCTCCCAAAAAATGATTCATGAGATCCCAAAAAAACGCTTACAAGCCTTTAAGAACGCTCTTTTCTTCATGTTATTGCTCTTCTTCTTCACCACCTTGTCTTTATCATCATCTTCGTCTCCATCTTCTTCATGGAAAGGAAGAGGCCACGTGGCAGAACTCTGGTCGTAGATTCGACAGTAGCGTTCAGAGACAGACGAAGATCTTCTCATAGACATAGCAGTCTTCATTGTTGACTGAGCCGCTTGCCCTGATGAAGACACTGACCTGTTCCTGCTCAGCTTCGCTTGTAATTCGACTGGTGGATCCCGATCGGCCTTCTCGGTCTCGGGATCCACCGGGTCGGGTTTCGAATCCATTTTCGAATAGCTACTCATGTTGTGATCTCTATTTTTTGGGAGATTGATAATGGAGGGACTCTAGCTAGTGTGTGTGTGCCCTATATAGATGTGTTAAGGTGCATGGATCGTGGGAATTTTAATTACCATGTGATCCGGACAGTATACAGCTGTGGAGATTGTAATTAACGTTTTTAACACTGCCCATGTGCACTTGTCTGGTAGATGTTTGGGATTACAATTTACATATAGCTAGCATCCATACTTTTTTGTTTTCTTTGAGCATTCATACTTCGTGTATTATAAGATGGCTGAGTTATAAGATGGGTGAGCATTCATACTTCGTGTATTATAAGATGGGTGAGTTACTAAAATAAGAGAATACAAGAGTTACTATAATAACTCCCAAAAGTACTTTTATCACAAAATGATTCACATTTATATAAAAATAAATAGGATTCAAAAATATGCCTGGTTCATAGTATTCTTTTATCATTTGTTGAAAAAACATATCTACAAATCAGATACTACTATATTTTTCACGTACGCAAAAAAATGTTGGTATATTTATGACAAAACTAGATTGTTAATCACGGAATGACAAAGAAACACTATGCAAAGCCATTGACCGGGGAAGATATTATGATAACCGGTGTCTTACTTTTAAGTTCACTACAAGAAGATAGGGTCGTTTCCGACGGATTTCCGACGGTTTTCGTCTGTCGGTTCTATCTCGTCGGAAATCCGTCAGACGACACTGACGGATTTCCGACGGAATAGGGATAACCGGAATCCGTCGAAACTCCGTCATAATACCGTCGGATTTCAATCGCCGACGGACTTCCGACGGATTCGAAAACCGACGGATTTCAGACGGAAATTTTTACCGACGGATTTCCGACGACTATGGTAACCGACAGATTTCCGACGGCAGCTTTTACCGACAGCTTTCCGACGGATGCCGTAAACCGACAGATTAGTTAATTTTTTTTAAAAAAAGATTTCTAATTAAATTAAATAAAAATTAAATAAAAATTACATTAAAATAAAACTAAATTTAAAATTAAATTTCAATATTTTTAAAAGTTATTACATAAAGTAAAGTCTACTGGGACTGGTTACGGAAGAACTCGTTCATCTTTTCTTCCATTGCCCGAATGCGTTCTGCATCTTCTGCGCGTTGTGCCTCCATCACGCTCATCCAATTGAGAAGCTCGGCGTTCTGTGCCCTCAAACTACTATCTGCATGAAAGCGGTATGAATTAACGCATGTGGAGGAACTGTCTTCCGGGAGGCCAAAGACACGATCTTTATTCTTAGGCCTAACCTATGATAAAAAATAAATCAATCAATGTAATAACTTATTAGTATTAAAAGTTATTTTAAATTTGTTTAAATTTGACACTGTTACTAACCTCATAGGTGAACTCGTTGATCTTCCCGAGTGGAACTTCGGTGGCCGGCAGAGTTCCTTCGACGATCGGTTGGGATTGGAGGTACTCCTCACCGAGCCTCTCCACGCTTTCCACGATTTCACGAGCAAGTGCATCTTGAATTTCACCAGTCTTTCTGTTGGTGTGCGCATCTTTGATCAAATCAAGATGTGACGGACGCACACCAGTCTTCTCAAATTATTGGCATAGATAAGGAAGGAAATATGATAGGGGTTATAAAAATATTGAAAAATTTAGAAAATTACCAGTTTTTCAGCACGTGACGCTTTGCTCGTTGCTCCGAGGTTATGGGTCGCGGGTCCTTTCCCCTTCCTCTCGCTCTTCTGGTTAGTCGAGTTTTTTCCTGAGTTCGCTTGAGTGTCCTCCCATTCCCAATGGGCAAGTAGTCCAGCCCATAATGTTGGGTTATTTTTCATAACCCGAGGCACCTTTCCTTCTTTGAACCACATGTCTTTCCACTCGTTCATCTTCCACGAGTACTTTCGACCGGCCTTTTTGTCGAAATTCCGTCGGACTAAAGTAGTCAGCTGTGGGTCCCAAGTAAATTCTTGCTGAAAAAAAAACCGTACCCTAATTAGTATTGACAATTTGAATGGAAAATAAAATCTAAATTCTTAATTTAGAAAAAAAATCATACCGCAAATTGCCGAAACCAGGTGTCCTGGTCTGCCACCGGCATGGAAGTGTATGTGGGATACGGTTTAGTTATGCAGTAATTGATCATTGCGTTGATATAACTCGTAATCCCGTTTCCCGAATATTGGAACCTAAACAATATTTAGTTAAATATTTTATTAAGTTAATATAATTAACTACATTTTTAAATAAAACTTACCAGGTCGTGTTAGGTGCCAAGTCAGGATCTAGGCGAGTCAACCTATCCCGTCCGAGTTGCGAAACAAACTCCTTCATGTTGATGGCCGTGGGAGCTGAGGCCGTTGTACGCATAGGAGGAGACGGGTCTGGGGTATCCAAACCGCTAGTGTCGGGGATATGCGGCTGACTCGCACTCCGACCTCCCCTAGTGGAAGTACCGGCTCTACGAGAGTGATGAAATCGGCCATAGTCCCTACGATTGCCAAAATTTTTACATACCTTTGAAATTTTATTACATATATAAATTTAAATTTTGAATTTTAAATATAAATTTATATTTAATAATCTATATTACGGATTTACATATATATACCTTTAAATTTAAATCATAAATTTAAAATTTATAATCTACATTACGGATTTAGGGATTTTGAGTTTTTGGAAATTTGTGATTTTCACATTTTGAGATTTCGGGATTTAGGGATTTATGGGAATTAGGGATTTTGAGACTTTGGGATATTGAGATTTTGGGAATTAGGGATTTTGGAATTTAGGTGTTTAGAGATTTCGGAGAATTGGGATTTTGTAATTTAGGGATTTATAGAATTTCGGATTTTTAGAATTTAGGATTTAGGGAGTTAGGGTTTGTGGGAAATTGGGATTTTGGAATATAGGTATTTAGGGATATTTGGATTTTAGGATTTTCAGATATCGAGATTTAGGGATTTAGAGATTTAGGAATTTTCAGAAATTTGGGATTTGGTAATTTAAAGTTTTAGAGATTTAGGAATTTTTCGGGAATTTGGGATTTTGTTATTTAAACAAAGTAAAGAATTAGTAAAATTTCAAAATTTATAATTTCATAATTTATTCATACTATAAATCTTTATAAATCCCTAAAAACCACAAATACTTATTAAAATAGAAAATAATTTTATAAACCCGAAAAATCACTAAATCACAAAATTTCCAAATTTCTAAATTTTTCTTAATCTCTAAATTCAATGATTCTTAAATTACAAAATTCCTAAATTCCTAAATTCCTAAATACCTAAATCCTTTAATCCCTAAATCCCTAAATTTCGAACATCCTAAATCCGTACATTTCAACATTTCTATCATCCTAAATCCTTACATCACTAAATTTTTAACATCCTAAATCTATCAAATTCTAAACATACATCTCTAAAATTCTTAATTTCTAATTTTCTAAACAAGCCTAAAATGAACAAATACTTACATTGGATTCATGATTTGGGGATAGAGAAGGAGAAAGGGGTTGAATTTGAGGCTTTTCCGGCGAGACTTTTGCGTTTTCCGGCGATAAGAATTTATTTTTCTCCCAAATTCCGTGTGTCTCCGCGAAGGATATGAGCCTGGTTTTATTACAGGTTTCCGACGGCAGTCCGACGGAATTCCAACGGATTTTCCCGCTTTTTCGATGATATCGAAGTTGTTTAGCAACAGAAATTAGGGTTCTTCGTCGGAAATCCAGTCGGAATTTATTATATATATCCGATGGATTTCCGACGGATTTTATTTTTTTATTATATTTTTGCGGAATTTTAATTGCAGATAAAAACAAAATCCGTCGGAAATCCGTCATAAATTCCCACGGATTTCTGACGAATTTTTTAATTTAATTATTTTAAATTGTTCTCATTTTTTTATATTCTATTTTAATTTTTGAAAACATAAAATTTTTAATCTCATTTCGCAAATAAATTCTCTTTACATTACACTACAAGAAAACAGGGCGATTTCCGACGGTTTTGGTCCATCGTTTCTAACTCGTCGGAAATTGAGTTCCGTCGGAAATTCGTCCGAATTTCTGACGGATGTCCGACGAAATTATGACGGATTTGAAAGAAAAAAAATTCGTCGAAATTCTGTCGGAAGTTCGATTTTTTTTTTTTTAAAAAAATTTCCGGCGGAGTCACCGGAGATTCGATTCCGGCGGAATCACCGGAATTCCTTCTTCTTCTTCTTCTTCTTCTTTTTCTTCTTACCAAATAAGAGAATGTGTGTTTGGGTATAAAATTAGGGTAAATTCGTCGGAATTCCGAGGGATTTACCCTAATTTTTACCGCCTAAACACATCCGTTTAATTAAATGGGCGAGAATTCAAAAAAAAAAAAGGATTCCGTCGGAAATTTCGACGGATTTCCGACAGAAAGCCTTTTAAAAAAAAAAAATATATATATATATATATTTCAGTTGGTTCTATAATAATGCTCTTCTGGTACTATAATTTATTGTATAGTTTTTAAAAAAAAGGCATGTGGGATTATATAATCCACAAGATGGAATCTTCCTTTTGCTCTGACATAACAAATGGTCGCATGTGCATGACCAAGCACTAAAAAATCATGTATTCATATAAGGCAACGGTAACGTTAGTTTTCCCATGATGGAATTATTATAATCTTCTTTTTTTTTTGTTACATAGTTGTCCATTCAACAGAGACCGGTTTGCGATACTAAAATAATTTAGATACACCCAAAAGAATATGTCCCACGTAAACATATCTACATTCTCCGGACTATGTTGATATTTTCAGCTACTTCTTTTGGTCCTTCAAACAAGATAATATTATTCAAGTTAAAAAAATTCCTTTTGACCAAAATTATATATATACATAAGGTCGCGCAATTGATAACATTACGAATAATCAAACGATATACTCCAATCTCATTTGGGATTTGAGACTTAAAAGTTGTAATTATATAATGAGGATATAGATATTGGCCTAAAACGATTCTGGATTCGTAAGAACTACTCAATACTTTTGACTTCAATCTAGTAAACTTAGCTAAAGCCACATTTATAATATTGCCTTTTTGTATATTAAAAGTAAACGCATTTTGTTAAACGACATTTAGTTAGATATTATAAGTTATCAATTTATAGCTCAATTGCGTATTTTAGTGTTCCATAATCCATCAAAAGAAGTTAGATAGAGAAACAAACAAAAAACATGGATAAAAAAAAAAGGAATCCGTTGGAAAGCCGTCGGAATTTCCGATGGATTCCTTTTTTTTTTTTTTGAATTCTTCTCAATCCGTCGGAAATCCGACGGAATTTATTTTTCCGTCGGAAAATGCTTTGTTTTCTTGTAGTGTTAGAGCCCTGAAAATATTAAACATACAACGGTTATGTTACAAGGACATAATACACTCCTAATTTTAAAAACATATGTCTCTGTATCCACTCCAAACTTACCATTTAATTTGTTAGAACCGGAAACTTTTCTTTCCTTTTTGTTTCTTTGGTGGAGAATCTAAATATCCGTCGCACAATTCCCTTCTGATTGCATCAACATCTACATTTAAGTTGGGGCTTTCTGGTCTTTGGGCAAATTCATAATCATAGTAGTGATCCTTACATTCATTTGAAGTACTTCCACCGTAAGTATCTGACTTTTCAATCAATTGAGATGGTTGTACGTCTTCGAGAACACGCTTCTGATCAGGACATTCTGGCTGCTTATCATATTTGGGACTCAAAACATTGGGAGGAGAATATGAATCAGCTTCCCACGAGTATGTGGGTATTTCTTTAGTATATTCGTCGCACGGAGATTGAGTTTCCCTCGAGAATTTTGGAATGTGTTGGATGGTTGGCAAGCACTGGTTGTCCGACACTATTGTTGATGAAGAATCTTCAATATGGATTGGTGAACACGTATCAAATTCCCACGAGTAAGTGGGTATCTCTTGAGTGAATGCGTCGCATTGAGTTTCGGTTTCCCACGAGTATTTTGGAATTTCTAGGTGGTTTGGCACGATTGTTGATTTATAGTCTTCATTAGGAGAGCTAGAAGACATTATTTGTGTTATTGATAGGTGTAGAAGATATGCACTTCATCATATGTATTTATAGTAGAAGTTATATGTTTAAACGTAAGTAAAACCATATCCACAAATAATGGAGATAGTACGAAACTTTGTTGTCCACAAAAGTTGTTTTGTCTTTGCATATTGTGTTGTCAAATCACGAGAATCGATCTGAGGCGTAGAAATTTTTCAGTCATATCTGAACCATTAAAACAAGTTATCAGATCTGCCTAGTATTAACCCATTATGTGCATTTAGTTTTTTATACCTTTACAGAATCGATCTGAGCCGTTGAAATTTTTAGTCATATCTGAACCATTAAAACGAGTTGTCAATTCATCATTCACTGGCCGATATTGTCATTTACAGTGTAATTCATCATTATGTGGCCGACAATTGCATTCACGGAATTGATTTCTTTATTTACAGCGACACGTTAAGCTTAAATTACTAATTTGAATCTCCTGATGAACCTTCACTAGGGATGGAGTCTGAATCGTCGTCAAATTCTTCACGTGTTTCCTCTTTGTCCGAATGAACTAGATCATCGCCGATATGTGTGACATCAACAACAAGGTCAATGTTATCCATCTCCTCAACATGTGACATTTGTATACTTCTCGATATTTGTAGAGCATCATGTTTTTGAACTCCATATATTTTCCCTCTCGGATTAATTTGAGTTACTGTGATCCAAGGATCTGTCCGATAGGAAACTCGAGGATATGGAATGTAAGAAACCTATGAATAAATATGGATATTGTTAATATATAGAAATAACAAAACCTAACGAATGAGTATGTAGGAAAATCTATTATTGTATTCATACCTGGTCTGCTTGAGACGCAAGGATAAATGGATCGTAATACTGTAGTCTCTGGCTTGAATTTATTGAAATAACACCAAGAGGGTCAATTCGAACCCCACGACCATTGGATGGATCATACCAATCGCACATAAACACAATGCACCTCAAGTCCAACATTCCTTGATAGTGGATTTCCAAGATTTCTTTTAAAATGTCATAGTACATGGTATCACCTGATTGCGCCGAAATACCATAGTCCGAAGTTGACCTTTGACGTCCTTCCTCACGAATCCTGAACGAATATCCCCTAGTGCAAAACCTGGGATATGAAGTCGCGGTGCTGCGTAAACCATGAGCAAAATCTACTAACCATGTCGGGAGGGTTTGACCACTTGCCAAACCTTCAGAAACCTAAAAACAATATAAGTAAGGAATCAATAACATATGAACGTGAAAACCTTAAAAAGTAAGAGTAAGGAATTATATTAAACTTACATAAAATTTCAACCACTCCGAGAATTCTTCATCTTTTAAGACAACAAGTTTGGAATCTGTCTTATCAGCATGGTAAGTTTGTACTAGGGACATGTAAATCCTGTAACATAACAATTGTTATTAGATGAAGACAAATAATTCCATAAATTTAGTATGACAAATGGTGTACCTTTCATACTCCACAAGTTCATCACAATTTCTTATGATATATGTATGCAAATGTGTGACCTCTTGTGGTGATAGTATGCGTTTCTTCCCTTTTCCACTTACGCGACCAACTTGGGCAAACAACTCAGGTACAACCACGGGATACAATGCTTTTTCACCTCTATCATCATGTCGAGCCGGCCGTCTACCCTTAGTCCGAACATCCGAAGGAAAGTAATACTCGGCAAAGTGTGTTACTTCTTCATTTAGACTTTGTGCAACAATAGATCCCTCAACCTTGCTCCAGTTTTTAACCTTTTTCTTCAGGTGGAACATGTAATGCTCGAAAGGATACATCTATCGGTATTGAACATGGCCTTTTAAGGCTGCTTCTCGTGGGAGGTGAATAGGAAGATGTTCCATAACGTCAAAAAAAGATGGTGGAAATATCTTCTCAAGATTACAAAGGAGAACCGGGATATTAGTCTCTAAATTACGGATACCGTGGACTGTAAGTGTTCGTGAACATAAATCTCTAAAGAAAGCCCCAACTCCTACAAACGAAAAGTAAACATGTTAGTACATATATAATAATATTATATTAGTAAGAAACTAATGGCAGTACGAAATATAATTCCAATTCCTTGGTGGATTGGTTCTGGAAAAAGATATGCAAATGCAAATGGAAGAAGACGTTGCATCATAACATGACAATCATGACTCTTCATTCCAATAAACTTCCCTTCCATCGAATCTACGCAATTACGCAGATTAGATGCGTAGCCGTCAGGAAATTGAACAAAATTTTTTATCCATTCAAAAAAACATTCTTTCTGACCCGCGTCTAACCGGTACGCAGGCATCGGCAATCTACCATTAGGCAAAACATGAAGAGATTCCCTTGAACAAATCAATGGCAAGTCTAATCTAGACTTCCAGTTATCTTTTGTCTTTCCTGGTATGTTTAAAATGGTGTTCATGATGTTGTCAAAGAAATTCTTTTCAACATGCATGACATCTAGATTATGCCGCAATAAATGGTCTTTCCAATAAGAAAAATCCCAGGAAATACTTTTCTTGTGCCAATTGTGATATTCCCCATAACCGTCAACGGGGTGATGGCCATTACCCCCACATTCAGGAGTTCGCTCTGCACCAAAATTTCGTAACTGTTCCAATATGCTGCGACCATCTATCTTAGGAGGTGGACAATGTAACACTTGTAAATTCTTCCTGAAATGTCTTTTAGACCGACGATATGGATGATTTGCCGGTAAAAAATACCTATGGCAATCAAACCATGAAGTCTTCCTTCCGTGCTGCAATTGGAATGCTGTAGTATTGTCTTGGCAATAAGGACATGTCAATCTTCCATGCGTTGTCCATCCAGATAACATACAGTATGCCGGAAAATCGCTTATGGTTCACATAAGAACTGCACGCATGTTGAAATTCTGGTGGATTGAAACATCAAATGCCTCAACACCATGCTCCCACAACATCTGCAACTCATAGATCAATGGTTGTAGGAATATATCGAGTGACCGTCTTGGATGATCTTGTCCGGGAACTAGAATTAAAAGAAACAGGAACTCTCACCGCATGCACATAGAAGGAGACAAATTGTAAGGTGTTACGATGACCGGCCACAATGAATATTTCCTTCCATGCTTTCCAAATAGGTTGAAACCATCAGTGAATAAGCCGATGTATACATTTCGTCGTTCATATGCAAAATCTAGATATACAGATTAAAAGTATTTCCACGCTTCCGCGTCAGAAGGATGCGTAATCTCTCCATCTTGACTATGCTCTGCATGCCATCTCATAGCTTTAGCTGTGCGTTCTGATTGATACAATCTCTTCAACCTCTCTGTTAATGGTAAATACCAAATCCATTTGAATGGAATCTTCACTCTGCCACTTGTGTCCTGGAACCGTGGTTTACGACAAAATTTACATTTTTTTATGTTCTCTTCTTCTCTCCAGTATAGCATACAGTTGTCGATGCACACATCTATTATCTGGTAGGGCAAACCAAGACCGGCAATAAGTTTATGGACCTCGTAGTATGATATTGGACAAAGATTATCCTCCGACAAAACATCTTTCAACAAACTCGGCGAATGCATCAACACATTCTTCGGACAAATTGTAATCAGTCTTCATGTTCATCATCCTACTAGCAGAAGATAACGGTGAATGACCTTCCCTACAACCGCTGTATAGTGGTTGCTTTGATGCGTCTAACATATCAAAAAACCTTCGAGATTCTAAATTAGGTTCTTCAACCCTATCACCCTCATAACTACCCGACTGCAAATTCTCTCTAAATGCATCGTTAACCATCGCAACCATACTTACCCCAACATCTACTTCCGTTGTACGTTCTCCTACGCTATCCGGAAAATAAGGTGCATTACTACTAGTACTACCATATTCATAATTGCTTTCTCCATGTAAAAACCAAATCTTATATCCCGGCCAAAATCCATATCTATATAAGTGATTCCAAACAGTATGAACCGTAACACTAATTCTATTACAGTAATTAGAACATGGACATTTGATATCCTGACCTTTTTTGGCTGCATCTTGATTTCTGGGTAAATTCATAAACTCGCATATACCTTCAGCGTATGCGGACGTTAATAAGTTCGAGCCCATATCCATCATTGGCTCGTCCATCCAAGACTGAAAATATGAACCCATCGCTAAAAAAATTTTTGGCTTTTTAAAATTGTGTTATGAACAAATGAAGAAATGTGGAAACTTATATAGAACGGATTTCTATCGGAAACCCGTCAAAAACCTCTAACATAACACCCCACCAATCCCATCGGCCACCGCTAACGATATGGTAACCAATCAAACTTTGCCGACATCGGAAAGTCGGATTTCCGTCGTTATTCCGTCGGAAAGTCGTCGGAAAATTACAACACCTTATTGCCGTCGGTAATCCATCGGTACAAGGCGGCAGATTTCCGACGGACTAACGACGGTTATGTGGCCGTCGGAAATCCGTCACAATATACCGACAGATTCATTTTGCTCAGAAATCCGTCGGTATACCGTCGGAAATTTCCGATGGATATTACGTCCGTCAGAAATTCCGTCAGAATAATGCTTGTTTTCTTGTAGTGGTTTTAACAAACAAGTTTAAGAAAATAGCAAAGCCTAACTATGTAAAAACTACACTTTCCAATTTTTACAATTTTTTTTTTTTGAAATGAATGTTAAATTATATTCAAACCAAAAAAGCGTTTTTACATCAAGTGTTACATCTTATTGAAAGAAAAGTTTGAATTTTCCATTAAACGTAAAAACTGCAAAAAGTGCCGATCCCTCTCTTAAGGTGGTCTTGTTGCAAACCATTCGCTGAGACCGTCGTTGTAAGCTTGGCCTCCCAGATTTCGAATTGAGCTCAATCTATTACGGATCCCCTTGTCGATGGTTTTCAGAAGGTGGCCCGTGGGAAGAGGTGCCTCTCCGTGACGGCGATTGTTTCGTTTACGCCATAAATGGTTGATAGTAGCTTGAAAGGAGTACCTGATGAGAAATATTCTTGTACTACTCAGGTTCCCGTTTTGGACTAGTGTAAGGAGTTCATCCCATACGGTTGTGTATTGATTCCCAAGCAACAGGTAGGTGAGGCTTTTTCAAATGGTAGATGTATAGCTGCACATGAAAAATAAGTGGTTCCGAGACTCTTCCATTGTGTTGCATAGAACACAGTGACTTGGACCAGCCCATACTTTTGTTCGATCACCTATGGAAAGACGATCAAGCACTGTAAGCCAAGTCAAGAACGAGTACTTTGGTGTTGCGTGGGTAAACCACACACCGATGTACCAACTCTTGAGTGGCCATTAGACTCAAATTTGATCCCACGTCCTGCTTGTTACAAACCTTTTAATGAACTTATCCTCTCCACTCCTCCAAAGAACAATGTCATCATGCTCTATTTTTTCGCCGTGAACCCGATTCAATTCAAACTCAATTTGATTCAACACATCCACTCTATGTCGCCTTTGTCGATGATCTCGTAATACCTCTGCCACGGTGGCATTACTTGAGATCCCCATGTCAGTTACCCCTCTCGGTCCAGCAAGTGTTGACAACTTCCCCAACTTACACCAAATATCATGCCAAAATAAAGTATTCTCTCCATTTCCAATCTCAATTCGATGGAAAGATTGGGCCAATTCTCGATACTTTAGTAACTTACGCCACATCCATGATTCATTAGTTTTTGATTCGCGTATTGACCACAAAGAGCCCCGTCGGAGAAGCGTAGTCTTTACCCATCTTACCCATAGTGAATCGGCTTGTGAGAGAATTCTCCATCGTAACTTCAAACAACTCACAACATTGGCCTCTTTGATCGATTTAAACCCGAGACCTCCCTCTTTTTTTGGCCGACATACATCAATCCACGCAACTTTCAATTTTCTCGGGTTCAACTCTGGACCCGACCATAGAAATGCGGAACACAATCCTTCGATCTTCTTAATACATTGGTTCGGTAAGCGGAACGCTTGAATCCAAAAGCTAATAATGCTTACAATAACCGCTAGGAGCAATTGTAATCTGCCTGCATAGGAGAGATGACGCGATGTCCATGAGCTCGTACGCAAACGTATCTTCTCAATCAATGGTCCATAATCTGTAGCCGTCATTCTTTTAGTCATCAAAGGCAAACCCAAATAACGGACAGGGAGAGTTCCTTCGGCGAAAGGGAATTGTTCCATAATAAGATCCCGATTCATCTCTGAAATGCCAGCCAAATAGATAGTAGACTTCTCAAGACTTATTTGAAGACCTGAATGATGCGCAAACTCTCCAAATATCTTAATGGTTTCTTCAATAGAACGCTTCGTACCATCAATGAACACCATCAAGTCATCCGCGAAACAAAGATGTGTGATTTGAATATTTTTGCACTTTGGGTGGTATCCAATACGCTTGTCAACCGCTGCTTTGTCAATCATACGGGATAACACATTCATGCATATGACAAATAAATATGGGGAGAGTGAGCAGCATTGCCGTAGTCCTCTCGAGCTACCGAAATAACCTGAAAGTTCACCATTCACTTGCACGGAGAATGAGGCTGTGGTTATACATAATCGAATCCAGTGCACAAAATCCTCCGGGAAATCAAGAGCCAACAACGTGTTCAAAACAAAATCCCATTGAACCGAATCAAAGGCTTTCGAAATATCAATCTTCATAGCACAACGAGGGGAGATAGATTCTTTATGGTAGTCTTTCACCAACTCGGAAGCAAGCATCAAATTTTCCATAAGCAACCGATCTTTAACGAAAGCAGATCGATTCCCACTTATAAATTTTGGTAGCAGTCCCTTTATCCTATTAGCCAAGATCTTTGATATCACTTTATACATCACATTGCAACAAGAAATCGGCCGGTAATCTTTCATCTCCTTCACATCATCTTTCTTGGGTATTAAAGCCAAAATGGTTGAATTCACACCTTTAGGGAGGAATCCTTTCACAAAAAAAGATTTAATAGCCATCAAGAAATCCTTCCCAATTAGAGGCCACGAAGCTTTGAAGAACTCGCTTGTAAACCCATCCGGTCCAGGAGATTTATCACTCGGCATAGAGAATAGAACCTTCTGAATTTCCTCATCCTTGACTTCCCGAATAAGACTCCCTCTGCCCATATCCGAGCAACGGAACTGAAGTAAATCCTTAAGAGCATCAACATTCATTCCCGTATAATCTCCGGGCCTGTGGTTAAGAAAAGCATTAAAAAAATCCGCAACCTCCTTTTTAATTGCTCCCCCATCCGTAATAGTGTCTCCATTTGATGCCTTAATCTCCCTTATGCAATTATGCATTCTCCTCACCTCAATCGAATTATGGAAATAGGAATTATTTTGATCTCCAACTGCAAGCCAATGTAATTTTGCTTTCTGTTTTAAATATCCTTCTTCCAAATGCGATAAATGTTGCCATTTCTCCCAAGCTTGCGACTCTTTTACCATGTTTTGCGAACTAGGGCAAAGAAGAGTATGAGACTGCTTTGCACATAAATCCTCATAAGCAATCTTCGTACGCTTAGATAAATCTCCCAACTTCTCTTTACTTAACTCTCGAATAACTGGTTTAAGGGCTTTTAACTTTTTGGAGAATCTATGTAGTGACGAGGTGGATAGAAACAAAGGTGTAGTGTTCTCCCAATACTCTCCTACCACCGGCAAGAACTGGGGTAACTTGGTCAACACGTTAACAAACTTAAATGGTTTCCGCTTACCCACCCGTGGCTACCTCAGAGTGAATATCATACCTTAAACAATTTTTTTACTCGAGAAAATAACTAAAATGGTGAATATCATTGCTAGTTTGCTACCTCAAATTCAATAAGGTCCGAAGGTTACATTCGAAGATAAAGTGTTTAGCAAAAAAATAAAATAAAGTCTTTAACTATAAATCTTGCAGTTGACATGATCTTGGATCAAAAAGCTTTATAGCCGAACGAATAAGGAGGATGAGAAGTTAACTTTAAAAAATGCTTTGGAATTGACGTCGGGCATAACTCGAAAATAAATATGCGCGTTACCACGCATAAAATGTTATATTCATGAGATTATTGTTGTTAATCTATTTTTAACAAGCTTAGTGTAAAAAAATTATCTCTTCGTTTTACTTTCATCTCCTAGAGAAGAAAAAAACTGAAAAGTAATCCAAATTTTTTCCCTTAAGCCATTACAAGCATAAGAACAATTAATTTTGTCATGAGAACTTTGAAGAGTTTATACTTTCTACTTAATCTTTGTAATGTTAGAGATTTCATCATCTAAAATTTTACCTTTGAAGCGAAGATTGTTTTTCATCTACTTCCATTACACTGAATTTTATTCATAGGAATAATTCTCACATACACTCGTAACTCCATCAACACGATTTACCCTAACCATATCTCTCTTATCAAATCTTGGAAATATGTGATACAAGTCCATATTTCATTACTCACGAGAGGGTCCTATCACCTCCAAAATTTATTTAATAAGATTAGAGGTTGATTCTTCTATTCTTATCTTTCTAAACAGAGTCACGAGACTATATTGCCCTATACAAAAAAACAAATCTTTGATTTCTTTCACATATCCTCAATGTATGATCATTCTCTTACACTTCTTTATTCTATATATATATATATATTATTTTTTTCTCTACGTTTATGGTAATGGCATTTTTGGTTAGGAGTTTTGGCAGTGATATTTTACTCGGCAGAAAAATATAATTTTTCGCATATTACGCGATTAGTTACCCAATCAGAGCCAAGTCGTCTGATTTTTGTTGTTGCTCAAGTGAGAGCTTTGAGAACCTACGAGAAAAGGAGTAGTGGGCCTGTGAAAAGTCTAGATGCTTCAACACTCGTAAAATCCAACGGCCCATCTTCAATCCCCTTCTGGAACCTTCAACTGAGTCCCACATTTTTCTTTCTCCTCTCCACCTACCTCTTATCTTCTTCTTCCTTCTCCTCCTCCTATATCTCTTCCCCGTACTTTCCCTAGGGTTTCCCTCCACTTCCTTTTGCTTTCACTATTACTATTTCTTAATCGAGCTCAAAAAAAAAAAATGGCTTCCTCCGCCGCTCAGATTCACGTTCTCGGCGGAATCGGATTCGCCACCACTTCTTCAAAGAGAAATCTCAACAACAAAACCAGCTTCACTCCCAGAAGCGCCTTCTTCGGCACGAGAACCGGTCCTTTCTCCACCCCTACTTCAGCTTTCCTGAGAATCGGAAGCAGAAATAGCAACGCCTCTAGATACTCGGTAGGTCCGGTGCGTGTGGTTAACGAGAAAGTCGTTGGAATCGATTTAGGTACGACTAATTCCGCAGTCGCTGCCATGGAAGGAGGAAAACCGACGATTGTGACCAACGCTGAAGGTCAGAGAACCACACCTTCCGTCGTGGCTTACACCAAGAGCGGTGACCGCCTTGTCGGTCAGATTGCGAAACGGCAAGCCGTCGTTAATCCCGAGAACACTTTTTTCTCCGTTAAGAGATTTATCGGTAGGAGGATGAACGAGGTTGATGAAGAGTCTAAGCAAGTTTCCTATAGAGTTGTTAGAGATGAGAATGGGAATGTTAAGCTTGAGTGTCCTGCCATTGGTAAACAATTTGCTGCTGAAGAAATTTCAGCTCAGGTATGAGAAATTTGTAGCTGAGATGATTTCTTTTGTGGAGGGGTTTTGTATCTTATGAGTTTGTTGTGGGATGGTGTAGGTTTTGAGGAAACTTGTGGATGATGCATCGAGGTTCTTGAACGATAAAGTAACAAAGGCTGTTATCACTGTACCTGCTTACTTCAATGACTCACAGAGGACTGCTACTAAAGATGCTGGTCGTATTGCTGGTTTGGAAGTTCTTCGTATTATCAATGAGCCAACTGCTGCTTCTTTGGCTTATGGGTTTGAGAAGAAAAGTAACGAAACGATTCTAGTCTTTGATCTTGGTGGTGGTACCTTTGATGTCTCAGGTACTTCACTTTCAAGTTCTTGCTTAGATTCACTCACTGTATATATATATTCTCTTGTATAGTCTTTTGATGTATTAGCCTCTATCTAATATGTGTGATTGCTTGTTACGTTTCTTATAATGCAGTGCTTGAGGTTGGTGATGGTGTCTTTGAAGTTCTTTCCACTTCTGGTGACACACATTTAGGTGGTGACGACTTTGACAAGGTGAGTTAGAAGGCACACATTGTGTAGTCCTTAACTAAACAGCTTTGAACCTGTTTACTCTTTTCTTCTGTGGTTTACTTGATAGATTGAAGTTTTGCAATGCAGAGAGTTGTTGACTGGCTTGCTTCAAATTTCAAGAAAGATGAAGGGATTGATCTGTTGAAAGACAAGCAAGCACTTCAGAGATTAACAGAGGCAGCAGAAAAGGCTAAGGTTGAGCTTTCCTCGCTGACTCAGACAAACATGAGGTACCAATAACTCCCTTGAGCAGTATGTTTCAGTACAGTATTATCACAAGCATGTGGGTTTTGAATAGCTGTGAATTCTGTGTCCAGCTTGCCATTTATCACGGCCACAGCTGATGGACCTAAACACATTGAAACAACCCTCACACGAGCCAAGTTCGAAGAGTTGTGTTCAGATTTACTTGACAGGTAATTTTAGTTGCAGATCTTATTGCTGATATTTATAGTTTGGCCTGTGATTAATCATGGAGCTTTAAGATTCTTATCGATGTATATATTTTATAGGTGTAAGACTCCGGTTGAGAATTCCCTGAGGGATGCAAAGCTCAGCTTCAAAGATATTGATGAGGTGATCCTTGTCGGTGGATCCACACGTATTCCTGCTGTTCAGGAACTCGTGAGGAAGCTGACTGGGAAAGAACCTAATGTCACAGTAAATCCCGATGAGGTTGTCGCTTTAGGTGCTGCTGTACAGGTGTGTTCTCGTCACCTTATTCATGTCTCGATTGCTTCAAAAACTGTTTCTGCGTTTGTGGGTTTCATGTAGGAAATGTAAACGTAACTGCAAACAAACAGTTGAGGCAAACAGTTGAGGCTGTAGTCTTAATAACCTTGTGGAAAATTAGTCACGTTTTGCTTGAATGTGTTCTTAATGAGTGCCATTCTTTTGTGGTCCAGGCTGGTGTTCTGGCTGGAGATGTGAGTGACATTGTGCTTCTTGATGTGACACCGCTTTCTATTGGTTTGGAAACCCTTGGTGGTGTTATGACTAAGATTATTCCAAGGAACACTACGCTGCCTACATCGAAATCAGAAGTATTTTCGACTGCTGCTGATGGACAGACCAGTGTGGAGATCAACGTGCTGCAAGGTGAGAGGGAGTTTGTTAGGGATAACAAGTCTCTTGGCAGCTTCCGTCTAGATGGTATTCCACCAGCACCACGTGGAGTTCCGCAAATTGAAGTCAAATTCGACATTGATGCCAACGGAATCTTATCAGTCAGCGCTGTTGACAAAGGCACCGGAAAGAAACAAGACATCACCATTACCGGTGCAAGTACATTACCAAAGGATGAGGTGCGTATCATCATCTCTGTATGGATTGGTTCTTCTTACTAATATTTGTTATTGATGGTAACAAGAGGTTGTCTTGATGAATGTTACAGGTAGACAAAATGGTCCAGGAAGCAGAAAGGTTTGCAAAGGATGACAAGGAGAAGAGAGACGAGATTGACACAAAGAACCAGGCAGATTCGGTGGTGTACCAAACTGAGAAGCAACTGAAAGAACTTGGAGAGAAAATTCCAGGTGAAGTGAAAGAGAAGGTGGAGAGTAAGCTGCAAGAGTTGAAAGACAAGGTCGGAAGCGGATCAACCCAAGAGATCAAAGACGCAATGGCTGCTCTCAACCAAGAAGTGATGCAGATTGGTCAGTCTTTGTACAACCAACCTGGAGCTGGAGCAGGAGCAGGTCCAGGTCCTTCTGCGGGTGGTGAAGACGCATCATCAGCAGGTTCGAGTAAAGGTGGAGATGGTGATGACGTGATCGACGCAGACTTCACCGACAGCAAATGAGACAAGAAAATAGAAGAGACTGGCTTTAAATTATATGCATCCACACATGATTTTGTAGGTTGGATAATATGGTGGGAATATGAGACGCATGAAATAAGCAAATGCTTGTGAGCAACATTTTATTTGTCCTTGGCAAAAAAGCTTAATGTTGATGTTTTATTCAGAATGATATATATTGCAGCTTTCTTCCATACAGTGTTGAAAGAAGAAAATCTGAAGAATATAGAAATCAAGTACCGAAGCATGTAATAATGTGAACAAGCTGTCAAAATTAAATAATGATAAAAGAAAAAACAATACTTCTTATAAGTATGTTTTAGGCTTTTACACTTATATTAAAAAATCATTAAATTTATTTTGTTTTATAAAATAAAATAATATTTTTTATTTATCCAAGACATTTCAATCAATATTTTTTTTTGATATTTTTTAGGCTTCCGATTGTTTTTTGGCTTCCGATTGTTTTTTTGAACATAATTATTTATTTAATATTTTTTTTTTGATGTGCATGATGTAAAACAATATATTTTTATTCTACAATAAACTGAAATTTATATTCCGTATCACTTATTTGTAAACAAAAAAATAACTCCTAACACATCATTTAGGAGGAGTAATAAATAAATGGAGGGAGTAATAACCAGTGGAAGAGGAAAGAGGGCAAATCAATGGCCAGACACAATTCCCAATTCTTTTTGACCAAACCAAATAAACAAATTTTTACTCACTTCCTCACCTGTTACCATCCCACCTTCTTCATTCTTCCTTCTTCTTTCTTCCTTCCTTTTTACAGAAGATGAACAATTCCTAATTTACCCTTTCTCGATTCGAGGTCTTGTTCCTCCTTCCTCCATGATCGAGGAACCTTGACTCTGCAAAATCTCTTCTCGGTTGAATCGCACCAGATTCTCCGTCAATTCCTTTAGATCGTGTCTTTCAGCTCTCTAGCTTCGCGATTGCTTCAAAACGTACTTGACCTGCAACTTCGTCTTCCCGAATAGCTTCCTTTGACTATTCTTCTACTCATTTTGACCAAGTCATCTTCTAGGTCATCGAGCTTGAATTCAAACTTTTTATCTTATTGGTCAGATTTGGTGAGTCTCTGCTTCATAGAAAAACCTTTCAATTGCTTTTGATTTTGTATCCTCTGAGGAAGAATTGATTTTTGTTGCAGTGAAGCATCATGGCACTTCGGCTACCAGCTGCTAAAGCAGCTGAAGTAGCGATTGGATCAATTGGATGCGGTTATGATTTAGCTATTGATATACGTTTGAAGTATTGCAAAGGAGGCTCCAAAAACTCACGATTACTTGACATTAACGATGGTGATGAATCCAATTCCGAGATTCTTTTACCTGGTGGAATCTCCATTCCTAATGTTTCAAAGTCTATCAAATGCGATAAAGGAGAACGTATGCGCTTTCGCTCCGATGTTCTTTCTTTCCAACAGGTAAAAAAATTCGAATTCAGAGTTTCCTAATTGGTACTATGGAATATGGATGGTCAAGTATTTTTATTTGCTGTTTATTTTAGATGACAGAGCAGTTTAACCAGGAGCTATCTTTGGCGGGTAAAATACCGTCGGGTTTATTCAATGCCATGTTCGAATTCTCGAGCTGTTGGCAGAAAGATGCAGCCTATACCAAAAACCTTGCCTTTGATGGGATATTCATCTCGTTGTATACGGTTGCTTTGGACAAATCGCAAATGTTACTCCGTGACCATGTTAAGCAGGCTGTTCCTTCGACATGGGACCCTGCTGCACTCGCAAGGTACGGTCTGCATGGTTCGATACATATAAAAAGCTTGATACTTTGGCAGTGAAATTGAAGTTTGATACTTTAGCAGTGAAATAGAGAATTCTATATTTAGTAACAATTACATATAGTAGTCTGGAATCTTTCGGGCTTTCAGGAATTCATTTCCTTGGCACAGTTTCTTTGTATTTTGGTGAAACTGTTTTTTTATATAACTTGCACTTAAATCAAATGTTTCTTTACCAGGTTTATTGATACTTATGGGACGCATATAATTGTTGGTGTGAAGATGGGAGGGAAAGATGTGATTTATGCGAAACAGCAACACTCCTCAAAACTTCAACCTGATGATTTGCAGAAAAGGTTAAAAGAGGTGGCAGATAAGAGGTTTGTGGAAGCTACCAGAACGCATAATATGGCTTCAGAAAGAATCTTAACTAGTAAGGTGTGTGAAACATTATGAGTTTTTGTGCCGATATAAGTATTCTACATGGCACCATCAAAAATTTCTTATGAATCTATAATTCATGTTGTTTCTCTTGTTTCAGGTGGAAACCAAGGAGCAGCGCCTGAGATTTGCAGATACCAGTTCATTGGGCTCTTATGCAAATAAGGAGGTGATTTTTTGGCACCATAGTTGATCTTGAAAGACATGGTTATCGATTGTGTTTGCTTCTTCTCTCATGCCTTATCTTTATTTGTAGGATAT
The DNA here is from genome assembly GCA_963576765.1 of Draba incana. Taxonomy (NCBI): domain Eukaryota; kingdom Viridiplantae; phylum Streptophyta; class Magnoliopsida; order Brassicales; family Brassicaceae; genus Draba; species Draba incana. Next base: position 34,027,826 of record OY755206.1, read on the forward strand.
TGTCTTCATGTGCAAAAGGCGAGGTGGAAATGATAACAGAAACCTAATGCATAATGAATGGCTGCAAACAGTTCAGATGGAGCCTGACGTTATTTCGATGTCTTTTATTCCAATTACGTCTTTACTTAATGGAGTTCCAGGAAGTGGATTCTTAAGCCACGCCATAAATCTGTATCTAAGATGTAAGCCTACACATCATCTCACTGTGCATTTTTAATTGGCATTCCATTATTCTTCATAGTAATGGTTTCTTTTACCTCTGGACTAGAAGTTTAATATAGGTATTATTTTCAGAGTACCATAGTCTTATATAAGGAAACCATTTTGCATGCTTGATGGAAATTTCTGTCTTTGGTTAATTTCATCTGCTTAAGGCTCTGTTTGATTCTTACCTTTTACTCCAATTCTTACATTTTGTTCATTTTTTCGTCACATAAACACATAAATGCAAACGCCGAAATTGTGACGGTCTTTCTGGAGCTAGTTAACTGCTTATCAATCGCCAATTAGCTGGTTAGATAGGTTGATATATAGGTGCATTACTTAATAATCTTTGTGTTTTAATAAGCAAGATCTTGATATTTTTAGCCACATGTTATGGTTTGCATATACTGAAACATACAGGAAAAGGAACCCCTTGTGTACCAATATTATTTGAGTTTGGTTTTTGTAGATAAGCCACCAATTGAAGAGCTACATCAGTTTTTAGAGTTTCAGCTACCAAGGCAGTGGGCTCCAGTGTTTAGTGAACTTCCTCTTGGTCCGCAACGGAAGCAACAAAGTTGTCCGTCTCTGCAATTCAGTTTCTTCGGACCTAAGCTATACGTGAATACCACACCGGTATGGATTTGTTTCCTCCCTAAATTTCATAGCTTGCGGATGCTGGTTCTAGATTTATTTGCAGTCAAGTCTGATATCTGTAATAGCAAGTCTTGATATGTTTGCCTCTCGTTTATCTGATTATCAGGTTGATGTTGGTAAGAGACCAATCACTGGCATGCGGCTCTATCTAGAGGGTAGAAGAAGTAACCGTTTGGCAATTCATTTGCAGCACCTTTCTTCTCTTCCCAAGATATACCAGCTCGAAGATGACCCAAACAAAAATAACCGGCAAGACTCTCATGATCGTCGATACTTTGAGAAAGTAAACTGGAAGAACTACTCTCACGTCTGCACAGCACCAGTCGAATCAGAAGAAGACCTTTCGGTAGTAACAGGTGCACAGCTTTATGTAGAGAGCCATGGATTCAAGAATGTGCTCTTCTTGCGCCTTAGTTTCTCGACAGTTGTAGGAGCGACTGTAGTAAAGAATTCTGAATGGGATGAAGCAGTAGGCTTTAATCCGAAATCAGGGCTCATCTCAACACTGATAAGCCACCACTTCACTACGGCACAAAAACCGCCGCCAAAACCTGCAGATGTGAATATAAATTCGGCTATCTATCCTGGCGGGCCACCGGTACCGGTGCAAGCTCCAAAACTTTTGAAACTTGTGGATACAAGTGAGATGACGAGGGGGCCGCAAGAATCACCTGGGTATTGGGTTGTATCGGGTGCAAGGTTATTGGTAGAGAAAGGCAAAATCTCGTTGAAGGTGAAGTATTCACTATTGACTGCGATATTGGAAAATGAAGTGATAGACGAACATTATGAAGGTTGATAGAGAAAATAGGAAATGGGTGGTGGTGTGTTTGTGTGTACATTCTTCAGCCTTTTGTCATTTGTAATGTAACGGTGTGTGATAAGAATGCATGTCTTGTACATGTCCTATCTTTCGATGACAGTTTTTTGTTCTCATGGAAGGATCAAACTACACATATTATTAATGTTAGTGAGGTGTTATATCCACTTGAGGCTTTTGAATGTTGATAGGTACTTGTATTACTGAACTCCAAAGAAGGAAAATTTCCATAAACTAGGGTCCTAACTATGTTTTGGATGATGGAAAGACGTATGAATTTTGGTTTAACTCCTTAATTAACCAAAAAAAAAAAAAAGGATTACCAACCAAAGTAAACTTGCGTAAAGTGTTGGATATACTTTGTAAAGAGTTGGAGGAACAAGTAAAGTGAGGTAATAATGCAAAACGTTCAAAAGTCCAAGGGAGGCGGAGACTAAGACATATGAGATCTCCCTCAAAACATTGAGCACGTCAACAACAATTCTTCAACACGTTCTATCTAATTTTGTATATAATAGGATCATTATCACCTTCCATTTCTTTAGCTAGGCAAACAAAGAAAGAAAGAAAAAAAACAATGTCCTCTTCATTAACTCAAAGAAACCCAATTACTTCGCCGGAGGAATCGGAGTCTCCTCCTCCACAGCTAAGGAGACAGCGTTCGACATCTCAGAATGCCATGTCACAGACGCTAACGTCAGCTGCAAACTTAGCAAACCTCCTTCCGACCGGAACGCTCTTAGCATTCCAGCTCCTTATACCCGTCTTCACATCAAACGGCTCATGCGACTACGCGACCCGCGTTATGACCGCAGTGCTTCTAACGCTTCTCTCCATCTCTTGCTTCCTCAGCTCCTTCACCGATAGCGTCAAGGCCGAAGATGGTAACGTTTATTACGGGTTTGCAACTCGCAAAGGCATGTGGGTATTTGACTATCCCGACCCCTCAGGCTCCGGTTTACCCGATCTCGGAAAATATCGGCTTCGGATCGTCGATTGGATCCACGCTGTTTTGTCTGTCCTTGTGTTTGGTGCGGTAGCTCTAAGGGACAAAAATGCTGTGACTTGTTTCTACCCGGCCCCGGAGCAAGATACCAAGAAGGTATTAGATATAGTTCCCATGGGCGTTGGGGTCATTTGTGGATTGTTGTTCATGGTTTTTCCGGCTAGAAGGTACGGTGTTGGCTATCCGGTCACCGGAGATACAGGTCGCCGTTAAATTTGTTTTCTTTAACAACAATTTGATTACTTTACATTTTCGTTGACTTCGTTTGCTTCATCATTTAGTGTTCGGTAATTTTATATGACTTTTTTTAACAGCAATTCTTTGTTTATATTACTTCTTTTCCTCTACTTCCTTTATTCTATAATGCAAGCAATCTTGTAATAACACTCAAGGTGCGATTGCGATATTTTAATCGTGGACATACAAAAATTGGAGAAAAAATCAAATAAAACCCTTTTAAATCAAGTAAAAAAATAACTAAAAAGTCAATAACATGGTTAAATCGTAGCGTTTGATAACATGATTAATGTATATTTATATGTATGTACTAATTGAAACGTTGCAATATTATCCATTAAACCAGCAAAGTATTAATTAAACTATGCCTCCTAATCCCTGGAAAGTTAGTGTTTTTATCCATTAAACAAGTTTTTGTCACATTCTAAAGAGATTTCATATAGAAAGTTTTGAGGAATTCAACCTTGCTCCAATAAGCGTGGCAAGGTCATAGTTGTCACATTCATGCCAGAGTAAACAAGAACAGCTGCGTGCGATTATAATGGCTTTCTGCATCCGTTTACTTGGTTTTATAGCCTTCAGTTTAAAACCTTCCATATGAATTCCCACTAAGCTCTTCAAATCACCTTAAGACATACAAACGTCAATCGGTTCAAGGCTCGGGAGACAACATCCCGCAAATTGCAACCATTCTGTAGCCAGTAGCTAGAAACCGTTGTTACTGCTGCAAGAAGCTAATTCAGGACCCAAGTCAATTCAGGCTGACCTCGATTCGACCTAAGTGCAATTCATTTTACCATCTTCGCAAGCTTTGGTTGCGTCGTGAACAGAGTTTCGTTTCTTCAGTCTCTCTGATTTGCTCATGAGGAAAATGTATCTATGTCTCATCCCCATCAACGGATGCTTCTGTATCAAGAATTCTTTATGGTACGCTTCTCTCAACACAACAGTCTGGGTGCGAATCTTATGCGACATGTAGAATATCCCCGGGTGGTGCACCAAAGCCTTCTTGAACCTTATCCCAAACCCTAAATAGTCCCCTAAGCAAAGCACATTGTCTGTCTCAGTCTTCTTGGACACTAATAGACACAGAAGCTCATGAAGTACTGCAACCGCCCATTTCTCAGCCTGATCACTGCTATGACCTAAGTGAAAAGCGTTTTCATAAGGTGAAATGTAAGGAAGATTCTGCCATTGGTCCACCCAATTCTTCACCCGTTTCTGTATCGCATACCCTTTGGGGAAATTCATCGAATACCTTATGTGCACTCGAGACCCGTCGACGAAAGCTTCTCTTCTCTCCAATTCGGAGACTGCGAGGGTATTCGACCAAGACGAAGAAAGCCCCAAAGCAAGCGTTTTCTCACCCGTGAAGCGATTTTCGATCTCGGTGACATGAAAGTAATCAGGGAAATCAGGGATGAGCGAAGTGATGTAATCGTGAGGGAGACCTAGATCGAGCTTGAAACGGTCGATTAGATCGAGAGGAAGAGATTGAGCTCGTGTAAGCATCAAGAATTTCGCCAAACGCTGAACGGTGGCGTTCCGGTGATCTCGGTGAATAGCTTCTTCGTCGGAGTGGAGGGTTAGGGCTTGTGGAGTGAGGCGGATATGGAGAGGATGACGAGGGGAAGGCTGGAAAACGACGAACACGCGAGGGTATTTCTGGCAAAACGCAGCGGCGGTTATCGGAAGGTTGATGAGTGGCTTGACGACGGAGAGGGAAGAGAGTGGTAGTGACTTTGACGGAGACGTTACGATCCGATCCTTTAGATACAAAACTTGATTCAGATTCTTCTCTCGCTGAACCGCTTCGTCCAGGTACGGATCGCTCACCCATTTCACCCTGGCGTTCACGAAGCTCCGTCTCTGCTGCATACATCTCCCCAACTTGCTCGCCATTACAATTTCTACCTTAATCATTTTTGCTCGCCATTACAGGTATTGGTTCTGTTCTTTGGAGGCGTCATTGCTTTCATACTTTGGCTCAGTTTATTTACGCCCTCATCGACCTCGGTTTCCATATCCAAGACTTTGTGGTTCAAGGCCTAGACCAAGCTACCGGATTCGAAAACGTAAGAATTGCTTTCAACGTAACCATACTTGACCCGAACCAACACATGGGTGTTTTACTTTGATGCCATGGATGGTTTCATCTACTACAAAGATCAACAGGTTGGGTTAAGCCCCTTACTACACTCGTTTTTTCAGCAGCCGACAAATACAACTATCGTGACCAGGACGCTTACGGGAGCTTCCTTAGCAGTAAATAGTCGCCGCTGGACTGAGTTTACTAATGATCGAACTCTAGGAACAGTGTCTTTTAGGCTCGATATAGTTTAGACTATTCGGTTTAAGCTGTTTAGGTGGATCAGTAAGCACCATAGGATGCACGCTAATTGCAATATCGTTGTCGGACGGGACGGATTGATCTTGCCGAAGTTTAACCATAAACGATGTCCTGTCTACTTCACTTAGATTGATTGATTTGTGTTGTTTGATGTTTTCTCTTTTGTATTTTACTTTTTTCCTTTTGAATGGTTTTTTGCTTTCTTTAGATTTTGTAATTTGTATTATCTTTGAGTTATATATCTAACAAAGCATGAGCTAAAGATTTGATAAAAGTAAAAACATTTCAAAATCAAAGCAATTGGCAGATACTTCAACCTATTACCTCAGATTTGGTCTCTGGAGTTGGGTAAATCGAATAAGTTAAGGTTTCCTCTTGCTCGAAATTTGGGCTTCAACAATCTGCCTTCTCCATTGATGAATTGGGACCTGAAAATGAGAACAGTTTTGAAAGAAGAAACAATGTATATCGGGAAAGTAGAGTTCGGCTCTGTTTTAGTCGCGCATGAATCGGTTCATGATAAAATATCGAAGCAAACTTAGGATTTTGATGAATGTGGACTAAAAGAGATGGCATTGGAGAGTCAGTAGAAGAGAAAGAGAAATACTTACTGCAGGAAAGCCACCGAAATCCCCTGGTTCGGTAATGTTTTTAGTAACAATACTATTTGTAGCAAGTCGAACCTATATACGAAGCGCGACACAATTCCATAACTCCGTCTATGAAATTCAAATTGATAGAAAGTCTACAAAGTATTTACCTTGGATACAATGGAGACATGGTCTTTAACACCAACCCGTCCTCCTAAAGCAACATAGTCACCAATCCTACAAAATCATTGTCGAAAAGACGGCCTTGTGAACCCCAAACAGATTCACGGAACATAAACGTTTTGGTTGTTAGGATAAGAAGCAATTACTCTGCTGATCCAGCTACGCCTACTTGTCCACAGAGCAAGGAACACTTGCCAATAATCACATTGTGACCAATCTATAAAACAAGAAAAGAAAAATAAAGCATCTTGATTCGCATTATACCCTGTGATCTATGGCGTAAGTTTGAAGAAAGAGTCAAAGACTAACCTGAACTAAATTGTCTATCTTAGTATCATCACCTATCACTGTATCTCTCCAGCTACATAAATTGGAAAGGGTTACTGAGTTATTGAATCCCATGAAATGCCACAGTGTTCTATGGAATATTCTGTTACCTGCCCCGATCAATGCATGTATTTGCTCCAATTTCCACACGATTCCCTATCTTCACTTTTAGAGTCTAAGGAGAGCAAGAAGCCAAACAAAGGATTACGGGAGAGAAAAAGTGCTTCAAAATGTTACTCAGGTTCATCAAGAGAGCAATCTAGGAGTGCTTACTTGAGGTTTCTTCACCATCTTTCCGTGGTCATCCACTTGAAATCCAAATCCTAAACAGTCAAAGATCAGTCTAACTCAACCCAAAGAAGAATCTGAATTCATAAAACAGATATTGAAACTTAGAAGTTCGACGGGTCGGTTCATACCATCTTGACCAATGCAGACTCCATTGTGAATGACACATAAATCACCAATACTACAGTTACTGGCTGAAACATTATATCTGTCGACAAAACACAGCAAATTAACATATTTCCCAAACCATGTGAACAATATCCATAAGCCTGAAATGTTACCCGATCTTTGTCGAATGACCGATTTTTACTGATGGTCCAATTACAGTGTTGGATCCTATGTGAACTTGCGCACCCAATATAGCTTTTTCGTGAACCACTGCTCCAAACTCAACCAGAGCCGATGAATCAATTACGGCTGAGCTATGGTATGTTCCTCCTCCATTTCTCCATCTTAGAAACCCGTTGCGAACAATATTACCTCCACGACTTGACTCTAACCTTGACAATTACAGAAATCTTCTCAATTACATAGAATACAAAACGTTTCACCATCTAAATGCCATAATTTGGACTCTTGAAAGTTTAAATTGATGAACATTTCTCCTTAAGAAAATCAGTAACACCAAAATCTCTTCTACAACTTTATAAACACACATTTCAAACCTACCTTGTACACTAAACTGATCTGAAATCTAAGAAATAAACACAGCTTGTGTATTCTGTATCACAAAAGAGAGGTTTCCGGATTAAATTTCGCTGATACAGAGCATTACATATTCTAAGGGACATTTCAACAAACACCTGGCGTACACTATAACTTAATGGGCTGAATGCAAACAAAACCTCAAAATTTCTAAGTGATATGATAAATTCTCAACGACACTCACCGTTGTTTGGAGAAACATTTACAGTCTCAGATTCAATTGAATGATCTGAGCAAACACATAAATTTCTGCAACCAGAGGAGAACCCATGTAGCTTCTTCAAGAGAACGCCATTAGTAGAAGAAACTGATAAAAATCTTCGCAAAGTATTCGCCATAGTCAATCCTAACAGTGATGGAGAAGAATTGAAAAAAAGCTTCCAACTTTTTTTTTATTTCCCTTACAAAGCTTTAAACTTTTTTCTTTATCAACGAACCAAAATTCAATTTTTATATTTCCATTTAATATTCTCATATTTATATCTTTGGAGTCTTAATGAAAATTCTTGCTTAGTACTGGGTAGAGAAATCAACATTGGAGCATTCACATTGCTCTGTTATGTGTTCAAGATGATTCTTCATATAGACCTTCAATGGATAACATTCTTGTGATGATGAATTGAGGAATCATTGGTCTTAAACTTATGTGAATTTTAAGCCTGATGACACATATAACACTTGGAGAATGATACTAATGTAGTTCTTATTGGTAAACTACATAACTTAGATAAGCATATTTGCAGAAATGAATTTTCAAAGAATGCAATAATCTTTAAGAAAGATGAAAGCTTATAAGGAAGCATGAGATTGTAGGTATAGCTCTGGTCCTCGGCCTTAGGGGATGTATAGGACTAGGCTCAAAACCTAAATTAAAAATAAAAAAAAAATTCTAGCCCTATGGTGTTTCTTTGTCTACTAGACCTTCAATTTTCGAATCACTTTTGTCGCGCAATTGGATGAAGATTAAGAGCCACCAGAAACACTTCCGCTAAAGATCTCAATCGTATCGCCGTGTTCAACACGGTGCCATCGAAAAGACCGATCATCGTCCATTACATTCTGTTTGTATATAAAGAAATACCCTTCTTGTGGCAGACTCAACTGATGAATCTTAACCAGCTCTTTCCGTAACTCTCCAACGTTATCGCCGGCGTTAACCTCTACTGGTATCTTCCTTGTCCCGCATTTAGGCAACACCATCACTCTCAGCTTCTTTGGATTGTTGTTGTTGTTGTTCACTGCCATCATCATTACAGGTGAGTCATGACCGTTGATGATCTGTTCTGTCGCGTTTAACGGAGGCGATTGCTCGGTTTTGAGGCGGTTTTGGTCGTTGTTGCCGGGAGAAGAGATGTAAAGCTGGAGACGAGAGTTGTGTAGGATCAAAGATTGTTCGATATTGAGATGGTCTTGAAGAACCTTGCCTTGGAAGAAAAGGGTTTGTTTGGAAACAGGGATACGTTGATATTTTTCGATCTTTTGTTTGATTTCTATAACTGTGTCCCAATAACCTATTTCAATGGAGAACGTTGAGCCTCTCTGAGTCTCGAAGAACACATCCATTTTTAGTGTAAATCAATGGAGACTGATGAAGAAGAGGAGTGAAGAGAGAAAGTGGTGTCAAGAGTTTTGGGACTTTTGTTTTTGTAACGAAAGTTTCCTTATAATGTGTTAACTACTAACCTATTTCCATGGATTCGTGATTTTTTTTTTTTTTTCTCTTCTAAATTTTTGCTATTTTTGTCAACAAAAACAATTAGATAAATCTATTGCTTGCTCTATCTTGAAAAAGATCCTAACAATACGAAATTTGTGATTTCTTTTTGGATATTTTAATTCAGTTAGATTCGCAATAATATGAATATCTTGATTCGAGTTTTTCTGTTTTTGAGATAATTATCAATTGGTTTTACCAAAAAAAAAAAAACTAAAATTATCAACCGGTTTATATAGAACTAAATTGTCATCCTCTCTTTCAGAAGAAACCAATTACTTGAGGATTTGTCTCACTAACAACTTCAAAACTTAACTTATATAACTTAAAGAGGTCTGAGGATCATCGTAAGCACTGCCTCGGTGCTACTAAACGACATGTCGTAATGAGGTAAAAAAAATCAACTGCAAGTAAGAGATTCATGGAAGAAAGAAAATGATTTCTAATCCAACCAACTATAAAGGGGCGTAGGAATCAAAGAGATGTGTCCCTATCCTTGAGTCTAGTGACCACGGCTCATCTTAACTTTCGGCATTGATTTTTTCATCTGTCGCGCACGTTCTTTTTCCTGTTTCTTCCTTAGAGCCTCAGCGCTAAGCTTTGCCTCTGCCTCCTCCAATATTTTCTTCTTTTCGGCTTTCTTTCTCTGCAATGCCTCTTGTCTCACATTCTCGAGTTCCTTGTATGCTTCCTGCGCTGCCTTTTGCCTAGCACCATCAGTTTTGTTCCGTGCCTGCATCCAGAGATTCTATTTTGTTCAACATGTAACACATAGCTATAAAATGGCGAGTGATGATAAGCTTGCAACTATACCTGGGAGCTGAGTCTGTAGCGTCCAACTAAGTCGATGTAATACGGAATTAGCGCTACCAACCGAACCATATCATCCATGTGTTTAGCGTCAGGTAGGGCAAACTTGAAAAGCAGCATCTTCCTGTGTTTCCCAGGATGGTTGTCCGAAAAATGCAATGACATGAAATTCTTCCCAAACTTTTCAAACGACTTGTCACCAAAAACCTACAGAGCGCAATTGCATCATTAAAATCTGATTAGTTCAACAGTTCATTTGTGGAAGTTCATATGTTTATTGACCTACAAAACTGGGAAATCTATTTTTGATATACAACAATAAAACACTTAGCCATACGAAATCAACAGCATTCATTATCTATCATGAATGCATGCTACTACTTGATGATCAAACATCAAATTATCAAAATGCCTATTAAAACTTTCGATGTAAGAGAGACGAACATAATACAAACTAAAAGTACTTCATCTGTATTACATTCCGAACTCACGTAGCAAACCTCATTCAAGAAACCGCCGGGCCTAAATATATCATAACAAGAGGAACCTTAAGGAATTTTCCAGTACGTCACAAGTCTTCCCCTACATTTATCTACATTTAGAGAGAGAGAGAAAGCCGATTGGATTGACACCAAAAAGAAGAATCTCGTATGTTTCTTAGCGTAAGGGAACTGATCACTGAATTCTTTACACTGATCAAGATCGTCCCTTTCGTGTAAGAATAGCTCAATTTCCTTATTCAACTTGAGAATTGAAAATCTATGTCTTTCAAGCACATCACAATAGGTAGAGCGAGTGAGTAAGTCACACTCTCTCAAAACTAAAGTAGAAAATGGCACTAAGCAGATTAGGCTAGACTAGTGCTATATCATGAAACAAAGAGAGAAGCCAAGAGATTAAGCATCTGACCTGATCAAGTACAAGATCTGTGATCATATCACCAGCAACCTCCTTAGACTCAGAGATCACAGCCAACTCCTCCGAAACCCACTTCCTTCCGGATTGAATAGGCACAAGCCCTCCGAATCTCTGCAGATCTCTCAGCTCCTTAAGCATCGTTTTTGCCGTCTTCTTCCTCGCCATCGCAAACACGACGTGATCCATAGCATCGTCGTTCATATACACCTCGAAACTGATCTCATCTTTACAAGGCACCACCGAATTGAATAGCCTCGAGATCAGATCGTGTCTACTCTTAAGCTCCATAGTCGCTAAAAGCCCATGGCAATACCTGCGCCCACTTGCGTAGAACTTAAACACGTTCGTCGCTTCTTTCAACAACAACGGCGAGTCCTCTCCTTCTCCAACTCCAAGCAAACTGAAGTTTTTCTCAAATATCGTGCCCTTGCGACCGAATTTCGACGCCCAAGCCAAAGCGAGGTTTTCGTTCTCGCGTTTTCCAGTGAAGTAGTTGATCGCGTACGCGATTAAGATGGAGACGCATACGATCTCCACCGTGTACGACTGCTTCTTCTTCGGAATCGCACTTTCTGGGGATTCTGATGTAGATTCCGGATCTGACGACTGTAGATCGGAAGGAGAGGTTTTCTCGGCGATGACTGGAGAATCCATCGTCGTATCGTCCTCCGGTAATCCTTCGAACTCATCTTCATCCCAGAAATCGAACGAGGTGGGAGAGGGCTTCTGAGTCGGAGGATCCGATTTGGATACCGGAGTAGAATCGGATTCGGACGATGATTCCAGATCTAGAACCGGTGACTCAGACTGAGTCAGAAGAGGTGGACGAAGCGAGTGGTGAAGGTCAGTGGAATCTTCGAGAACGTCGTCGTCGTCTTCAGCATCGAAACCTTCGAAGTGGGAAGATCCGTGAACATTAAGATGGAGGAAGAGGAAAGCGATGAGTGCGATAGAGAAGAAAGAAACGGAACAAATCTTCATAGTGTGGATCCGGCGGAGAGAACTCAGCTCGGATAAAAAATAGAGAAGCTTAATATCTCTCTCTCAAAGAGTTTGAGTCGTGCTTGCCTACTCGGCCACCAAAACGTAAATACCAGCTATTTAGAAAAATAAATGATTTAAGAAAAAAGGAAAAATAGATAAAACTAAATATCGCATTTTTACGGTGGTGAAATGTTTAGCATATAGTATATCTCAGATTTATCTAAACCTGAAATAAGTACATACTAATTTCAGATTTATCTGTACAACTAAATAACAAATGTTTGGACCGTCTAACCCATCGTCTAAACTTTTTAAACCCATAAGTATATATTTCAGATTTACTAGAAAATTACATGCGTTATACGCAGGATAAAATAATTATCGAATAAAATCAATAGTTTTAGTTAAAAAAAAAATATTACGAAGAATAATTATACATAACCTAAGACTTAATTTATGTATTTGAATTTTGCGATTATTTTGCATACAAATGCGTTTCACCCGTGAAATAATTAAACTAACAAATTTCATTAATAATTATATTTTTACTTGTACGAAGGTGCATTTATGAAAAATTAAAAACATATACTTGTCAAACAAAACAACACTTGTAAAAACATATTTTTACATGCTCACATATTTTCAAAAGATAATAAAGTTTTATTTTATTTAATCAATTTTTTGGTATATATGTTAAATTTTTGTTCACATATAATTCTATGATTTAAATCTATAATTTTGAAATATTTTAATTTTGGCAAGTTGAAAATTTCAAAATATTTTAATTTTGGCAAATTTAGGAAGATTCAAATGTGTTTGGTAATTAGAGTTATAGTAATCAAAATAAGTATATTTGGAATTAAATGTGTTTGGCAATGAGTATAAGATAATGAAATAAATAAATAAAAATAAAGAAGAGAAAAATTGTGGGGATGACAACTAAGCAAAGTGCTCCTAAAATGCTCCTCAAATATAATATAGGATGTGTAAATCATTTTTGCCACGATAACTGTGGGAGTTAGATTTGTATAAAATGAAGTTTTGGAGACCAAACATTGAATTTGAATAGCACCCTGAAAATGGTGAACAAAAGTATAACTAGTTGACAAACGCTAGGAAGAATTATCTATTAGCTAGAATTTTTTTGACAAACTAAAATCTCTCTAGCAAAAACTATTTGTTCTGACAAACTAACTTCTCATGTGAGTAATTCACTTTGATTCATTAATTTTCCATTAATTCTATTGTTTGTTTCTCTGTTTTCATTTCACCAGTCGTGGGTGTCAAATGATTGTCCCATAATTGTAGCAAGGGAATCGTGGGGTGTATACTATGGATTATATATTGCGTGGAAAAAGAGGATTACGAGATTGGAGTTGGAAGTTGATTCGTTGATGGTTGTGGAGTTTCTCAAAACAGGGATTTGCGAGTCTCATCCGCTGTCTTTCCTAGTACGGTTGTGCTATGGTTTTTTATCAAGGAACTGGATAATCCGGGTTACTCATGTGTATAGGGAGACTAATTGTCTAGCTGATGGATTAGCTAACTATGCATTTTCTTTACCGTTAGAATTTCATAATTTGGTTTTGATTCCGCCGGACTTAGATTCGTTCTTGAGAGATGACGCTTGCGGTCATTCTCGATCGCGGCAAGTCCGCTTGTAAGTTTTTTATTTTTTTTAATAAATCTGGGAGATTTTCTCCCGGTTCTTCACCAAAAAAAAAAAGGAATCTTCAGATTTAGGATTTAGCTTACAACTCAGACAGAAGATCATGAATCTTCAGATTTAGGATTTAGCTTACAACTCAGACAGAAGATCATAAAAGATTTGAGCCCTTATAAAAAGAAAACATATTCTTGAACCCCTTCCACGCTCATGTCACGTCAAGGTATTGCATAAGAAAAAACTACAAAATCCGATCCAATTTATCGTAATCGATTAGTTAACATGTTGGTTAACCGTATTCTGAAACACATGAAAAAATCACTGGCTTATCAAATTATCTGTCGAGCCTTGAAAAAGATTCAATAAAAGACAGAAACAAATCCACTATATGTTTTACGTCAAGCAATACGTGGAGTAACTCCCGATATTGGATGTCGAGCAGTAAAAGCAAGATTTGCTGCTAGAAAGTTTGGATGATTGGATCTTTGGGTCATTAACACTGCCAAAGCTGTTTTAGAATTCATTAAGAAGCTGCATCTTACTTGGAACCTTTTATCTTGAATGTTTTAATCTGCATATCCTTTTAACCAACGAGTAAATAAATCCGGATTACACATATACTCGGACTACAGAGATCCATAAAACCTTACTCACATTACAAAACCTAGAGACAAGCTAAAATCTGATTATGAACAAGCGTGATATAAAACCGCTAATGACTGCGAAATGTGACCGGAAAAGCAAAGAATGAGACTATGCGGTCACTTGTTCTGTGTAACAAAATTCAGGGATTGGAAAATTGTGAATATATATAGCTTTCAGGAAGAGACAAAGATGTTATGATTAGGGCTTCAAATCTTTGGTGGAATCATCGCTATCAGATCTCTGGTCATCATCATCATCATCAGAAGGAGGAGAAGGATCGAGACGAGCGGCGTCAATAGCCCACTGAATCAGCTTCTCCACTTCATCTTCTTCTTCTCCGATTTGATCCGGATTAATAACAGAGGAGGAAGGGACAGTAGTCGTCTTCTTCAAAGCCGCGAATCTGACCATGAGATCGTCTTCTTCTTCGGGAACCTTCGAATTCGTTGGCCGTAGCTTAGGAACCTTTTTGTTTTCAGATTTGAGAGCGAGAAATCTAGATCGGAGATCGGGATCTAGATCGGAAGAGCGAGATGTGTGAGAATTGACGGAGAGTTTCAGAGTTATCTCGTCTTGAGCTGCTTGGAGCAACTCTTCGATTTCCTTGTCTGCCATCTCTCTCTCTCTTCTCCTTCTCGCTCTTCAATTCTACGAATCAATTATTAAATCCGGTTTAGTACCGGTTCGATTCGATACATTGACCGACACCTAACACACGCCGTTTCCCACGCGGATGTTTAATCTCCACCGTCCGTATCGAAAGAATTGTCTCCTTACCGTCGATTTTGGACCAACCATTGCCAACCATTTCCCGTTTCCGGCCAAATCAAAACTGAGTTTCATGTGCGTTTAATTACTAAAAAAAATCTCTAAATATGGTGAAACTGTGAAGCATATGATTACACGAAGAAGAAGAAAATGGGAAGCGAAGGAGCCACGGTCGTGAGAAAACCAAGGTTTTTTTTTTTTTTGAATTCATGTACAATTTGGGCGTTTTCGCTCACAAAGTCAAATTATAAAATCCAGGAGTTCTCAGAGTATACGAATTTCGAGAATTGTTTGGAGTACTTAGAGGAACGCATGATCAAGCTTGGTCCATTTGATGGTCTCATTGGGTTTTCCCAGGTATTCCACAATCGAATTTCTTTATAAACAATACAATGCATTCATTGTAAAAACTTTGAATACAATTTTACATTCAATTCAAAAAAAACAAAACGCTGTCATTTTTTTAGACAACTCTCAAATTTGACTTGGTAACCATGTCAGGGGGCAATTCTGTCAGGGGGTTTACCAGGACTTCAAGCAACGGTGCGTCAATGATATAGAGAGTTATGTTTGCTTTGTTATTATGATATTAAAAGGCTGTTTCTGATATTATTTAAGTTTCGCAGGGAAAAGCACTTCAGAAAGTAGCCAAAATCAAGTTTCTTATAATAATCGGAGGAGCTAAGTTCAAATCTCCGAGCGTTGCAGAGAATGCGTATGCTTCTACCTTGCAGACTCTCTCCCTCCACCTTTTAGGTAAAGCGAAATGATTTTTTTTTTTTTTCCGAATGCTTGGCAATTATCCGGGAATGCTTATGGAATCGATTGTTGTAGGAGAGACGGATTTCTTGAAACCTTATGGAATCGAGCTGATTGAATCGTTTGAGAATCCGGTTGTTGTTCATCATCCGAAAGGCCATACGGTTCCGAGGCTTGATGAGAAAAGCTTGGAGAAAGTTACGGGATTTATTGATACCATAGAGAAGCATTTGGTGATGGAGGAAGACAAGAAATGCTCAGAATAATTGTGTCTCAAAAATAGAACACCGTATGATGGTTCCGGGTTCAGCACCCATTATAATTGCAAAGCTCGGCACCAAACAATGTGTATAGCGAATGATGCTTATTTGTAATGTAATAAAAAGAAAGAAGAAGGAATATTTGTTTTAACTAGCTATATTTTTATGTGCAGTAGATTCTGAAAAAAAAACATTAGAGCGCTTAACAAATGTTATGACTGTCTAAATCTGGATGCGTTTTTGAAAATAATATTGTCATTTTGTCAGCATTGAAAAATGATAATCCAAGAAAAAACTCGCCGCCGAGTAAAAGATAACATCAACTAAACCTATTCTCTTCGACCACACAAAAAATATAGACAAATCCCAGTAATAAGAAAGCAAAGATACAAACCTATTATGTTGCTTGGGACGCAAGAAGGGTCAAAAGCAGGGGACTCAAGAGACTTGCTTGTTGATCTAGTGGAATTCAAGAGTGTACTAGAATGTTCCAGAAAATTTGTAATGGGACAATTTTTACCTTTACATATGAACATTGTAATGGGACAACTTTTATATATGAACCAAAACCTAGCCTTACAAAAATTCTTTGTCTTCTAATTTTACTCTAGAATAGACTTTTCAATCTTTTCCCTTTTTTTTGGGTCTGGTGCTACTGTCTGGTGCAAAAGGAGGTCTGGCGATCGGGATCGAACTCGGACCTACATATTCTTGCGTGGGTGCATTGCTAACACGACCGTGTTGAGATCATCCTTAATGATCAAGGTATAACCAAACGATGCCTTCACGGACTCTGAGCGTTTGATTGGTGATGCTGCTAAGAATCCAGTTAACACCGACTTCGGTATGTGATCTCATACCTTTTTTGCCCAAATCTTGTTTTAAAACTCTTAATTAGCGTGTCGTTTTAGGGCTAAACTCTTTGTTTTTTTTTGTTTGGTAATTGTGGCAGATGCAAAGAAACAAGAAGATGATGAAGCCATGCAACTATTAGTAGATATGATAGTGAATGAGACAATGGGGAATACAACTTTCATGGAGAGATTAAGGGAAACCAAAGTAGATGATACTGACAAGAATGCATGGGACGAAAAAAGAAAACAAGAGAAAGAGGAGCTAGATGTGAGAGGTGACTCTCATGGAGAAGAGAAATGGTGAATTTGGGGAACATCCAGCATCATGGTAGGGCCTGTTCTTTTGATAAACGCCGCGACAAGAGTCGGCGACTCAAAATTCAAAGGGAAAGTGAAAATTAGAGAGATGAATTGAGTCGCTGCTTTGTTGTTGCTGGGCAAACAAAAGAGAGAAAGGTGTCGCTGCTTTTTTTAACGTCTCCGGTGTCGCCGGATTCCTTTCAATTTTTTGGTCGCCGTGTTTTTTACATTTCCATCTGGCGACGGTGGAGAAGAAAATTGTTAAGGAATTTCAGTCGCCGACCTCAATCGCGGCGACACTCAAAAGAACAGGCCCGTAGTTGCTTGGTTAAAAGATTTTCATCCTGTGAAATTCTAGATGAGTACATGTCCCATTTCGTCGAACCTGATGGATGGAGAAGCAAGTAGTAGTGATTTTGTTGCGAGGTGAATGAATAGGTGTGTTTGCCTTTGTAAAAATCAAGTGTGTGTTTATGGATGATAAAGGTGTACCTTTTGACTTATTGCCATTGATACACCCATTTCATGCTTTGCAACAAAAGAAATGCCGTAACGCTACTAAGCACGCATTAAGAGTTGCTTCTAAATTCCATTCATCAAGAGGTGATGCTGCCTTTGTATTCTTCTGGATTTAGATCAAGAGTTGAATTTTGTGTATCAATCTACTTATAGCCAACGCTTCTAAAAACGCAATTTAAAGATATTTTTTCTTGGAAACATGTATTTTGGGTGTGGTTGCGTTAAGAACCCACCAACACATGGAATGGAATAATATGTTAGATAGTAAATTCAAGCTTAAAGTTACCAAAAAAGGTAAAAGAAAAAAGAAGATCCAAGCTTAACGTTAGCACTTGTCATATCTTGAAGAATCAAAATACCTTTCCCAAGTTGAAGATGACTCAAACGTATCCACGCACACCACGATTATATACATATACTATCCTCGTTGTTTCTCTCCATTTTGTTTTTTAGAAACATAAGAAAGAAAAAGATGGCTGATGAAGGCTCTGTTCAGCTGCATATTCAAGAAAACCATGTAATCATTAATCTAAATGCGTGAATTAATTTTCTATGTCTCTCTTACATACATAGCTTCGTAAATGACATGTGTAGGTGGTGATGGACAATGGTATAGTACAAGTAACTATATCAAAACCAGATGGCTTTGTCACCGGAATCTCTTACCAGGGCCTCGACAATCTACTAGAAATCCACAATGAAGAATTCAATCGAGGGTATGTAAATTTATATCATCAAGAGCCTATATATACAAGAATCATAGGATAAATTTGTAAGTTTTTTTACGATTTGTAAGACTTTTTTATTTATGTTCGTACTACTTTTTTTTTTTAAATAAAATTATTATTATAATATTATGCCCCCGGTTAAAAATGTTTCTGGATCCACCACTATATAAATGAATGTTGTGACCAAATAACTCAGGTACTGGGACCTTGTTTGGAGCAAAGAAGGGACGCCTGGAACTACCGGGACATCTGAGCGGTAAGTATGCATCAATCGAGCATATAAACATAGTCTCTCTAAAATATTTCATTTATAAATGTGGTTCTGGCAGGATCAAAGGCACAAGTTTTGAAGTCGTGGTGCAAAACGAGGAGCTCGTAGAGCTATCCTTCACTAGAAAATGGGATTCATCTCGCCAACCCAACACCGTTCCCATTGATATCGACAAGAGGTATTTTTTGTACATAGAACTATATAGATGTGTGACAATAAGTTTGATTTGGGTTTGTATAATGCAGGTTCATAATGCGTAAAGAAGTCACTGGATTCTACTCATACGCAATATTCGAGCATCTAGCAGAATGGCCGGCTTTTAACTTGCCTCAGACAAGGATTGTGTACAAGCTTCGTAAAGACAAGTAAATAATGTTGAACAATCAAAATTTTCCCTTGAGCTGATGCGAGTGAAGTACTTAAACGTTTCAGAATGTGCAGGTTTCAATATATGGCAGTTGCTGATAACAGGCAGAGAAAAATGCCCTTACCAGAGGATAGATTGGGTAACCGAGGAAGAGCCTTGGCTTACCCTGAAGCTGTTCTTCTTGTTCATCCTGTTGAAGAAGAGTTCAAAGGAGAGGTTGATGATAAGTACCAGTATTCATGCGAGAACAAAGATTTGAAAGTGCATGGATGGATTTCGCATAAACCGGGTTTGGGTTTCTGGCAAATCATTCCTAGTAATGAGTTCAGATCAGGTGGCTTGTCCAAACAGAACCTTACCTCTCATGTTGGTCCAATAAGCCTTGCGGTATAAATTTTTTCTCCTTTTTCACTCGTAAATCATGTTTAAGATGATGGCTTCTTGATTACTCTTTTCCAACACAGATGTTTTTGAGTGCTCACTATGTTGGTGAGGATATGGTGATGAAGGTGAAAGCAGGGGAGTCATGGAAGAAAGTGTTTGGTCCTGTTTTTACTTACCTCAATTGTTTGCCTGACCAAAATTCTGATCCTCTTTCGCTCTGGCAAGACGCGAAAAACCAGGTTTATCCTTTAACCACCAACCTTGTACTTGTTATGTTTTTTTTTTTTTGAAATGAATGTTAAATTATATTCAAACCAAAAAAATGTTTTTACAATGATGTATCTTTTTTTTGCATATGTAAAACATATGAATTCTTACCTTAGCAAGTGGTGTGTGCTTAGATGTTAGTCGAAGTCCAAAGCTGGCCTTACGATTTCCCGGCTTCAAAAGACTTTGAAGTGTCCGCGAAGCGCGGTTGTATCAGTGGTAGATTACTCGTACGTGAAAAGTAAGCCTTATATTCCATATCATTTGCTCTGTTTTCTTCATCTTATTATCAATTTCTTACTCATTTCTTTTTCGCCTTCTTATGTGTTTTAGCGATGAACTTTTTTTACCTGGAAATGGTGCGTTCATAGGTTTGGCTCCACCAGGAGAGGTTGGATCTTGGCAACTAGAATCTAAGGTGAGCCTGAACTTTTATCATATAATATAATATTCTCTCTATTAAGCAATGAACTCATGCTTGCATCAATTTTTTACTCATTTTAATATAGGGCTATCAATTCTGGACAGAAGCGGATGCTGATGGTTATTTTGCGATATTTAATATCCGAGAAGGTGAATATGATCTCAATGCTTATGTGGCAGGATGGATTGGAGACTATCAATACGAACAACCGATTAACATTACCGCAGGTTAAATATACATTATAATCAAGATTATATTTACTTTGGGTGCAAGAAGCGAGTGTCGATATAACATTTTAGTCACATCAGGCTGCGACATTGATGTTGGCAATATTGTGTATCAACCTCCCCGAGATGGGCCAACGGTGTGGGAGATAGGGATACCTGATCGCTCTGCAGCTGAGTTCTTTGTTCCAGATCCAAATCCCAAATACATCAACAAGTTGTATGTTGGTCATCCTGATAGGTAATCCATTAAGCCACATCACCTCCTGGTATATTTGCCTAAAGGGATAACGGGTTTCGGCCCAGAACCTCTTTGTAATTAAAAAAAGAAAAATCCATTAAGGCTGCCGTTGTGCTTTTACATGTCAATCATTTTGCCAAGTGTAAACGCAATTCACAACTTATCGAAGAATTTTGTTTTAAATGCTATGCTATTAACTAGTATAGTTTGTCGGTTCATTTGAAAAGGAAAAAACACTCATTGTTAATGTACAAAACAAAGAGTAGAGGCCTAAGTATGTTTATGGTTTATGCAGGTTTAGGCAATACGGGCTATGGGAAAGATACACAGAACTATACCCTAAGGAAGATTTGGTGTTCACCATTGGCGTTAGTGATTACAAAAAAGATTGGTTCTTTGCACACGTTACCAGGTAAATGAAATACATATGAACCCATTTCTCATTCAAAGACTTCAGAGAGTAATGTATTATGTATGAAACAAGGAATCTTTTACTTGATTATAGGAAAACTGGAGATGACACGTATCAAGAAACGACATGGAAAATCAAATTTAAGCTCGAGAAAGTGCAGAAAAGTAGCATATACAAAATCCGGATCGCACTAGCAACTGCTAACGTCGCAGAATTACAGGTGAGGGTGAATGAGTATGAACAAAATCCACTTTTCACAACAGGTGTAATAGGGCACGACAACACAGTTGCAAGACATGGAATACATGGAATCTATAGGCTTTATCATGTGGATGTCCCAAGTGAGAAGCTTGTCGAAGGAGACAATACTTTGTTCTTGACACAAGCCATTACCAATTCTAGTGGAGCTTTTACTGGAGCTTTTAATGGTCTCATGTACGACTATATCCGCTTTGAAGGACCTCCTCCTTTAGATTCAAACGTTCACTAAAATTTTTACACAAAGTTATTTTGTATATGATTTATCCACTCTTTATTGTTTTCACCAGAGCCGGATCTGAGATACTCGGGGCCCTATACAAAATATATTTGATAGTATAAAAACTTAAATGTAAAATACATATAAAGTAAGAAATGTTTTTAAAAAAACAGTTTTACCGCAAAAAAAAAAACAAGAAGTTAACGACTTTGAAAAATAATCTCTTTCACATTTTTTCTAGCAAAATCAATAGAATGTTCATTTTCTAACCATTCTTTTAAAATTTTTTTTGATCAATATCATATCATAGAGAACAAACTCTTCTTTTATTTTTCTTACAATATATATTTCTATAATTGATTGATGCCATTATGATCGGGATCCACCAAAATCTTGTTAGTATTTCCTAATTTTTTCTTTAATTTCAATACCATATAATTCTTCTTAAAAACATATAATTTTTTTTTATAAAAGTGGGCCCCTCAAAGTGGGGGCCATTCAAATGTTTCATAAAATTCTCCTCAGATCCGGCTCTGGTCTTCACATAGAATTTTACATATTTAGATATTCCATAAATCTCACCGATTTTGCATGGAAGAATTAATATTTTACTAGGGATTGGCCACGCGTTGAGTGGGTTTAAAATTTAAAATGGTTAAATATACAATAATTTCTATTATTTTTTTTTGACTAATTGTGTGTTTAATATTATATAAATAAATTTTATGATAACTTTTGCATAAAAGAACATAAGCTTTCAATTCAAAATTTTAGCTTAAGATCACAAAAATAGTAGAGTTTGGCTTGGTTATATTTTTTCTTATAATTTTTTCTACAAAAATATAGAATTTTTAAAAGGTTCTTACAGAAAGACAATAGCCTAATTAATTTTTATAGTATAACTAAGACAACAACAGTAATGTCAACCAATGCTCACGATGTCTGGCTAGGATTAATCGTGATGAAGTTGTTGACCGTGTGGGTGTTTTATTTCCCGTATGAGAAAAGTTTTCAGAAGACTTGAATTATGCAGTTATATTCTCTCATTATTCCATAGATATGTTCTTCGACCATTCTTTGAAGTATTTGTGGGTTGTGTTAAACACTTCCACAATTGTTTGGATTATAGAAAACTTTTTCTTATTATCAGCCTAATGATGCATCATGAACAAACATGAAACTTTTCGACTTACGCATATAACCAATGGAATGTTAATTTGAATTGTATCCTGGTGAACTAACCTCGGCTAGAATCCAAGTCAGGCTCTTCATGACCAAATGCAAAGCACTTGATACATTTACATGATCATAGATTAGATGTCTTTAGATGGGAAATAGATCATCGAAAATTTAAGAAAAAGAGGGAAGCTTTACTTTTCTTTTAGATGCTTGTTTGGATTCATAGCCTCCTTTGGAATCACAGTGAAAACGTAAAAACTGTAGGAGCACAATTTCTAAAAAAAAGATACAAAATTTCAAAAATCGATACAAAAATTATGATAAACGATGAACGGTTTGTGTGGAGGCAAGACACTCTTCCTTTAATTCTTTAATTGCCCGTAATGTGACGGTTTTTGATACAATTAATAATTTCAGGATACAAACACACGATCGACTATTTCGTAACATTAAAAAGTAGAAGTTAACAAACCCATGATCTGTATGTACTCCTAGACACAAAAATAAAATAAACATGTGAAGGGTTTAGTATTGTTCTTGATAATCATTATGATGAGTGATATGGTCAAATTTCCTTTTGTCCTACTGATGCAGCATCATGATACCTTCACCGCCAAGCAACTACTCTCCCATGTCGGCTTTTATTAGATTTCCTTAATTGTTTTTATTTCCTTTTATTAGATTTTCTATTTTTATGAGAGTTAGGTTATTATAAACCGACTCTTAAAGTCCTATATAAGGCATTGTAAGTTGGCTTTAATATTCAGTTTTTTTTGAAAGATAATAAACTAGAGTTTTCTCTAAAGCCTTGCATTGATTCGATTCTGTCATCAATTCAAGAGCCTTGTGTTGATGTTGATTAAGTTCATCAACCCAAGAAGTCAGGTCTCTTGAGATTTACCCCAAATCTCTAGATTTGAGCTGAGTTACCGTTGTTACGCTGCACCAGGTTGGTATCAGAGCTTTGCTACGCTCCTCAAAACTTTGTCCGTTCATCATGCCAAGACCTCGTAGAGCACCTGTTCGAACCGAAGCAGAAATCAACCGTGATGCAATCGCTGAGCTTCAAGCCCAGATGCAAACTATCACCGCCGCCCTTCAAAACCTCACCGTTCAGCGCAACGCTCCACCACTCCCTGCTAGAAACCCCGCCGATGACCACGCTGACGAACCCGATGGAGAAGACGATAGAGATGAGAATGAATTTGTTGATAATCCTTTTGCTCCTCTCTTTAATAACCGCGCATTTGCTCGCGATGCTAATCAAGGAGTTGATGCAGATTTTCAATGGGAAACTGGATTTAAAACAGAGATTCCGGAATTCCATGGTAATTCCTCCGCTGAAGAACTTCTTGATTGGATTGTCACAGTTGAAGAAATCCTAGAATTCAAAAGAGCACCAATGGACCGTTGTGTTCCTGTTCTCACAATGCGATTTCGTAACAGAGCAGCAGCATGGTGGACACAATTGAAATCGACTCGCGCTCGTCTAGGAAAGCCTAAAATCATGTCATGGGACAAATTGAAATCAAAGCTAAAGAAAACATTCTTACCGTATAATTACGAACAGATCATGTTCCAGCGTCTTCATCACATACGACAGGGTACACGTTCTGTGGCTGATTACTCGACGGAATTTTTCTTGCTGCTTACTCGCGTCGACATTCAAGATTCAGAACGCCAATTAGTTGCTCGCTTCACTGCCGGTCTTCGTCAACAAATCCAACATACCATCAATTTATTTAATCCCTTGACGTTGTCAGAAGCTCACCAACAAGCACTCACCATTGAGTCACAAACTAGAGGCAATTTTTCGTGGACTTCTTCACGACCGACACGTCCTGCTCCGCAACAACCAACTTCCACCCTGACCGATGATCCGCTTCCACACACACCGGATACTGCCATCGTGCCTTTTACGGATAAGACAGCACAGCGTCCATCTTCGCTTCGTTGTTTCGCTTGCGGTGAGATCGGTCACCGTCAGTCCAATTGTCCTAAAAGAAATCGCAGGGGTCTTCTCCTTGACACTGTCGGCAACGATGTGGAAGTAATTTACGATGAGGAAGTTTCCGACACTTTTGACACGACGGTGGATCTTACCGCAGACACTGGACCTTGCTTGATGGTGCGGCGTGTTTGCCTCGCTCCCCGCCATATTGATGACAACCCTCAACGACATAACCTGTTCCACTCCAAATGTACTATTACAGGCAAGGTTTGCAAATTTATTATTGATTCCGGAAGTAGCGAAAACGTGGTTGCTGAAGACGTCGTCAATAAACTCAAACTTACGACGGAACTTCATCCTTATCCATACAAACTCGCATGGTTGGACCAGAAGACAGAATTGATGATTACTCGTCGTGCACTTATATCTTTCTCCGTGGGAGGTACTTTCAAGGATCAAATTCACTGTGATGTAGCCCCAATGGACGCTTGCCACTTACTTTTAGGGCGTCCGTGGATATTCGATCGCCGCGTCCAACACGATGGTTATCTCAACACCTACAGTTTCCGTTACAATGATCGTAATTTCACACTTCAACCATCTCTGCCTGAAAAACAGAGCACTTCCCCAGCACCTGTCTTAATTCTCCAGTGCAAACCTTTTGAGCATGCACTTCGAGAGGAAGGACGCGTTCTGATTTTAATTAACTCTGCCACCGACTCCTCTGTTCCCTCCATTCCTGACAACTTTAAAGGTCTTTTGGACGAGTTTCAGGACGTCTTCCCCAGCGAGCTTCCTTCCGGCCTTCCTCCTCTGCGAGATATTCAACACCGCATTGATCTTGTTCCGGATGCTGTACTGCCTAATAGAGCTCATTACCGCATGAGTCCAAGCGAGCATGAAGAGCTTCGGCGACAAGTAGAGGATCTCATTGCAAAAGGCTACTTACGTGAAAGTCTGAGTCCATGTGCCGTCCCCGCCTTGCATATACCAAAGAAAGATGGATCATGGAGGATGTGTGTCGATAGCCAAGCGATAAACAAGATTACGGTGCGTTATCGTTTTCCCATACCTCGTCTCGACGATCTTTTAGACCAAATTGGTGCTGCAACGATCTTCTCTAAGCTAGATCTTCGTAGTGGATACCATCAGATACGAATTCGCCCAGGCGACGAGTGGAAAACTGCGTTTAAAACTCGGGAAGGTCTTTTTGAATGGCTTGTCATGCCTTTCGGCTTGTCCAATGCACCAAGCACCTTTATGCGCGTTATGAATCAATCTCTGCGACCCTTTATTGGCAAATTCGTAGTGGTATACTTTGATGATATTCTCATCTTCAGCATGTCACTAGCCGATCATCTTGCTCACTTAAAAGAGGTGCTCCTGGTTCTCCGACGAGATCAGCTCTTTGCAACATTGAAGAAGTGTGAATTTGGTTCTTCTCAAGTTCACTTTCTTGGTTACATCGTTTCAGCAGAAGGGCTTGCCGTCGACCCAGGAAAAGTTGAGGCGATCAAATCATGGCCTACTCCTACCACATTGTCTGCAACTCGAAGCTTTCATGGCCTAGCATCGTTTTATCGACGATTTGTGCCGCAATTTAGTAGTTTAATGGCGCCTCTCACTGATTGCATTCGGCGCGATGGTCTCTTTACTTGGACTCCTGAGGCATCGGAAGCGTTTGAGACCATTAAGATTAAGTTGATCACGGCTCCTGTTTTTGCTCTACCCGATTTTACTCAAGTTTTTGAACTCCATTGTGATGCTTCTAAGCTCGGAATTGGTGCGGTCTTGAGTCAGCGTAACCGACCAATCGCATTCTTCAGTGAAAAGTTGGCGGGAGCTCGCATGCGTTATAGTACTTACGATGTGGAGTTTTACGCAGTGGTTCAAGCTATTAAACATTGGAGGCATTACCTTTACCATAAAGAATTTGTTCTCTTTACCGATCACGATGCCTTGAAACACCTCAGCAGTCAAGATAAAGTCTCCGCTCGACATGCAACATGGGTGTCTTACTTGCAGCAATTCACGTTTGTTATTAAACACACGTCGGGTGCTTCAAATCGAGTAGCTGATGCGCTGAGCCGTCGCCATTCTTTGCTCGCCGTTCTTCACGTCTCCGTCCCGGGATTTGCAGCTTTTGCCGATATGTACGATTCTGATGCTTTCTTTGGTCGGATTTTACTTGACATACAGGCTGGTCGTTCAAGAGATTTTACACTTCATGATGGGTTTTTATTTCGTAGTGACCGACTCTGCATCCCAGATTGCAGCCTCCGCCTGCAACTGATTTCTGAACTTCATAATGAAGGACATGTCGGTCGCGACAGGACTTTACATTTGCTATCTCAGTCATATTTTTGGCCGACTTTACGACGTGATGTAGAGCGTTTTGTTGAACGCTGTACAGTTTGCCAAACGTCGAAAGGTCATGCCACAAACGCCGGTCTCTACCTTCCGTTACCGATCCCGACACAGCCATGGTCTGACATCAGTATGGATTTCGTCATGGGGCTTCCTCGTACCCAACGCGGATTCGACTCCATCTTCGTCATAGTGGATCGATTTTCCAAAATGGTGCACTTCGTTCCGTGTAAACGAACCACAGACGCGCTCCAGGTCGCAACACTTTTCTTTCGAGAGGTGTACAGACTCCACGGTTTGCCCACTTCTATAGTTTCTGATCGTGATTCTCGGTTCTTGGGTCATTTTTGGCGATCTCTGTGGAAGATGTTGGGTACTAGTTTAGACATGAGCTCGGCATATCATCCTCAAACGGATGGTCAAACGGAGGTAACTAATAGGTCTTTGGGCAACTTGCTTCGCTGTCTCGTGGGTGATTCTATCAAGACTTGGGATTCTAAGCTTCCTCAAGCAGAATTTGCTCATAATCATTCCCTCAATCGGAGCTCCGGCTTCAGTCCCTTTCAGGTCGTTTATGGCCTTCTTCCTCGTGGTCCTCTGGATTTAACTACTCTGCCGGACCGAACACGTCTTCATGGTGTCGCCGATGATTTTATCGACAACATTCATCAGGTTCATAGTCAAGTGGTTACTAATCTGGAGTCATCTTCTTCAAAATATAAAGCTGCCGCTGATTCTCACCGCCGTCGTGTGATCTTCGAACCCGGTGATCAAGTCTGGGCATTTCTCACTAAAGTTCGTATGCCAGCTCATGCATACAACAAACTTAAAGCTAAGAAGCTGGGTCCTCTTACCGTCTTAGAGCGAATTAATGACAACGCATATCGCTTACAGCTTCCAGCTCACATCACCACATCCGATGTCTTCAATGTACGTTATCTCTCTCGTTATTCCCCACCGGACCCGGTTCCTGATTCGCGGTCGAATCCTCCTAACCCCGGGGGACCTGATGCAGCATCATGATACCTTCACCGCCAAGCAACTACTCTCCCATGTCGGCTTTTATTAGATTTCCTTAATTGTTTTTATTTCCTTTTATTAGATTTTCTATTTTTATGAGAGTTAGGTTATTATAAACCGACTCTTAAAGTCCTATATAAGGCATTGTAAGTTGGCTTTAATATTCAGTTTTTTTTGAAAGATAATAAACTAGAGTTTTCTCTAAAGCCTGCATTGATTCGATTCTGTCATCAATTCAAGAGCCTTGTGTTGATGTTGATTAAGTTCATCAACCCAAGAAGTCAGGTCTCTTGAGATTTACCCCAAATCTCTAGATTTGAGCTGAGTTACCGTTGTTACGCTGCGCCACCTACTCTCTCAAATTAAGAGATCGAGTGTAGTACTTGGGTTATCGAATCCACAGGGAATCAGATTGCACAATAGATTAATAGATTTCAGACTATGCTAAATAGAATAAAGTAAGTAAAAGCGATTGCAGAAATAGTAAACATGATGATTGTAAAGCTTTAAATTCAATAAAAGAGAAGCGCTAAGCCTTAGGGAATTCACAGGAATAAATCCAAGTTGCAGAATAAAGTTACTATTGGGATAATTGATGATGCACGATTCTAGAACTCGAAACACTGTTGTAAAGTAAATCAATTGTCGTTGCAAATACTATCTATGCTTAAACCCTAGAAAATCAACTGTCGTTGCGAAATCAGATTGATCTAAACAAGCAATAAAATCAGGTTCGATTGTTCACAAGGATTCAAAGCCAACTGTCGTTGCGAATCGAATCCTTGCTCACCTATGATTCAGTTCCGGTAATTCAATAATGATGTCTCATCTATTAAACAACCTAAGATATCCAATTCAGCGCTAAATCAGAGTTAATGCAATCAAGGTGAATAATATAAATATGAATGCTAATCCCAATAGTAATTAAACTCTACAACTCTTCATTAAACCTTTGAAAAACCCTAAAACCTAACTAGGGAATTACTCAGACATAGACATGAATAATAAATTCCTAGTATAAAAATCTCTAAGTAAAATAAAGCATAACCTAAACAATGGCTTTAAAATACTATATATATAGGGTACAAACACGTCTAGGCCCAATTGCAAACATCTGGGCTTTTCTGGCGCGAAAACGGAAATCTTCCAAAAAACACTATTTTGTCGCCATTTGGTTGTGTCGATCGACACAGAAGTCGTGTCGCTCGACACAGTTTTCAGAATTTCAATCCGAACTTACGACTTTGATTCCTCGTTCCATTTTGCTCCATAATGCTTCAGTAAACACCAATTAAGCTCCAAACGTCCTTGTACCTAAGATAAACACCAAAAGACTCGAAAACACATAAAACACTCTAGATAAACGGACTTATATCATGGCTAAAACCATAAAAACCATAATATATCAATGAGTAGAGCATGACTATAATATATAGCTTAACATCTTAACGTATACTAACGTCAAAATTATAATAGGAGATTTTAGAATTTAATATCATCATCAATACCTCTTTGAACGTGTATTAATATTGTGTCTGTTACAAAAAAAAATTCACACTTAATATTGCACATAATTACCAACAATAAAAAAAAGATATTTTTTGACTTAATCAACACTTTATTCAAAAAGAAATTTGTACCCAAAAAAATAAAAGAATTAGAAGGTTATAAATAAATAAAATGACACATGTCATCTTTTCATAATTTTGCTTTTGGGAAACCTTAACATATTATATAGATCTTTATTATATTTTTGCCATATTCTTTTTTTTTTATGTATTTTTTATCTCTAATATATATGAAGTGATTCTACTTTCCTAGATGGACAAATTGCGATGAACTGAATTTATATTTTTTTCCAAGAGTCTTGGTTAGAATTATTATGTCCACTACAAATTGTATTAAATTTTTCCAATCATATTTTAATATTTCAACAATCTAAAAAGTTTAATATCTTTTATTGGTTCATGTTTTGTTTTCTTTTAAAGAAGCTTCTATATTTTAAAAATCAAAATCATGATTACTTATATATATATAAAAAAAATGGTTAATAGAATAATATAGATTATATAGATTAAAGGTTAATAGAATAAGAAACGCCGGTACTTTTGGTGGTTTAATTTTTTTAGTGGTTTATTTTTGTTGTTTGAATTAAATGATTTTTTAGGTGGTTTATTTTTGTTTTTCGAATTAAATAAATTTTGTTTTTGGTAGGACGAATTAAATAATGTGAAATTAGGCCTAATAACCAAGAAACAATTATAATCAAAATGTTAACCATTTAACCTAAATTCAATGAACAAGATTAGGCCACATAGGTCCATTTTTTTTTGGTTAGTTGGTAAATTATCCCTTAAATAATTATGGAATAAAAATTAATGGTAGGAAATGTTATTTATTTTTGTTAATAAGAGGCGACACGTGTCGTCTTGTCAGAGCTTGTTGGCTTTTGTAAATCTTAACATATTATAAAGATTAGATTAGGACCCGTCTTGTGCACGGGTTAAATTGTAATCGTCAATTTAATTTTAAAATTATTTGATTATAGGTAAATGAAATAATTTTAAAAATGTGTTAATAACATTATGCATTAAAAGATCCGATTGAATGACGTCTGTATATGTATTTTTGGTGAATTTTCTAATTGTATATTATATTATTTGGTATGTCTACTCTTTGTTCGAATTTATGTTTAGAGAAGAAATTTGTATTCAGAGATTATGTTCATACTTTGTTCGAATAGATATGTTTGTACATATGTGTAATCATTATACTATCTTCTAAATCAAAATCAGAGAATCTTCTAGAAATTTACAAATATCATCAAACTGTATATGTATAAATTAAGTACATAATGTTAACTAAAGAACGTTTAAGGAAGAAAATAAAAAGACGAATAATTAAGAGGTCAAATTCGAAACACCACAAAAGTTTTGTCCTTCACTTTGTTACCGACCAAGTTTTTATTTATTAAGTAAACAAATAATTTATTGTAAGAATACACAAAATCTAATATAATTATCATTGAAATTGATATATATATATATATATTTTTCCTGACTTTTATTTCTAAAAACAAAATTTCTAAATACATCAATTTATAAGGTTATAGATGATCCTAATACTACTTACATACAATTATAAGAGCCGATGTAGTGATCCTAAGGTTATATAAGTCGATACAATTATAAGAGCCGATGTAGTGATCCTAAGGTTATATGAGCCGATTTCCATCTGTTAAAATCTCATGTAGTAATTTATTTTTGAAAAAAATTATACTCCGTTAACTTACGAAGATTATTATGATATTTAATCCATGTAACTAAACTAACAAAAGTACAAAACCAATCAATTGCGTACAGAACGTAACTATACCATAATTAACATTTCACAAATAAATCGTAATGTTTAATTAGTATAAATAAGTTTACAAAATTAGTTTATATTTTGATATGTGGGCCATTATAGAATGTTTGGATATAAGAATAGTAGAGAATAGGGTGTTTGGATAGTAGTATAGTAGAGATTTTAATTTATTAATTAGAAAAAGATGAGAAAATTTGTGGAAATGACACATCATCAAAATGCTATCAAAATGCTTCTCCTTTAATATATAGAAAATAAATCGTAATAATTATAAAATTAATGTGAAAATATGTGTTGTTGAAAAAGATTAAAGATTGTAATAGTCAAAAATTTGGTAATTATTGTATAAATTTGATTGTAATAATTTGATAAGTTGATTGTAATCTGATAATATAATTTGATTATATTGATTGTGTTGACAATGTGATTGACGATCCGATTTTAGTAAATTACTTAGAAACATTTCCCTTTTAGTGTGAAAAATAAAATAGAAGTTTTAAAAATGTGTTTGGTAATGAGTGTACAAAAACAAATAGAGGAAAAAAAATCAGAATATATTTAACTAAATTACTTAGAAGCATTTCTCTTATTAAATATTTGTAGTTTGTTAGGTAATTGGATTTTTATTAATCAGGTTACGTTCATTTTGATTTTGAGAAAAATGAACTTATAAAGCGTAATTACCAATTAAAATGGGATAGCTAAAAAATTATAAATGTTTGACCTAAAAAAAGAAAGCAAAAAATTCAGAAATTTATAGTATTTGTAGTTTGTTTGGTAAATTAGAGTATTAATCAAGTTACCTAGTTTGTTAAATTAGAGATGTTTGGGAATTGGATTAAGGTCATCATATAGTGTTTGGAACTTAACATAGTAGGAGAATGGAGTGTTTAAATAGTAGTATATGAGACATTAAATTATTTAATAAATAAAGAAGAGAAAAATTGTGGTGATGACACCTAAGCAAAATGCTCCAAAAATGCTTCTTAAATAATATATAAGATTTTATCCTACCGACTCCATAAAGAATAAAAGCTATTCATTCAATTAAAATCAATCTAACCTAACCCACTCTAATTAAAAATCTTAGCTAAATATCTGGAATATAAAATTCTAGTACTGAACTGCTTTGAGATCTCTAATCTCTAAATCCAATCTTGTTAAATAACATTCCAAAACTGAAAATATCTCATATCACTTCTTATTTACTAAAAAAATCTCTCCTCACAACTCAATGGATTCAGATACAGAGCCGAAGCTCATATCACTCATTTCTCGACTAAGTTCTATAATTGAAGCAATGGATCCAGATTCGGCATCGAAGATAATATCACTCGCTATTCAAATCATTTATGTGGTGA
The DNA here is from genome assembly GCA_963576765.1 of Draba incana. Taxonomy (NCBI): domain Eukaryota; kingdom Viridiplantae; phylum Streptophyta; class Magnoliopsida; order Brassicales; family Brassicaceae; genus Draba; species Draba incana. The sequence continues at coordinate 34,060,430 of OY755206.1, forward strand.
GCTCAATGGATATGGATTCCCAGCCGAAGCCGGAGTCCAAGCTCATGTCACTTATTTCTCAAGCTATCTCTGCCTTCAACTCTAGGGATTTGGATTCCCAACCGAAGCTTCTGTCGGATCTCACATCAGCCATATCTGAAAAAATGTCTCTCGTCAACTCTATAGATTCAGATATTGAGCTGGAGTTGCATTTGAAGCCTGAACCGGAACTTATGTCACTCTTTGATGAAATATGGAATCTCGAGCCTGAGCCGGAACTTATATCACTCATTACTAAACTAATGTCTATGGACATCCGTTGGATTTCGGATCACCCGACGGTCTTCAACTTTGTTTGGCTTTCAAAGGAGTCCTGGATGGCCTTAGTACACAGTACTCAAATAATCACTTTGGTCATGTCAATGGACTTACAGTCGAAGCCAAAGCCTGAGTCGAAGCTGATGTCTCTCGTTACTCAAACTGTCTCTGTCTTCAAATCTATGGATTTGAATTCCCAGCCGGAGCCACTGTCAGAACTCATATCACTCATTACTCAAAGTTATCTCTCGTTAACATTCCGGCGTCGGAGGTGTCCCTGGAGTTCTCTTCACTCGTTCATCAAACAATGGAATTAAAGCCCGAGCCGGAGCTCATAACACTCATCTATCAGATATTCTCCCTCGTCATCTCTATGAATTCAAATTGGAATAAGCTTATTTCCTTATCCCCTCAAGTACAACTAAGATTCAAAGAAGAAGATAAATATTTTGAAGAAGTCCCATTGTGGAACAAAAGCAAATGGTACTGTCTCTACGGAAATTGGAAAAAGCTGGGTTCACCAGGAAAAGACGCTACCCATTTTTTCTGCGATGGTTGCAATGGAAAGAACCATGAAGAATATGAGAAGGCTTTATTTGAGATCAAACACCCTCTTCATGCCAAACATTCGCTTCAACTTGTCTTGTTGAAACGGTCTAGTGACGGGATGAGATGTTATTGTTGTGATCAACTTCTCGAGGGAGCGATTTATTATTGTTTGGCATGCAACTTTGCTATTGCATTTACTTGTGTGGAGAAACCACCAGTCTTATCTATAGACCACCCGAAGTGGCATGAGCATCCTCTTGCTCTGTTTCCAAGAAAGTCTTCCTTAATTTGCGACCTTTGTGCCTTGTCTGATTCAAGTTGTCCTTTCTATATATGTCCCCCTTGCGACTTTGTGGTCCATCAAAGTTGTGTCAACTTACCAAAGTTGATACGGATATCTCGCCATCTCCATCGTATCTCTTTCACCCCTTCTTTTGGCCAAGGAGATTAGTCTTGTGGTGTTTGTCGCAGAAAAGTTGACAATGATTATGGGGGGTATTTTTGCATCAAGGAAGGATGTTCTTATGCAGCTCATTCAAAATGTGCTACTCAAAGTAATGTGTGGGATGGTGAAGATCTTGAGGGAAGACCAGAAGAAATAGAAGAAGAAGTACTTGATCCGTTTGTAAGGATAAGCGATGGAATCATACGACATTTCAGTCATGAACATCATCATTTGATACTTGATGAGAACATCGGCAGAGATTATGACGATTATGAGGTGTGTCAGGCATGCGTCACACCAATATATTTTGGTAACTTCTACTCATGCATGAAATGTAAATTCATTCTACACGAGACATGTGCAAATCTTTCTCGTAAAATATTTCATCCACTACATCCACATCTGCTCACTTTAGTGGCAAAAGATAGCGATGCCGTTGATGCTACGATTTCATGTTCAGCGTGTCCTTGACCGTGCACTGGTTTCATCTATGAGTGCGATAGAAGCTCGTGTGAGTTTAACGTATTTAAGGTACACGTGCAGTGCGCCACTATTTCGGAGCCATTAGTCCATGAAAGCCACAAACATCCTTTATTTCTAACATCTAAACCAGGAGAGCGAAGAACATGTGGGGGTTTGCAAAGGTTCAAGACGTTCTACCGAATATTCAAGAAATTCACCCACAGATGAGACATTGAATTGCATTGAGTGTGACTTTGCTTTGTGTTTTGCATGTGCTACTTTACCTCAAAAGGTGAGGTATAGGCATGATAAGCATATGCTAACTCTTTCTTATGGGGATGAGACAAGTACCATGATGCTTTGGTGTGAAGCTTGCGAGAGAAGAATAAATCCGATGGAGCGGTTTTATAAGTGTGATGAGTACTGTTGTGTCACCTTACACATTGAATGTTTGGTTGGGAAGGACCTGTACATGAGGCCCGGTTTATCGCTGAGCTACATAGATAGGAAGGTGATAGTTCGGCCCAACAATCATGGTATGTCAAGACCTTTTTGTGAAGGTTGCGAGAATGGCAAGCGTTGTCCATATAGATACTTTTTCATCGCTTTCGCCGATGAAGTATTTTGTTCCATATCTTGCTGTAAGAAGTCGGCTAGGTACTTAGGATACTGAGGAGTCAAACGAGCAACGGAACCAACCGAATGGTATCGAACTGGAGTAGAATTCTAAACGGGAAATAATTGGAGTGATTTTAATTACTTGGGTTTTTGCTTTTACTATTGCACTAGAAAATTATCCGCCTTATACGCGGGATAAAATGATTATCTAATAAAATCAATAGTTTTAGTTAACAATAAAATTATGAAGAATAATTATATTAATCTAAGACCCAATTTATATATTTGAATTTTACGATTATTTTGCATACAAATGTGTTCCACACGTGAAATAATTAGACTAACAAATTTCATTAATATTTATTTTTTTACTTGTAGGAAAGTGCATTTCTGAAAAACTAAAACATCTACTTGTCAAACAAAACAACGCATGTAAAAACATATTTTTACATTCTCATATATTTTTAAAAGATAATAAATAGTTTTAATTTATTTTAAATCAATTTTTTTGTATATATGTTAAATATTTGTTCACATTTAATTCTATGATTTAAATCTATAATTTCAAAATATTTTAATTTTGGCAAGTTGAAAATTTCAAAATACTTTAATTTTGGCAAGTTTAGGAAGATTCAAATGTGTTTGGCAATTAGAGTTATAGTAATCAAAATAAGTATATTTGGAAATAAATGTGTTTGGTAATGAGTATAAGAGAATGAAATAAATAAATAAAAATAAAAAAGAGAAAAATTATGGTGATGACACCTAAGTAAAGTGCTCCCAAAATGCTCTTCAAATAATATAGTGGATTTTGAATTACAATTCTCTTCAAATTTCATGTTAAAGAGTGTGAGTTTTTATTTATTTAGTGATTTATTTCATGTTGAAAACTGTTTATATACAGTTTTTGGGTTTTGGTATCAAAATGTCGACTTTCCAGAACTATTGTCCGAAACAATGGATTTTGTCATGCAATGTGTAATATAGAGGCTTAGCCAAGAGACTTTATCCACGCATACAATTCGCATTTAATGATCCGTTAGCGAGTAAAGTTTATCGCCGGAACATATCGTCAAATTCATTTCCTTTTAAAATATCTCTCTCTCTCTCTCTATAACACATATATTTGGTTATGTGATAAATTGTTTCTTGAAAATTTTGTATGACTTTGTAATTTCGATTTGAAAATGTTATCGTCGTAAGATAAAAGAAAAATATATATAGTAATTGGGCTTTTTTGTTGTTGGGCCTTGACTTAAGTATAAACGCAGGGACAAAGCCGTAATTATGAAACTCCAATCATGTATCGGTGTCTATATATACCTTTGGCTGCAAAATCTAGGGTATAAAAGCCCCAAAAATTTTCTCCGCCCAAGAGTCAGATCTTCGCAATCCAACAACGGAACGGAAGCTTCTCCTGCAGATTCCATCCATTTTCCTCCGACGATCGGTAAATCGCTTTTATTCCGGTTCTTCCATTATCGTCTCCGATTGAATTTTGTTCGTAGTTGCGAATTCGATTAGACGATGATAATTGTTGCGTATGGGTAGATTTTTGGTATGGCGACGTTTGAGCTGTACCGGAGATCAACGATCGGGATGTGTCTGACAGAAACTCTTGACGAGATGGTTCAGAGCGGTACGCTTAGCCCTGAGCTAGCCATCCAAGTCCTTGTTCAATTTGACAAGGTTTCTTTTCTCTGAGTCATCTTCTTTCATGGTTGATTTCTCTACTTGTCCTCATGTTATCAATCTTCTTCTTTCAGTCTATGACTGAAGCTCTGGAGAGCCAAGTGAAGACCAAGGTTTCAATCAAGGTCATCCTTCACCACTTTTTAAATATCTAAGAGTTTCGTTTATTTGACATCTGAATGCAATTTGATTATAGTTTCTTTGGGTATCTCTAACAGTGTGGTGACTAAGTAGTAAGTTTGAATAATCGGTCGTTGGGTGTGATAGATTAATGATACGTTGATATTAGAAGAACTGATAATATAGAGAGAACTCTTAATAGTTATAAGATTAACAGTTCTCTCTATATTATCAGTTCTTCTGAAATCTGACTAATCAGCGGATATTTATCGGTCCATTTGTCTTCTTCACTAATCTGAATAGTCTTATCAACATCTCTGCTATTGTTTCTGATGATTGAAATTATATTGAATATGTTTGTTTTCATAGCCAAACGGTCATGCTGTGTAAAACCGTATGTTCAATTGTTTCTTGCTCAGGAGACAACCAATCAGATACTTAACCTTGTTTCTTCATCATTATATTTACTTGTACAGGGGCACCTACACACTTACAGATTCTGTGACAACGTCTGGACATTCATATTACAGGATGCAATGTTCAAGAATGACGATCGTCAGGAGAATGTGAGCCGGGTGAAGATAGTGGCATGTGACTCTAAGCTGCTTACACAGTGACATGTAAATTCCCAGCACAGAGATTTCGCCCTCCCTTTGTGATAGATCTTGAGTGTTTCCCTTTGTAATCTCAGAACTTGCTATATGTTGAGCTCATCCTGAAGCCAGTCATATGTAAACTCTAGCCTGAACACATTCTGAGCTCAACCTTTCTTTCTATGACTTGTAAACTGCCATAGTGGCTCTGAAAAAAAAAACTTTCTCTCAATGGAACTGATTTACCCCAAGCTATTGATACTCTAAACTCTCCCTTTCACTTATCCCTGTTCGCTTTTGTTTGTTTGTTGGAGTTGTATGTCGGTCTATTCTTTTTCTCGCCTTTACAGATTTCTTTCTTCGCCAAAGCAGAAGGGAATAAGATTCTTGCAGTTTGCTTTCAATGGAGTACTTTTATCATTCTGGAACTTTGAAGGATAGCGTTGGTTAACGTCCCTTTTTATCTCCTTTGTTTTAAAGTCACACAAGCATATTTGGCACCTTTATGTGGTTGTGTTTATGCCAAGTGAATGGATCATTTGGTGGCTGTGTAATTCTCTAATACAATGGAACCAAAATCTTTGCTTTTCTCAAATTCTCCAGTAGCTGTGTAATTGATACTGTTTACAAAGTGATCCTTTTGATGCAGAAAATAAGTTGTGTATTTCATTTGGAGCCTCTGGAGATTTCTGATTTCTTTTGTGTTGACGCATAAACCCACTCAACTTCGTGAAAAAAGGTAAACATATGGAAAAGAAGCTGGCCGGTCAATAAGTTTTTGGTTTTTAATGTGTTATGAATAAAGAAAGCATACCAATAGGAATGTCTCTTATATAGCGTGGTTGGTGTTACTCTTAAGGTGTTTCAAAATGACAGTAGTGATCATTGCTAGAACTGAGATCAATCATAAGTTTTCCATGTGGTGGAAGTTCACTTGTTAACTTTTTTTTATGAATAGCTTCCATGGCAACCACTAAAGCCCATTGTTTCCAGCTAGTCGAAGGGATGGAGCTTCAGGTCTGTTCTCTCATCTGTCCAGATGGAATTTTCAATATCGGATTTTGAACTTAATCTTTGTATAAATTTAGATCACTGTCACTGGGTCGTCAAATGGAAACAGTGTGAGAGCTGAGTTTCACCTAAAAAACTGCACTCGTACATGGGTTCTTCATTGGGGTTGTATTTACCAAGGAAATAAGTGAGTGATGATCTTTTAGATATAAAAATTATACTCTTTAAGTATCTGTATGTGCTGACTTGTGTTATCTGCAGCAACTGGTTTGTCCCATCTGAACATTCCCCAAAGCAAGGTGCTTTGCAGACTCCCTTTGTGAAGGTCATCATCATATCCCTTTCATTCTTTGGTTAGCGGTAAGGTTTATTCTAGACGTCGGAACTTTTCTGCAAAGTGTTTCTCAATTGCAGAGTGGGAATGCTTATGTAGTGATCCTTGAGTTGCGTGATCCAAGAATACACAGGATTGAATTTGTTTTGAAAGATGGTAGGCATAACAGATGGTGCGTAATTTGTCTCTCTCCTTTAACTGAGTTAGGCGTGCGAGCGATCAATGGGCTGCAATTTGCAATTTTGTCTCCACCTGAACACCTAATGGGAATTTCAGGTTGAAACAGCATAATGGAAATTTCCGTGTTGAGATTCCTTGGAACGATCTGCGTGCGCATCATCAAATACCAAAGAATCTGATTGAAAACAGAGCATTTAAGATATGGGACCGGAAAGGCCGACCCCAAAGCTCTGCACGTGAACAACAGGTGAATTGGTCCATCTAATATGTTTATTTAGCAACTCTTTACTTGTTTCGCAACCCCTGTTTTAGATTACTCATCTCTGTGTTGATTAGAGTTGTAAATGCTATGTTGTCTCTCATTTCAGATAGACTATGAGAATGCAGTAAGAGAGCTCCAAGCTGAGCTGGCTAGAGGGATATCTTTGGACGACCTTCAGGCGAATTCTACAATACCAGTTGAGAAAGCAGTAACCAGTGAGCCAAGGCAAACGATGAACCAATCGTATCGCCAGAAGCATGATGTTCAGAAATGGTTACATAAATATGCTGAACCAATCACCAGAAATGGAAGTGTGCAAAGTTCAGCCCTTGCAGATCTTATCAAGAGATCTGTAGGCCAAGAAAATGTAGTTTCACAGAGATGGTTTCATGTCAGAGATTATGAAATCGCGGTTTGTAATACAATTAGTTTTGAACAGTCATTGTCATTTTTTTTTAACAACACTTAGATAATTTGTGGTGTATGTCTATTGTTTAATAGGTCCTCCAGAGAAATGTTAACGGCGATTGTCGATTATGGGTCGCCACAAACATGTCAGGTCCAACGTATCTTCATTGGGGAGTCGCAAAGTCTTCTGTAGGAGAGTGGTTGGTAAGATATTATTGCTTATGTAGATATTCCTCATCACAATCTTCTCAATTAGAGACTGACTTTTATCACTCTACATAGACTCCACCATCTGATGTGTTGCCTGAGAAATCGAAAATTGTTCACGGAGCATGTCAAACACATTTTACCAATATGTCGAGTAGAGAACAGTCTTATCAGGTAAAACCTGCAGTGAATATTTTACAGAGATAACCCTTTTGTTTTTAATGTACTTTATATTAATCTACTAACAAATTTCATATTTTTTTGCATTGGAAAAGTTTGTTGATATAAATTTAAAACAAGGCAATTTTGTTGGTATCCAATTTGTGATATGGTCTGGAGGCCACTGGGTAAACAATAATGGAGCCAACTTCTTCTTAAACCTGAAATCATCAGACAGTACCAGTGGTAAGGTGAGTTCATTGTTGCCGTCATCGTACTACTAGTGAGTTATATCGTTGGGATGTTCTTAGAACTATTTTTCACTTCTTAGCATATGTATTCTTAGCTTGATGTGGATGGAAAGTATATTCTCAAATGGTTGCTCGATGAAATATCTGTGCGAGAGAAAGAGGCTGAGAGATCATTGATGCACAGGTGAGTCATAGTTTCTGGAAGGTTAAGTGAATGTGTCTATGTAACCTTATTCTCCTCCTTAATGAAGTATTATAGTGTCAGTGAAGTTACTTATAAGCATAGCTTGGCAGGTTCAACATCGCAACAGAATTAACTGAGCGTTGTAAGGATGGAGGAGAAGGTGGCTGTATTGGTATAATGGTTTGGATGAAATTCATGGCCACCAGACATCTTACCTGGAACAAGAACTATAACGTGAAACCTCGGTAGAGCTATTGTTTCATTAGCTACTTTTAATTGATTCCTTTTCGTTTCTTCTTTTGATTAGACCATTTATGTCTTAATTCTTTTTCCGCAGGGAAATTAGTGAAGCGCTAGAAAGATTCACCAATTTGATGGAGAAAATATATTTGCAGCAACCAAATAAAAGAGAAATTGTCAGACTAATTATGGCCCTTGTGGGTCGTGGTGGTCAAGGTGATGTTGGGCAGAGAATCCGTGACGAAATCCTTGTTATCCAGGTATATAGTTCAACGTACTAATGGAGCTACATCTTTTCTAATCTTGTTATCGTAGTTTATGTTTAGCTTTCCCGCTTTCTTTGTTTCAACCTTTTCTTGTCTTTGTTATCTTTTATAAGAGAAATAACAACTGCAAATCCGGCATGATGGAAGAATGGCACCAAAAGTTGCACAACAACAGTAGTGCAGATGATGTGATAATTTGCGAGGTAAAGATACTTCCATTTGGAGTAAAATGTCGTTTGTAAATTACTGGTAAATCCGAAGAACCGAATACAACATCTCAAATAAAGTTTAAACCCAGTTCTAAATATCGGTACTCTATGAAAGCAACGAATTAGTTCAGTTTTTCCTGTTGTGGATATCAACCTTTTCTTGCCAAGATTATATACCTGAAAAATCTCTGATGAGTCTTTTATTCTTCTGCCATAGGCTCTCTTAAACTATGTGAGATCTGACTTTAGGATTGATGCGTACTGGAAAACACTAAAGGCCAATGGTCTCACAAAAGAAAGGCTTGCAAGTTATGACCGCCCCATATTATCAGAGCCTCGTTTCGGAAATGATGCTAAAGGAGGACTCATCCGTGACCTTACAATGTACTTGAAAACATTAAAGGTAATCATATCTCTATTTTCTGCTACCACTTGTAGCCTTGTTTCTTATTCCAAAGCCAGTGAAGAAATCTCAGAAGTAACAGTTATTTCTGATTCATATTGTCGATTTTAGGAATATACACAACAGTATTCTGCTTCGTTCTTGACTTTATGTAGCCTGAATTTCTTAACAAATTGTTTGTACCCTCCTTTTGTAGGCAGTTCATTCAGGTGCAGACCTTGAGTCTGCGATTGAAACGTTCCTTTCTCCAGCTAAGGTAATTAATTCTTGTTTAAAACTTATGAATGGGACACGTATAGTCAAAAGCCATAGCTATGTTAAGAATAAAATACCTCATTCTTTCATTTTCTATTTCAGAGTTATAATGTCTCTGCTGTCAATGGTTTATCACCAAAACTGCAGGCACACTTTCCTCATACTATCTTTTCGATACAGATATTTGTCAGTGTATTATACATTGTAAGTACATCAAAAATTTAACTGATCGACAATTTCCATTGTATGGTAGAATCTTCTGAATCGAATCAAGATGCTTGTTCATGAAGAGAAGACTGAGCTCCTAATAGAGGTACGAATAACACATATACTTCCTGTAGCTTTGTGTTAGACCATTTATCCTTATGTTTTATTTTATTTTATTTACTGCTGTAGATGTTAGTTGATGCTCGCATTGAGCTTCACCCTGCACTACAATCACCTCGTACAAGAGCAAAAGATTTACTATTTTTGGACATTGCTTTGGAATCATCTTTTAAAACAGCAATAGACAAGAGGCTCATCTCTCTAAACTTCAATAACCCACCGGTATCTTTGTTTGAAATACTTACTTTTTCTTTTTAGAAAATATTAATCTTTACACCGAAGAGTTATATATGGATTTATCTGCTTTTCTCTCCTTGGAACAGGAAATTATATATGTCATCTGCATGGTGCTTGAGAGTCTGTGCTTATCTACATTTAACAATGAAGAAATTATCTGCTGTACAAAGGCACATTCTCTTTTTTTTTTCCTACTCTTTCGCCTTATCTTTCTTTCAAAGTCTAACTCTCAGTATTCCATATTACTCATGCTTCTCTTTTGCGTTCAGGATTGGTACCGTGTCAGCGAGACTTATAGAGCTCATGATGTTCAGTGGGCATTGCAAACAAAAGCGGTCCTTGACCGTTTACAACTAGTTCTTTCTGATAGATGTCAGCATTATTTTAGATTAATACAGCCTACTGCAAATTATCTTGGTCAATTATTACATGTTGACAAGCATGGGGTATTTTGCAATATAACTCCTACATATCTTTTATTTAAAAAGTTGAAAGTTTACAAAATTATTTATTTATGCTTCTTGTTTTTTTTCTTCAGATTGACGTTTTCACTGAAGAAGTTATAAGAGGAGGACCAGGAGCTGTTCTATCAACTCTTGTTAACAGATTTGATCCTTCTCTCAGGAAAATTGCGAATTTAGGCTGGTAATATACATTTTACAGTGAACCTGAGACTATAACTCAGAGTTATTCCATGTAGAAGGTGATTACTGAAACCTTTATTGTTCTATGCTCTAAACCGTATGGTTTTTGTTGAGCAGCTGGCAGGTTATCAGCTCGGCTGATGCATATGGGCTTTTGGTTTGTGTGAATGAGTTAATAGTAATTCAGAATAAAGTCTACTCCAAGCCAACTGTAATTATTGCAAATAAAGTCACGGGAGAAGAGGAGATCCCTGATGGTGTTGTTGCTGTGCTGACTCCTAGTATGATTGATGTCTTGTCTCATGTCTCTATTAGAGCAAGAAACAGCAAGGCATGTAGTATTGTCTGCTTCAATTTATACACCAAACTATACTGCAAAACTAAAAGCATTTTTTATCGAAACCAAGTTTTCATTCCTCATTGGAATTTCGTCTGATGCAGATATGCTTTGCTACATGCTTCGATCAGAATGTTCTCAGGAATCTGAAGTTGAAGGAAGGGAGAGCTATATCTATTCATACAAAGTCTACTGGTTTAGTTATCAGGTAATCAAATTCTTGTTTTGTCACAACAAGAGAAGAAGGATTTTCTAATATCTCGGAAATTACATCACTTGCAGTGATGGCAACAACTCTGATGTCTCTATTCGTCATATTTATATTTCTTCTGTCCCACGGGGAATAATCTCCAAGGGGAAGAACTTTGGTGGAAACTATGCTATTTCATCTAAGGAGTTCACTGATGAAAGGGTATAGCTAAAACACTTATTTATGAAAATTCAAAGTTTTCATTCTGAGAATACCATTGGGATTTTCATTTCACTGATATTGTTAGGTTGGTTCAAAATCATGCAATATAAAATTTATAAGAGAGAGAGTTCCATCATGGATCAAGATACCTACATCGATTGCTCTCCCATTCGGAACATTTGAGAATGTACTCTCAGATGGTTCAAATAAGGTATATAATAAAATCATATTGGCCTATGATTTTATCTTTTTGGAAATTGTATACGAGTATTCCAAGAAACGGCTATCATCTAATCCAATATTGAGATTGCAATCCAGAACTCTCTTAATTCTTTTCGGTGGATCCATCCCTTTGCAGGATGTCGCACGCAAGATTTCTGCCCTTAAAGATTATCTTAACAGAGGAGACCTGACAAAGCTTAAGGCAATTCAAGAAGCTATTTTACAAACGACTGCTCCAGTGGCTTTGGTAAGAACTGGGCATATAAAATTGGTTTTTTTCTTTCTTTCTGTTCATGTTTTCTTCTATACTTCACATGTTGGGGTTTGAGCTTTTTGGTAGAAAAATGAGCTGATCAACAAGTTGAGAAGTGAAAACATTTGGTCTCTTGGAGATGAAGGAGGCTGGAACCGATCATGGATGGCAATAAAGAAGGTAGAAATCTTTTTGACGGTTTGTGTCGTATGAAAGGAACCAAGTGCTTCCCTGACATTCACATCTACATAGGTCTGGGCATCAAAGTGGAATGAGAGAGCTTATATTAGTTGCAAGAAAACAAAGGTTGATCATGATGCCATCTGCATGGCGGTGCTGATTCAACAAGTAATTTGCGGCGAATATGCTTTCGTCATGCACACAAACAACCCTGTCTCTGGTGACTCTTCAGAGATATACACAGAGGTAACGAAGTCGGTTCAGTTCCTGCGCTTTAGAGTAATATTAGAGTCCAATAATTAAGAAAGCGTGTGTCTCAGATTGTGAAGGGTTTGGGAGAGACCTTGGTTGGGGCATATCCGGGACGAGCAATGAGCTTCATCACCAAGAAAACAAACCTTAAGTCTCCAACGGTAAGAAACAAACAGATTGTGATTGTCTCTCAATTTTTAGTTAAAATTTGAACAGAGTTGGTGGATATGGATGGTACAGGTGATCAGTTACCCAAGTAAGAGGGTAGGTCTGTACTCAAAACCCTCAGTTATATTCCGATCAGATTCAAACAACGAGGACCTCGAGGGCTTTGCTGGCGCTGGACTCTATGACAGGTTTGTGTGTGTTTCTCTGATTGATTTGTTTGTCTTTTTGAGAATCACTGAATATGATTTTATAAGTGCAGTGTGATAATGGATGAAGCGGAGGAAGTAGTGGTGGATTACTCAAGAGAGCCTTTAATAGCGGACAAAGGATTTCAAATGCGTCTCTTCTCAGCCATTGCAGAAGCTGGGAATGTGATAGAGACGCTTTATGGCTGTCCACAAGACATTGAAGGTGTTGTCAAAAGTGGTCATATATACGTCGTCCAAGCTAGACCCCAACTCTAAGCTCTCTCTCTCTTCTTCTCCCCATTTTCACCTTACTTTTGAAACAAATCTTATAATTTACAAGCTGTTATACACTTAAAACAATATTGGTGGAAGTTAAGAGTATTGTGATCAAATAAAGGTTTCTCTTAATCTTCTTATTACGTCCTACATATCTATAGGAAAAAAGATTAACATAATACAAAATTTGTCTCTTAATTTTGAAGAACACTTAGACATAAGGGAAGTTTGATTAGTGAATGACGCTTGTGATTAGGTGAATATGCTTAGTGCTAATTGATGGATAATTACCAATGTTTTAACACTCTTCCTTGAGTGTTTATCATTATTTATGTGTTTGTTCTCGGATTTCGGTGTTAAAAACTTTATCATGATAAAGCTCAGTAGAACATAAACCATAACAAGAGAAAAAAAAATTGAGTTTCTCTTGGAAACGATGGATTTAAGATTATTGTTGTAGGAAGCTCTTTTGGAAAAAACAAAATAATTGGGCTTTGTTGGGCCTTGGACAACTAATTCTGAGATTTGACTTTAGTAGAAACCCAAGGACAAAGCCGTAATTATTAAATTCCAATCATGTATCGGTGTCTATATATACCTTCTCCTGCAAAATCTAGGGTATAAAAGCCCCAAAATTTTCTCCGCCCAAGAATCAGATCCTTCGCAAACCAACAACTGAACGGAAACTTCTCCTGCAGATTCCATCCATTTTCCTCCGAAGATCGGTAAATCGCTTTTATTCCGGTTCTTCCATGACCGTCTCCGATTGATTTCGAATTCGATTTGTTGCAGATTGTTGGGATGGCGACTTTTGAGCTGTACCGGAGATCAACGATCGGGATGTGTCTGACAGAGACTCTTGACGAGATGGTTCAGAGCGGTACGCTTAGCCCTGAGCTAGCCATCCAAGTCCTTGTTCAATTCGACAAGGTTTCCTTTCTCTGAGTCATCTTCTTTCATGGTTGATTTCTCTACTTGTCCTCATGTTATCAATCTTCTTCTTTCAGTCTATGACTGAAGCTCTGGAGAGCCAAGTGAAGACCAAGGTTTCAATCAAGGTCATCCTTCACCTCTTTTTTTTTTATCTTAATCAACGGAATTTACTATTTACCAAAGATAATATTTATTTTTCCTCTGGATCAACGGAATTTACTATTTACTTTTATAGCCTCTGGATCTCATGAATAGAGAAAAATTTTATGGCATAAGTGATGAAACCTTGTGTCTTGTTTATTTTTGTAACTCGTACAGGGGCACCTGCACACTTACAGATTCTGTGACAACGTATGGACCTTCATATTACAGGATGCAATGTTCAAGAATGACGATCGTCAGGAGAATGTGAGCCGGGTTAAGATAGTGGCATGTGACTCTAAGCTGCTCACACAGTGACATGTAAATTCTCAGCACCCTTTGTAATAGATCTTGAGTGTTTCACTTTTGTAGTATCAGAACTTATTATTTCTCTTACCTGTAAAACTGCTATAGTGGCTCTGGAAAAAAAAAACTGTCTTTCCTCAAAGCCATTTGATTACTAAGGGTTGTAATGGATTAGGGATTTTAGGAGAGTTGGATCATGTATTAAAATCATAATGGATTTATGGGTAAGAAATGGTTTGTGTAATATAAATAAATAGTGTCCTAAAAGATTATTATTGATGGCATCAAATTGTAAGAGAAATAACAACCATAGTGTCTTTTGGTTAGGTTAACCACCATTATCCTTCTTTCTCTGCTACTTTATTTGCTTCTCGTCCGTGAATACGGTTTCTCCTCTACCGCCTACTCCACTTGTCTTTAATTCGACGGTTTCTCCTCCACCTAAACCACTACTTTCAACGATGCAATTTCCCTCTATATCCACTCAACCATCGTCCACAACAAGTAACATCATCGGCGTGCATCTCTTAATTTTTATATCGAAAAATATCAAAGGATATAACCTACAATCTATCGATGATTTGGTTACTCATTTCAATAATTGATTTTGATGGCTATATTCTTCAGTACTATTTTTTTTATTCTTTTTTTGCCATCCGTTTGAATTTTATTAACAAAAACACCAATCCTAGATCGGTCCAATATTACAAACAAGAGCTTTTTAAACTGCAACAACCGGCTCAGTCCAAAAGCGATCTAAGGGAAATGCATCAAACGCATAAAACACCAATGGTTACGCTTTTTGCTATCTTCAGTACTAGTCCAATAGATACCTTTTTTATGTGGAAAACAAACATTTGGAATAGCGGGCCACATGTAAGTAAAATAGAAAAACGATGACATGGATTTATAGTGTCTCATAAGAGTGAGGAAAAGCTCGTAACTTCATCGTAATCTAAGCAGGGCCGTTCGCTCTCACCAAAGGACAAATCTCTTTCTACACTGATTTATTCTCATTGGTTCACCCAATTATCAAATCAAATCGGAAAAATCAAAATGAATCTCTCCATTGTTGTTGTTTGACTCTCTCTCTTCTCTCGTAAACATCGCTGTCTCCAAAGATGGCATCTCTCTCCGGCCTCTACTCATCATCATCATCTCCTTCACTCAAACCAGCCAAAACCTTTTCCGTTAAAGCAATTCCGGCGCCGTACAGAGATTCCTTCTCTTTTCCGATCACTTCCAAACCTCCCTTGACTCTCTCCGCCGCTTC
Source organism: Draba incana (assembly GCA_963576765.1). Classification (NCBI taxonomy): domain Eukaryota; kingdom Viridiplantae; phylum Streptophyta; class Magnoliopsida; order Brassicales; family Brassicaceae; genus Draba; species Draba incana. The sequence continues at coordinate 34,075,724 of OY755206.1, forward strand.
TCGCGACATTTCTCTCGCGGCGAAGAAAGAGCTTATCACGGATCCGGATTCGCTATGGAAACGGTACCTCGATTGGCTTTACCAGCACAAAGACCTCGGGCTCTATTTGGATGTGAGTCGGGTCGGATTCACCGATGAGTTTGTGGCGGACATGGAGAAACGATTCGAATCTGCGTTTAAGGCGATGGAGGATTTGGAAAAGGGAGCTATAGCGAATCCTGATGAAGGAAGGATGGTTGGACATTACTGGCTTAGGAACTCCAAGCTCGCACCTAAGCCCACTCTAAAAACCCTAATCGAAAACACTCTTGATTCCATTTGCAGTTTCGCCGACGACATAATCACCGGCAAGGTCAGTTTTGGGAATTTGAATCAATCGCATTTTTCTATCTATATTAGCTCACCAATTTCAAATCTTGATTGCAGATAAAGCCACCATCTTCTCCTACTGGTCGTTTTACTCAGATACTCTCTGTAGGTATTGGAGGTTCTGCTCTTGGACCTCAATTTGTTGCAGAGGCCTTGGCTCCTGATAATCCTCCCTTGAAGGTTTATTATTGTCTTTGCATCTTCTGTCTTAGGTTTTCAAATTTGACAAGAGTCTAATTTGGTTTTACCCTTTTTTGGCTATTGATAGATAAGATTCATTGACAATACCGATCCTGCGGGAATTGATCATCAGATAGCACAACTTGGGCCAGAGCTTGCCTCAACTTTAGTTATTGTCATCTCAAAGGTGTGTATTATATTCAGCTGTGTGTCTATATGATGGTTGGTTCTGATGTTGGCGAGCGTGACTAAAGTTTCGTACGTGTTTTTCGTAGAGTGGAGGTACTCCTGAAACTAGAAATGGACTACTGGAAGTGCAGAAAGCTTTCCGTGATGCTGGTTTGAATTTCGCGAAACAGGTCTTGATCTCAGGTTTTGATTACTGCTTTTTGCTTAAATCCTTGTCTCTACCAACATGGGAAGAATGCTGCAAAAAATTCTGAGACAAGTGGAATATAAGTATATTGTCCCATTAACAACAGAGAAAACCCTTGCTTTTCATTGATCATTAGTAGACATTCAGATGTATAATATGTATTGCGTATCATATAGCTTCAACGTCTGCCCAACTGTAGTTTCTCAGCAGCTAATTCGTGTCTGTCTTCTTATGCAGGGTGTTGCAATAACGCAAGAAAACTCGTTGCTGGATAACACAGCAAGAATTGAAGGTTGGTTAGCTAGATTTCCTATGTATGACTGGGTTGGCGGAAGAACATCAATAATGTCTGCAGTTGGTCTGCTTCCAGCAGCACTACAGGTAAATTGGTACATAAGCTTAAACTTAGTACGATCGTTCATTGCTTTGGTGTAGTATATAATGTACGATCATTGTATAGGGGATTGATGTTAGAGAGATGCTTACTGGTGCTGCATTAATGGATGAGGCTACTAGGAAAACTTCGGTAAGTCTTACGTCGTGTTTGTTTCAGCTTGTCTAGGAATTTACTTGCCAGTAGAAGATCATATTGCACGGTTCGATTTCTAGACTCGTACACTTTACATAGCCCATAAGTTTCTTTTTCTTTCAGCTCAAGAACAACCCTGCAGCACTCTTAGCTATGTGTTGGTACTGGGCTTCCGATGGGATTGGTGCCAAGGTATTTCTCCTAGCAAACCATTTTTACTCATTCTTGAGTGTCTAAGACTAGCAAGGAGACTGAGTTCTTCTTTGACCATTTTACTCATTTTTCTTTCTCACAGGATATGGTTATCCTTCCTTACAAGGATAGCTTATTATTATTTAGTCGGTATCTGCAGCAGCTGGTTATGGAATCACTAGGAAAGGAGTTTGATCTTGATGGTAACACTGTAAGCATACTCTTTCTTGAAATACTGCGGTAACCCAAGCAAGGGTTCATTATCATTTAACATATCCCGAGAAATGTAAATTGGTCTTGCAAGCAAAGCACATTCTTAAAAATCATAAGATCCTGTTTAGTTACTTAATTTTATGCACATGATTGAGCTCAATTTGTTACCCCTTCCTTCATGTAAGAATTGAAACTTCGGCACTGTTTCTTCATGGAGCGTTGATTTGAATTTGCAGGTTAATCAAGGGTTAACTGTATATGGAAACAAAGGGAGCACAGATCAGCATGCGTGAGTTTCCTTTATTCATATTGAGTTCCTATTCGGGCAAAGCAAAAATGGAGCTCTTAACTCTGCAGTGTTTATTTTTTTGGAATTCCATTAGCTACATTCAACAGCTGAGAGATGGTGTTCACAATTTCTTTGCAACATTCATAGAAGTACTACGGGACAGACCCCCGGGTCACGATTGGGATCTTGAGCCAGGTGTCACTTGTGGAGACTACCTCTTTGGGATGCTACAGGTCTGATCTAATAACCTTGTTTCACACAACTTAGTCAGAGATGTTATTCACCCTTTACTTAGATTATGCTCCCCACTGATAAATTTGGTTTGAACTTTTGCAGGGAACTAGATCTGCTTTATATGCAAATGATAGAGAGTCCATTACTGTTACGATTCAGGAGGTGACACCAAGTTCTGTTGGGGCACTTATAGCTCTCTATGAAAGAGCAGTTGGTTTATATGCCTCACTTGTCAACATAAATGCTTACCACCAGCCCGGTATAGATACTCTGTCCATATTTGAAAAAAAAAAAAAGTTTTGTGATTGTTCCAATCGAAATTTGCAACTGAATCAATAAACAATGACTTCAGGTGTGGAGGCCGGGAAAAAGGCAGCAGCAGAAGTTCTGGCGCTGCAAAAACGTGTATTGGCAGTTCTTAATGAAGCCAGGTAAGAATCAGACTGCCATATCAAATCTTACCAGGAGAGACCAGTTATGTAATGTACCTCTCTCTGCCTGCAGCTGTAAAGACCCGGTAGAGCCATTGAAACTGGATGAGATAGCTGATCGGTGTCATGCTCCTGAGGAAGTAACGTCCGAATCCTTGAGGAAAAGCTTTTAGTTTAGTAACTTTTTGAATTAATATATCAACAAGTTTTACCTTTTGGTTATTTTGCAGATTGAGATGATCTACAAGATCATAGCGCACATGTCTGCAAATGATAGAGTTCTGATAGCTGAAGGAAGCTGTGGATCGCCACGGAGTGTCAAAGTGTACCTGGGGGAGTGCAATGTGGATGACCTGTACGCGTAATAACTCTTTTAACACTTTTCTCAAACTCCAAAGAGTCTCATTCTCGCAAATCAGCAGATTATGACTTTCATTTTAGGCTGGAAAATTGCTAGTGGTGTTAATTCGGTTGACTGCGTATTTTTCCCTCCTATTATGCAACTTAAATCGCTATCTCTCTAATTGTAAAACTTCATTTCTCTTTATAATTCGCCAACAAGATTGATTTCACTAATTCCTTTTACTTAAACTGTAACTGTGTTTATGTTAACCCGGGGTTGTCCTTAGGTTTATGGCTTCAAAAGTGACTCTTCATCTTTATTTACGTCAAGGTCAAACATATATATTATTCACTAGATTCAATAGGTTGGATTTGATTGACTTCAATCTTAATTGTAATACCAAGAACTTAGAGTATAGAGATGATAGAGATCAATTGTGGAAATAGAGAGTCTCTTGGGAGATCTCTCAATAGCCTTATTGTACAAAACTGATATATCATTTCAAGAGACTTGTTGGGCAACTATGATACTCCCTCTGTCTTATGAAGATAAACTTTATGGGTTTTTGTGTTTGTTTCATGAAGATAAATTTTTATCATTTATTGATAAGAAATTGTAGTTTCCAAAAAAAAGTTTCAAATACTATTGGTTGAGATGTTTTGAAAACTGTTTATTGTAGAAATCAATGCAATTATTAGGGATAATTATGATGTTTTCTTAATATGTGTGAAAAACTCAAAAATTTTATCTTCGTGGAACAGATGGAGTATATATCTTTTGAAGACACTTTATTTAACACCAATAAAAATCTGAATGTTCTTTTCGTCATGAATCTCTTGAATCAACAAATTAAATGCATCTTTGAGTTTTTTTTTTTTTACATGAGCATTATAATTAGTCCAATAAGTACAAGCAATGAATTTTCCAGCCTTGATTATTGATGTTTTCATTAAGAGTTGTTCTGTTTCGGAGCTGCTATTATGTTTTTCGAACTTTTTGTCCATGGAAAATATTTTTTGGGAAAAGAAAAAGAGAACGAGTCCCCATGCACGCAGTAGCATTATCCAAAAAAATAAGCTGTTTAAATTAATAGGTCACTTAGCTTAATACTCCTTCCGTTTCAAATTAGTTGTCATTCTAGGAGTTTTCACATAAATTAAAAAAATAATTATGTTTTCTGTTTTACCCCTAATTAATGTATTGTTTTATTTGAAATAAATAATTAATAGGGTCAAAAGGTAGGGATAAAAGTATAAAAATTAACAATAAATACGCATTGAAAATATAAAACGACAAGTAATATGAAACAAAAGTTTACTTCTAAAACGACAACTATTATGAAACAGAGAGTAATTTTGTTTTTTTGAGAAAAGGTAGCTTAATAAGTTGTTTAACCGAAGAAATGCATCACCAGAAGATAGAAAAAATTAAAGTATTGATCTCAAAGGTGTCACCAATAACGAAAAATAAAAAAGAGTGGTGGACGGTCGTGGTGTGCACGATTAAGTAGACTGAGGTAAGAGAGTCAACCGATGCATGCAAGGTTGTCATTTCGATTTCTTTTGATATTACATTGAATTTGGAAGATTTAATTACGGTCTTGTTATTATTCGTCAGAATTAATGTCTTAAATGAGACAAGACATATTAAGATTGTGTAGTATAATGAGATTGGGTTAGTTATTGTTTTCTAGAAAACTAAAAATAAAAATGGTTGGAGAAGAGAAGAGGTCAAAAGAGAAGGGATGCTTTGGTGATGATCAGGCTTCCTCTCTTTCCGCCCATTTTTTTCGCTTCACCTCTTCTCTCATCATCGTTCAACACATGAATCTCAATCATCTCTCCTAAAAAAAACACAAAAATTAATTAATTATTATCCATCCACCACCAGATCAAGGTTTGTTTCTTCAATTCTCATCTAAGATCGTTCTTCCTCCGGATTTGATCCCACATTATTCTCATTTCTTGGCTTTAGGGCGGCATTTCAATGGCGTGATCGAGTTATGGCTAACAAAAACGCAGAAGCTTCTTCTTCTTCTTCTTCTTCTTCACAGCCTCAGGTGCAGCCACAACAACAACAACAACAACCGCTTCCTCATGAACAAGACCAGGAGCAACATGTGCGTCTCTTTTTGTTTTCTTTCCAATTTTCAATATTCTTCTCCTTCCGATCATAATTAATACTAATTAACATGTCCGAGCCTGATCCCAGGGTGACTCATGTAGTTTGCCTTCCTCCCAGTCTGGAACCGCGGACCCGCGTTCCCGTGGTGGCAACACGGTAATTACTTTTATACTCGCGCTATTCCATTTTATAAAATGTTTTAGAGATTTTTGTTAGTTTCATTTTTATACGATGTTTCACTAGTTTCTATCGCATATTTTAATGTTATCTTATATTTTAAACATTTTGAATTATGTAGTATTTTACATGATTGGTTAAATTAAAGTATTAACTAATTATTCATGTTTTTTGTAGTTTTTCTTTCTCTTAACAATTTTTATTTTGTGTTTGCATTTAAATTTGACCAATGACCTTTTGCTAAAAAAACTAAAATGTTGTGATATTTTCTTTCGAATGTAAGCACAATATCCAATCACGTAGATGCATAATACTAGTGTATTTATAATTGAGTTCATGTCTGACCTTATTATGTCTATTTGATTACTTTGTAGGTTTTCAAGAGTGGACCGCTATACATATCATCAAAAGGTATATTTTACTTGTTAGGATGAGATACTCTTTTAAGTGTTGTAGTCTTTCTTATTTGTGTTGTAATATTGTAATAAGAGTTGTTTCCTTCGTGGGTTTTGCAATAACGTATCTTCTCTTTCACTTAAAAATAGCAGGGATTGGGTGGACAACATGGAAGAAAAGATGGTTCATTTTAACGCGTACCTCACTGGTTTTCTTTCGAACTGACCCAGTAAGCATTCAAATTCCGATACGCTAATTTTTTTTGTGTTTTCTAGATTCGTGAAGGTCTTTTGTAACTATGATTATGAAGGGTGCTTTGAAATGTTTAGTTCAATGGGTTCACTAGTCATTTATTTATGTGAGAAAGTACCAAAAACGAGTAACATATATTTCTTCAAAGAAGTTGGTGAATAAAACATTTATTACAGGGCTTGGATATCTCATAATTTTCTGATTTCTTTTTCAGAGTGTAGTTCAACAGAAAGGCAGTGAGGTCAATTTGACAATGGGGGGAATTGATCTCAACAATTCAGGCAGGTTGGCTTATTGTTTGAATGATTAATCTATTTTCTTACAATAATGAGAATAGTCCTTAACCAATGTAAATGTTGCTATATGGTTCGGTGTTACTAACATCATATGACTTTGGACTATTTTTTCAGTGTGGTTGTTAAGACAGATAAAAAATTGTTGACTGTTCTCTTCCCCGATGGTCGCGATGGACGCGCCTTTACCCTCAAGGTTTTACCCTAGTTTAACTGATATACGAACAGAGAATCAATAATAGATAAAATTTAATATTATATACTTCTCTTTTGCAGGCTGACACTATGGAGGATCTTTACGAATGGAAAACTGCTTTGGAAAGCGCTTTGACAGAAGCACCTAGTGCTTCTCATGTTATGGGTCAAAATGGTATTTTCAGGAATGATCATGCAGATGCCCCTGCTATTAGTGTTGATGAGAAGAGTATGTTTTGTTACCCTCTTATGTTTTAGTCATTAAATACTCATATACAAAAAAAATCCTATCTTGAGTTTATTTTGATAATAGGTGATGTAAATTTCTCTATTCAATTCATTTAGATAATAAGGCAAATTTTCTATATGTTTACAGAAGATGAGACACCAACAAAATCAACCGTCCTTGGAAGACCAGTATTACTTGCTTTAGAAGATGTTGATGGAGCTCCATCTTTCTTGGAAAAGGCCCTTAGATTTGTTGAAGATCATGGTACAATTAGTTTTAGGCTTTTAGCTTTATTTCCTTTTTTCTTTTACTCGCAGTGAAGCTGAAAGAAAAACAAATGTTATAATTTTGAAGGAGTCAAGATTGAAGGAATCTTGAGACAAGCTGCTGATGTTGATGATGTCGAATTCCGGATTCGTGAATATGAGCAAGGTTTGAGTTTATGCGTATATGTGTACGATTACATGTATTTATTTATTTTCTTGATTTTTTTTTGCTTTGTGAAATATATTCATGGCCAATTCTTTAAAGTATATTGGCTATGATTTCTTCACATAATACATTTTTGGTTAGATTGTTAATAAGTAATCCTAGTTTGGTCATTTTTGCAAATCACTCAATATATTAATACGTAGCACTTGGTTCAGGAAAAAATGAGTTCACTCCTGGGGAGGATGCTCATGTTATTGCTGATTGTCTTAAGGTACCTTGTGCTCTTCACTATAATGCTGAGTTAGTATTGCACTCTTAAACCTCTCTTAAATATGTATCCGTAAATGCGCAGTATTTTCTCAGAGAATTGCCTTCCTCTCCGGTGCCTGCATCTTGTTGCAACGCCCTTCTCGATGCTTGCCGTAAGTTTATCATTCTCTTTTGGTTTTCTTTGTCAAAAAAAAAAATTATGGATTTTGTTTGCCTCTTCTCCTTGCAACATCTATATTTTTCTGTTTCGTTGACGCATAACATTATCAGGTATTGACCGTGGCAATAGAGTCAATGCTATGCGGGCAGCTATTTGTGAATCATTCCCTGAACCAAATCGCCGCCTATTACAAAGGTAGTCTCTTATATGTTTCCACTTTTTCTTATAGAGATGAATAGAATTTATATAAACCATAATAAACCAGCTTCCTTTTAATTTATTTTGTTTTATAACTATTGCTATTAATTTGTTTGTTTGTCATATTGGCAGAATCCTGATGATGATGCAGACTGTGTCCTCTAATAAAAATGTGAACCGGATGAACACGAATGCGGTTGCTGCTTGTATGGCACCTTTACTTCTTCGACCCCTTTTGGCAGGCGACTGTGAAATTGAAAATGATTTTGATGTTGGCGGTGATGGTTCTATGCAACTTTTGCAAGCGGCTGCTGCAGCCAATCATGCCCAAGCTATAGTCATAACATTGTTAGAAGAATATGACAGCATTTTTGGAGTAAGATATTACTTTCCTCCATCATTAATGATGATAACTGTTCAAGTGTATATATAATTTAACAATTGGTTTTGAGTTGGAAGCCCATAATCTAACAATTGACACTGACTTCTACCTACATAAATGGTTTCTGTCTATAGGAAGGTTCCTTGTCACTTGCCTTGTACTCTGACTCAGAAGAGAGTGGAAGTGGGACGGAGGAGGGAAGTGATGATGAAGAGTATGATGATGAAGATGATGATGGCACACAAGGATCTTATTACTCAACAGATGAGGAAGAGGACCTTGAAAACGAGTATAATGGATCATACAGTGAGAGTGTTGTCACGGGCGACAATCACGAAGATGACGTTGATCCCAATGACGACCATAAGGTATGGTCCTATACTAACTTTCCATTTCTCAGAAAAAAAAAATCTTATTGATTACTAGGATGATGTGTTTGCAAGATATAACATTAATTTTGTTCGTTACAAATCTTTTATGCAGATAAATGACAAGTTAAGCATTGAATCAAAAAGTCCAAAAGGAAGTAGGGAGCCAAAAAAAGTTACTAAGAAGCTTTCTTCCAACTCTAGACGATCTTCACTAACACGACACGATGATGCAAAAATGGATGAGAATATTGCGGTTAAAGGTGGTGAGAATATCGTGGTTAAAGGTCCTGAGAATATAGAGGTAAAGGCTGTGGTAGAGGTCTCTGACAATGAGGATAATAATTCCTCACGATTAGATGTGGCATCTGGAAATCAGCAACCGTCGACATTATCCAATGCACCAGGAGGAAGTAAAAGGAACTGGGGTCGTACCACTGTAAGTTATCTTTTTTCTCCCTTAATTTTTTGAAGACCAACATTTATGTGTTTTTCCTAGCTTTTAAGGGATCCATACATATAGTAAAAGTTTGGTCTTTTATGTGTCCAGGGGAAAAAAAACCTTTCTATGGAATCGATTGATTTCTCAACGGAGGTGGAGGTGGACGTGGACGAGTAAGTATCATCATCTCTACAAATGATTTGCATCTTTATGTTATTAGGCTTCTAACTAAAAACCAATTGACTATTATGGGAGAGACTCAGTCTCCTTATATAGTACTATAGATCCCTTAATCTTTTCGATGTGAGATATCTTAACATATGTTTCTTCCTGGTTAGTACTTTTGGGAAATTTGTATTTGATGTTTTGATCAAAATTTAAAAGTAGAAGTTTGACCAAAACTTTATACATGTTTGGACTAAAGTAGATTTCCTTGAATCAATATGGTTTACTACATTTACATGGGTGCTTGCTTCATCTGACAATTTTTTATATTCCGCAGTGCTGACATTGAGAGACTTCAGGCAACCAAATCGGAGCTGCAAAACAGAGTTACCGAAGAGGTTACACCAAGTCCTTTTGAGTATTTTGCTCCTAAAAAAAACCATACAAATGGTAACTTTAGTGATTTTGTGACATTTGACAATCTATATTTTTGCTACAACAGGTTAAAAATAATGCAGTACTACAAGCTAGTCTAGAGCGACGGAAGAAGGCTTTGTACGGGCGCCGCGAAGCTCTAGAGAAAGATGTAAGCGTAGACAAAATCATATCTTGGCTATATGAAGTTGGTTATTGCTTAGTGTATACATGGTTTTAATATATAATATTAATGTGTTTTTTTACCTTGGTCTAGGTGGAAAGACTACAAGAACAGTTGCAACAAGAGAGAGAGAAGAAATCAGCTCTGGAAGCAGGACTGAAAGGGAATCAACCTATTCCGGAAAAAGTTGATGAAAAGGTTGCTCTTCTAGTAAACTTGTTGATTTTTGTTTTGGTAACAAGGTACACATCTAACTTGGAAGACATGTTTCCAGTTGAAGAAAGATTTGCAAGACGTAGCTCAGGCGGAGGCCGATATTTCTAAATTGGAACATAAGGTTGATGATCTTGAAAATAGACTTGGTCAACCAAAGTTAAAAACTTCTGGTTCAACCAATGCCAAGATGTAAGGCTTCAGACACATTTAACATCAGCCCTATACTTTTAAAACATACCAAAGCTAAGTACTAGTCTTGTTTGAATTTTCCCACACAGGAAGGAGAAACAAAAGGATGCTTCTGAAAGGTCAACGTCCAAGGTAAACACACAGTAAACTTAAAAGTGTGGTATTTTTGAAAATTGCCCTTGTATTTATGCGCACTGAACCATTGTTCAGGATGGGCAAGGGGGTGCAAGGGAGAATGAACAAGATTCACAGAGCAAAAGCTCGCAACAAGACTTGCCACGCGGCAGCTCAAAACTGACGGGCATGTCTAAGAGGTCTAGCACAAAGGGAGAGGTAAGTTTCTTATTGAAACAAGACAAGATTACCATTACATTTCATAAAAAAACTAATAAGTGTTGAGTACAATAAACAGGGAAGCAACACAACAACTTCGGCACTGTCGAAATTAACAATGCGACTCAACTTCCTAAAGGAGAGACGGAGTCAGATAGCGAACGAGCTTTTAAACATGGACAAAGGGAGAAGCTCAACCTCAAGCTCAGGGCAACCTAGTCCATCCTCGGGAGAAAATCAAAATCGTCGATTAGAAAATTTGCAAGAACCTGAAAGAGGAACAAGCTCAAACCAGGAGCCAGACAACAACAACAAACAACAGAGCCCCCATGTTCTTGACAGAGGAAGATCGGAGAATGGAGGAGACAAAGGTAGAGGTACTGGAGGAAACCAACCCAACACTACACCGAGGACATTTTCCAGATGATGACTTGACTCTTTATTAGAGTTGCTTAACCCCTTCCTTCTCCAGATGTACAGCTGCCATTTAATTCCAGGTCCATTTGTGGTTAAGAGTGAATCCCAAGTTACGAATAACAGATTTCATTCTTTTAATTCTTATGTTTATTTTGTTTCAATATTTTTAAGACCAACAAATAAACTACACTTTTTGTGTGTTTGACTGTGATGTTATTTTAGTAGAGACATTGACATGAGTATAGAAGCAAATTTGAACTTTATGTATTTGACGACAACATGACCCAAATTTTTTGAAACTCTTTAAAGAACCCAAATTTTGTGGATTCGATCCTTAAATACTAAAGTCAAAATTGCTTGATGGTGCACTTGCAATATAGATGATTTCCATCTTGGTCAAAATTTACTCACAATACTATACCATTTGAAACAGAACGGGAGGCGACTCTACTTAGCATATCAAGACACATCATAATCACTGGACTCCAAGCATTCAATAGAAGAAGCCCTAATAGCTATATTCCTTCCCAAGCCATTTTCATCATATCTTGTCATTTATTCTAATTTTGTTTTCTTTCTTTGTTGTGTGACCGTTTGGCATACCATAAAACCTTTATACATCCACATCTCTACCATTGTAAACATCATGAATCATTATATCCAATAATAAATTCTTTAGTCAAACCACAGGAGTAAAAGGGTTTTCACTGCAAATTAACAGTTTGGGATATCAAAAATGTGATATTTGAATATAATTTAAAGGAACTAGTGAATGCGATTACGTGTGGAATACAATTATGACCTACTAGATGACTCCCCGCGTAATACGCGGATAAAATATTCTTTATTTTTTTAAGCATCAAACTAATAAAAAAACGTCGTTTCATCATTGCTAATGGTGTTTTATTAGAATTGTGATTTGGTTTAAATTTTATTAGTTTTACGATTTCAGTATATAAATAATCATCTCAAAAGTAATTCATAATCTAATATGGATTATTTTGTATGGTTTAGGTTTTGGTTTGTATTCTAATTTGAAGCAAATAAATTCTTTACAAAAATTAAAAGGTTAAATCATTTTTGGTTATGTTCATTACCAAATGTGGATTTCTGGATAAACACAAATATATTTTTTTTGTCAACTAAATATAAATATTTTAACACAAAATAAATTATACATGATTAGTTAGTCACTCCAAAATGAAGTTGTATTCATAACGGTATTAAAATATCATCGAACTTGATGATAGATAAAAATTCTTAAAGGGAATCAAAGTTAACGGCCATCCGATTAAGAAATGGGAGCACTAAAAGATTTTTTATGGTGTCAGACGACCTCCTCTTCATGTTCTATAACTTCATATTTTATTCAGCGTCAATGAACATAACAACATTTCAGTTTTTCTATGTGAAGTTGTATGCTTTAAATCGAAGAAAATCGTGTAAAACAACCAAAATATGAACAAATAAATAAACATGATTAAAATCTATGAAAAGAATATGAAGTTAACAATAAATTTACACACACATAAAATGATATAGTTTAGAAATTTTAGGTTTAGATATTTGTAACTTAATATCTGATTTACAATTTTCATAGGCGTTGTCAAAATTTTAGTCCTTTTAGTCTTAGATCTTCATCTTTAACCTCTTAATTTACTAAATAAGCTTTATTCATGTGTCATTTTTTTACTCCTTCTATCTTAATATTCTGGCAAAAACAAAGCAAAGATAACTAAAAATGAGCATGATTTAGTGTATATTTAAAACTAGGATGAAGAAATTAATAAAGCATGTATAATATTATTTCTAATTAGAATAACACTATTGTCGGATATTTGGATATGATCGACGATATCAATTTTGGTTCATATCATTTCGATGAGACCAATTAGAAATCATTTCAATTTATAATTGGTTTAGATCATCGAGAATAAGATTTTGATGCCATGTTTTAAAAAACCCAATTACTTAATAATGATTATTCATATTTACATGTTTTCCACTAATAATCAATTGATAATAATCCGTTAATTCAAATTTTTTATAGATTATTTAAGATATTTTATAATTTCCGATATAAAATATTTATATCTAGTGGATGAATTATTTGTTTGATAGCTCTAAGAAGATCAATATGTTATTCAAGTTGTTTGACTAATAATAAACTTTTACTATAATATAACGTCAAGTTGATTTTTGCCATGTTTAGGATTTTCTCGAGAAAGTAGAAGCGCCATGGGAAGAGCGTTTGTGTATTAATTCTCGGAGGAGGTGTCGCTTCTGGTTACGCAGCTCTTGAATTCACCAGAAAAGGTGTCTCCGATGGCCAACTCTCATCATTTCCGAAGAACCCGTAAGCTCTTTAAATCTCTCTTTCTCTCATGAATAGATTTGAATTGTTTTATATGGAGAAGAGATAATCTACGCTTTGCTTTTCCTTTTTTGTTGGTGGATCCTGGAATCATTTCGTTTTGGCAAGTATTAATTAGCTCCCTCACTTGAAACTTTTCAGCGACTCTATAGTTGATTTTACTATAGGTAGTTTTGGAATTCTTAGTGTTTGATTGAAAGGTTTAATTATCCATCTATCTGGATTTGTTGGTTTATTAGATTGAAATTTGATTAGGCTTTTCTTTGTATTGTTTTTGCCAGAGCTTCTGATTCTTTACTTAGTGTGGATTTCCTTATAGATTAGGGTTTTGTTCAACATGTTTGAAATTCAGTACATGGAGTTTCAGTTCCAATTCATGCTTGGAATTCTGCTTTATATGGTGAAATATTTGTGTTATATTGGGGCATTGGAGAAGTTACAGTACTTTCAAGAATCAATACATGAACTAGATATAGAAAGTATAGTCCAGTCTCATAGCACATGAATCCATTGTTAGATATATGACGTTTTACCATCTCTGGATATGGTTGATGGATTAGTTCCAAAGAGTTCTTGACTCAATATGGCAGAAACTCTTCCAAAAAGATCCTATGTTAGTAATCAGCTTTGGCGTTTGCTTTTTCTGTAGGTTGCACCATATGAGAGGCCCGCGTTAAGCAAAGGTTTCCTGCTGCCAGAAGGTAAGAGAGATCTTTGTAGCTTGCGGTTTCTGCATTTGGAGTTAGGAGAGGCTAAGATGTTATTTAGGAATTTGGTTATAGTTCACTCATTACGCTCTGTAAGGATTAATCACGATCTTCTTCTGCAGCTCCTGCACGGCTTCCTTCTTTCCACACTTGTGTTGGAGCTAATGATGACAAGCTCACTCCGAAATGGTACAAGGAACATGGTAATCACATATGCTCTTTTGATTTTGAGAAAGTACTACTTTACTTTGGGCCATGGCTATGAGGGTAATTTCTGACAGTTATGTGAAATACTTTTGTCAGGAATTGAATTGGTCCTTGGAACTCGTGTGAAGTCCGTTGATGTGAGGAGAAAGACTCTTTTATCTAGCACCGGGGAGACTATAAGTTACAAATTCGTGATCATTGCAACAGGTGCAAGGGTATGGATTGCACAACAATATATATGATTTCGTTTTTCCAAAGTAAGAGTGTGTGCGGGTGATAAAATGCCATTATCGTCCTTGAGATTTTACAATAGTGTATTGCTAATTACTATTAAAGTCTTAAACTGACTGAAGACAAAGATTTTGTTATACTGGAACATCTGTTAGATGCTGTGGACACTGATATGGCAAATCAGCTCACTCCTGAACATTGTTAAAGGAATTTGTGCTATTTAAAGCTTACAACTTTGAACTGCTAAAGTCGAGGCCTTATTATTGTCATATGTGGCTTGTGCAAGCAGGCATTAAAGCTCGAAGAATTTGGGGTGGAAGGATCAGATGTTGAAAATATTTGTTACTTAAGAGATCTGGCCGATGCAAGTAAGCTTGCCAATGCAATTCAGTCAAGCTCTAATGGGAATGCTGTTGTTATTGGAGGTGGCTATATCGGCATGGAGTGCGCTGCATCTTTAGTGATCAATAAAATCAATGTGACGATGGTTTTTCCAGAGGCTCACTGCAGTAAGTTTTATCGATTATTAGTCAGCTTACGTGTAAAAGAAAAAGCTTGGATATTTGGCTTGACCTTATTCAGTTTTTTGTGAACAGTGGCGCGTCTCTTTACGCCGAAGATTGCAAATTTGTATGAAGATTACTACAGGGCTAAAGGAGTGAAATTCGTAAAAGGAACGGTTCTGACATCATTTGAGTTTGACTCAGATAAAAAGGTTAGATCCTATATTAACTTGAGTTTCAACTTGAAAGATGACTGGTATCTATGAATAAAACAATAGATCCTCCTGGTCCAACAATGAAACTATGAAATCTTGAGCATTGTTATATGAGCTTTTTGGGATTTTGATTTGCAGGTCACGGCGGTTAATCTCAAAGACGGGAACCAGTTACCAGCAGATTTGGTCGTGGTTGGAATCGGAATACGACCAAACACAAGCTTGTTTGAAGGACAATTAACAATAGAGAAAGGAGGGATAAAAGTGAATAGCAAAATGCAGTCAAGTGACCCCACGGTCTATGCAATAGGCGATGTAGCTACATTTCCAGTGAAAATATTTGGCGAAATGAGGAGGCTTGAGCACGTTGACTCGGCCAGGAAATCTGCACGGCACGCAGTTTCAGCCATCATGGAGCCAGAAAAGACAGGAGAATTTGACTACTTGCCATTTTTCTACTCAAGGGTCTTCGCCTTCTCGTGGCAATTCTACGGAGACCCTGTAGGTGAAGTCGTGCACTTTGGGGAGTTTGAAGACGGCAAATCATTTGGAGCGTTTTGGGTTAAAAAGGGTCACCTTGTTGGGTCGTTTTTTGAAGGAGGGAGTAAAGAAGACTATGAAACTATCTCGAAGGCGACACAACTAAAACCACCTGTGACTGATTTAGCAGAAGTGGAAAGAGAAGGACTCGGGTTTCCTCAGACCGTAGTGAATCAGCAGAAAGTTACGGAAGTTAAAGATGTTCCGAGCTCTGAGATAATGAGGCAGTCTTCAGGAGGAGTGGTCGTGATGGAGAAACCTTTGCACATATGGCACGCGGCGACTGGCGTTGTCGTTGCCGCATCTGTGGCTGCGTTTGCGTTTTGGTATGGAAGAAGGCGCCGTAGATGGTGAAAACCGCAACTGAGTGTTTTAAAATGGGGTTTTTGGATTCATTGGGATGGAATTTGCTGTTGTTTGTAGTATTGGTGGGAAAATATAGAAAGGGGAGACTCGAAAAAATACTCAATGTGATTACATTGGTACACGATTATAATATGCTTCTTTTCAAATACACAAATGTTTCACTACAAACTCTTGTAGTCTTTAAAGCCGTTTTTTTTTTTTGTTTTTTTTTTTTTGTCTCCCAAATGGTTTCATTTCTTTGATAATATTACAATGTCCACTTGACTACATAGCTTTGAGTATTCACTTTTGCTCTCTTGGCTAAAAGATCAGCTTGCATATTTAACTTCCTAGGGATATACTTAAAATCATAGTTACATAGATTTGCAATTTCCAATATATCCTTAATGGCTATTATGTAAGGTAAATTCTTTACCTTTGGGTTCTCCAAATTTGTTCCTGAAGCTTGCAAGATCATATATAACTCCTTGAAGTCTCCACAAAAAGTGATATCCCTATAGCCAAGCCGATGTAAATCAATTATCGCTGTTCTCAAAGCTTCTGCTTCAACCTGTGCCGAAGATTGAGTTGGTGGGAGAGATCCAGATCCTTCCATTTTCTGCCTATAAGACATATCATATAGACTCCATCCTATTCCAATGCATTGACCCGCCGATGTCCAAGATGCATCAACCAAACAACATGGTTTAGTATTTTGTTCCATTAGTTGATGCAATGACTGTGGATAGCTCTGTTCCTGATAGCTTATTCTGTTTTGATCTGATTGACCATCCACTTCCATTTCTTGTGCTTCCTTCCATGTATTTAAATCCAACAATTCTTTAGATATAACTGATGGAAGAGGCCACCTTTTGTTGTTAAACAAAACTTCATTCCTTTGCTTCCATATTCTCCATCCTAGGAAGTGAAAAAATAAGGATTTGTCCACTGTTTCACTATTAGCTTTCAGAAAAGCTGAGTAGATCACTGAGATTGATTTGTCAGGCAATAACTCATCATGTTGGTTATTAAAAGATGTCAACTCCCATATTTCCTTAATTACTCTGCATCCAAAAAGTAAATGATCCACTGATTCATCCTTTTCTCCACAATTTATACAAGTGGCATCATTTAGAATTTTCCTTCTCTTCAGATTATAAGCTACAGGTAAAGCATCATTCAGAACTCTCCACCAGAAATGTTGAATCTTTGGAGGTAATTTCATTCCCCATAAATCTTTGAAAGTAGAATTTGACATATATGAGGACTGACCTTTTTGACTTCGATGGTAGTTATATCCTGACTTAACTGTATAATTGCCATGAGTTGTGTACAACCAAGTAATGGTATCCTGAACTCCTGTCACTGAAACTCTAACTTGGTTGATCCTAGCAATATCAATTGGATAGACATTTGAAGCCAATTTATTGGTATCCCAAACGGTAGTTCCAAGCATAAAGAAATCTTTAACTTTCAAATCTTGACTAACCTTTTTGTTAATGAGAACCGGAGCAGTTGCAGGACTAGTAGGTAGCCAAGGATCTCTCCAAAAATATGTATTCTCTCCATTTCCAACATTGTATCTTACCCCTTTTGTTAACAAATTATTACCCTGAAGTATGCTTCTCCAAGCATAACTTGAGGACCACTTTTGTTTGGCCTCTAGCAAAGTTGTTTTGGGGTAATATTTTGCCTTGTAAACTTGACCTAGTAAAGAAGAAGGACACTGCATTAATCTCCAACTCTGTTTTGCCAGAAGAGCTATATTAAAGTCCCTTAAATCCCGAATACCTAAACCTCCCAGATATTTTGGATTGGTGATTCTATCCCATGATATCCAGCTTATCTTAGATTTCTCCTCTGATATGGACCAAAAGAACTTCCTCATCAACGATGTTAACTTCTCCTGCAGTTTTTTAGGGAGCATAAAACATTGCATACAATATGTAGGCAAAGACATTAGTACATATTTCATTAAAGTCTCCTTTCCAGCATGAGATAAAAGTTTTGAATACCAACTTTCTATCTTCTGAGACATTCTCTGTACTAAGAATGAAAAAGTTTCCATTTTGCTTCTACCTATGTGTTCTGGAAGTCCTAAATACCGCCCAAATCCTCCAATCTTTTCAATTCTAGTAGCTTGCAATATCTGATGTTGAAGATCTATAGGCATACCTTTTGAAAATGTGATAGCTGATTTTGCAAAATTTACTTCCTGTCCTGATGCCTCTTTGTAATCTTTTAGGATCTTCAATACAGCCTGACATTCCTGCATTGTTGCTTGGCAAAACAAGAGTGAATCATCTGCAAAGAGAAGATGTGTAATAGTTGGCCCTCCTCTACTAGGCTGAAAGCCTGAGATTTTTCCTTTCTCTCTCGCTTTACTTAAAAGAAATGATAAAGCTTCTGTACATATTAAGTAAAGATAAGGAGAGAGAGGATCTTCCTGTCTTATACCTCTTGAAGGTGTGATCTTACTCGTTGGAGTTCCATTAATTAGCACAAAATATGTAACAGTAGTGACACACTTCATGATCCATTTGCACCACAAGTCTGCAAACCCCATTCTTCTCATTATCTGATCTAAAAAAGCCCATTCAACCTTATCAAATGCTTTACTAATATCTAACTTAAGTGGCATATGATGATTTTTAATAATTGGTCAGAGCAATTGTAACAGCAAGGGCATTTGGTCTAGTGGTATGATTCTCGCTTTGGGTGCGAGAGGTCCCGAGTTCGATTCTCGGAACGCCCCTTTTTAGCAACCTTCATATATGTGTATAGGCGCATGATAGCAAACGTACGCGATTTTTTTATTGACCAAAATACCTCTATCCTCTATTTTTATATCCTCATCTTCTTCATCTTCGTCTCTCGTGCGATTAAACTCAGAGAGACGCAGAAACTAAATCCGAAGAAGAGAAAGAGAGAAAAATGGCAGCGACAACACTCTCCATTGCAACCACAATCCGTTCCTCAGCTTTTGCCTTTCTAGCTTAAACCCATGGTTTCCCTTCTCGACCAGTCGCAATCGAATTCCCGTCTCGATTTGGTGCTCCTTCCTCCACACTCACCCACCGTGCAACTCACCTCCGCCCCATCGCCGCCGTGGAAGCACCGGAGAAAATTGAGAAGATAGGATCTGAGATTTCGTCTCTGACTCTCGCGGAAGCACGCCTCCTCGTGGATTACCTTCAGGATAAGTTCGGTGTTTTGCCGCTCTTTGGCTCTCGTTGCTGCCGTCGTATCTCCGGCAGACGGTGATGGTGCGGCGGCTGTGGTGGAGGAACAGACGGAGTTCGATGTTGTTATCAACAAAGTTCCCAGTAGTTCTCGTATTGCTGTGATTAAAGCGGTTAGGGCTTTGACTAGCTTGGCGTTAAAGGAGGCTAAGGAGCTTGTTATGCTTTTGATCGATAACCTTGTCAATCTATATGTGTTTGTGCGGAAACTCAAGCAAGTTTGCTTCACGAACGGAACCCTAAAGATCTAGAACGATAGATATGCAAAGATAGAGATAGAGATTTGCACACAAAGATTGTTACCCACTTCACGCCTCGATGGGAGGTCGCTACGTCTGGGGCTTGACGGCACAAGCAAAGATTTCACTAAGAACAAGAGATTACAAAGACCTAGTTACAAGAGAACTCAACAATGTATTAAGAACTCTACTAGATCTATTCTTCTCTTCAATCTCTTTTGCCATTCTAGTGCTCTTTTTTTAGGGTTACTAGACAAACTCCTTTCTTCCTTATATATATATTAGAAGCCGGATACACCCTGATTAACCAGATCCAATAACCACACCGGTTATCTCCAATTAATGTCTGCACCACTAGAACTGAACCAAGTCCGACCCAATTCTAACAATAAGTGGATTGTCATAAACCTAGGCCCGATTTCAACAAATCTCCACCTTGACAATCACACTATGAGTTCGTCCACTTGTCGCCGTCAAGCATAGCCAGCGCCTTAACACTTAGCTATCATGAGCATAGCCAAAGCCTGCTCAAACTTCTTAGCCGTACTACCTCCTGCAGTAATACTCCTGCGAAACCTGTAGTACCTTCTCCTGTACAAATCTGCAGTACAGTCTGAACCAGAGCGTCCTTCAACTCTGAACTCTTCATTCTTCCTGAATACCAGCCCTCTGTTCTGAGTGCCCTTTAAATACCTGAGAATCCATTGTACAGCAGACCAGTGTACCTGTCATGGATTACTCATAAACCTGCTGACCATTCCAACAGCACACGCTAGATCAGGCCTTGTACCAATCATGGCGTACATGAGATTGCCCACCGCATTTGAATACGGAAACTCACTTGTACCAGCTGTTTCATCCTCTGTAGCAGCTGCCAATTTGAAATGACTGCCTAGTGGCGTTGTTATAGACTTAGCGTCGTCCATCCGGAATACTTGTAACACCTTCCTGATGTAGCTAGCCTGAGACGGTGTAAGCGTACCAGCGATCCTGTATCGTACAATCTCCATTCCCAAGATTTTCCTAGCTGCTCCTAAGTCCTTCATCTCAAATTCACTACTCAACAGCCTCTTGACCTTGTCTTTCACTACATAACCTTCTGGTTGTTCCATGTAGTTGTCTTCATCAATCCAACCGTGTGTTGTCTTCACACCAAGCTGTCCCAACTCCAAATACGGATCCACTGTAACGGACAACATTAACCTGATTGATACATGTTTCACAATAAGTGAAAACACTTCTTGATAATCAATGCCTTCTCTTTGAGCATAACCTTTTGCAACCAACCTTGCCTTGTGTCTAGGTTGCTCAACTCCAGCAATACCGGGTTTTAATTTGTAAACCCATTTGCAACCGATGGTCTTCTGTCCCTTTGGTAAATCCACCAAAATCCAAGTACCATTCTTCATGAGAGAATTCATCTCTTCATCCATACCGGAGTTCCACTCTCTCCTAACTTTGTCCCGAGCTAACCGGAGGTTGTCCAGGCTTTCTTCTTGCCAGCCTGTACCAGCTTCACTGTTTGATACAGCTTCACTGTCCGGAACTACTGCAGCAGCTCCACCTTCATGTGAAGTCTCTTCAGCTTCATCTTCTGAGTCACTCAGAACCGTGATATCCTTGTCACAACCTGAAGCTTCCATCAACATCGTACCAGTTCCTCTCTGTTTCACACCAGCCGGACCTGTACCAGACTGTCTGTCCTGTACCAGATCCTTGTAAACAGTCTCTTCCTGAAACACTGCGTTTCTACTGATTACAACTTTCTTGTCTTGTATCAGCCAAACCTTATAACCTTTGACTCCTTGAGGATATCCGATAAACACTCCTTTGAGTGCTCTTGGCTTTAATTTTCCTTGGTCTACATGGACATAAACCACCGAGCCAAACCTCCTCATATGTGCGTACCCTGGTATCTTCTTCAACCAAATCTCTTCCGGAATGTTGAAGTCATTTGCTGATGATGGTGTCTTGTTGATGATGTATACAGCTGTTGATACAGCCTCAGCCCAGAACTTCTCTTCCAGTCATGTCTCATTCAGCAAACATCTAACCTTTTCCATGATTGTCATGTTCATTCTCCCTGCGACTCCATTCTGCTGAGGTGTATAAGTACAAGTCATGTGCCTCTCAATACCCTGATTCCTGCAGAACTCATCAAACTCTTTGTTGCAGAACTCCAGACCGTTATCTGTCAGGCACTTCACCTTCTGATTCACCTTATTCTCCACCAGGATTTTCCATTCTACAAACTTCTCAAGAGCTTCATCCTTTGTTGCCAAGAACTGAACCCACACTTTCCTTGAGCAGTCATCTATAATAGACATGAAGTACTGCTTCTTTCCCATTGAAAGCGTGACATTAGGTGATCCCCATAAATCAGCATGAACATAGCTCAGTACCTCTTCACTGTTGTGCTTCCCAATACTAAAACTTAACCGCTTGTTCTTGCCCATGATACAGCTCTCACAAAAGCTCAGATCACTAATCTTCTTTTTGTCCAGAATCCCTTTCTCAACCAAAACCTTCAGATTCCTCATGCTTGTATGACCCATCCTACTGTGCCACAGGGTTGTGTCATCCTTTGACACAACATGATTCGACTGTACTGTCACAGTTTCACCATCCAATAGATACAGACCCCTTGTACAAGTCAACGTTCCCTGAAGAGCCAACTTCTTGTTCTTATAGAATCTTGTCTTACCATTCCCACCTTCCTGTGTGAACCCTTGTACGTCAAGAGTCGCCACAAATATTAAATTCGAGCAAGGTTAGGAATATATCTGACATTGGTGAGCTTTGTAACAGATCCTCCTGTAGTTCTGATCCTGACTGAACCAATGCCCTGTACTACCATCGAACTATCATCAGCGAGCAGCACCTGGTTCCCTGTTACTTCTGTAAACTCATCGAACCAATACCTTCTAGATATCATATGGTATGAACATCCAGAATCAATGATCCACCGATCATTTGGTTTTCTGTCTGGTACAGACAGTGCATCAACCACCTGTACCTTGTCTAGTACAACTGCTGTTGTGCCACGTTCTTCATCCTCCATTCGTTTCTTCCTGGAGTAACAGTCCTTTTTTAGGTGACCCTCCTTCTTGCAGTACCAGCAAGTCACTCTTGACCCTGAACCAGATCTTGACCTAGAGTTGCCCTTGTACTTCCTGTTGTACGGATCTTTTTTCTCAGGTCTTCCTCGAACTACAAAGGATTCCCCACTTCTTTGTGAGCTAGGGTTCTCCCTTATCTCTCTCTCCTTTGATTTAGCATCTGATATAACCTCCTCCAAAGTTAGCGTTTTTCTTCTGTACTTCAGAGTCTCCTTCAGACTGTTGTACGACTCAGGCAGCGAGTTCAACAGCAGGATAGCCTGCACCTCCTCTGATACAGAGACCTTTACGCTTGCCAACTCCGATACAACCTTCAAGAAATCATCAGTGTTTTCATCAATAATCTTTTGTTGATTCATCTTAAACGTATAAAACTTATGTTGCAAGTAAATACGATTAGGAAGTGACTTAGAGAGATACAACATTTCTAATGTTGACCATGTAGATGCAGCGGATGTGCACTCATCGAGCTTGCGCAAGACTCGATCACCAACATTCAGAAAAAACAGATTCATAGCCTTCTCTGACCGTTCGAACCAGTCTGTCTCAGCCTTCTGTACTCGTGCCTTCGCTGCAACAGGATCTTCATCCTTCTGTACTGCTACAGCCTGTGGGGCTGTCTCAAGCAGAACATCCTTCAGCCCTAGTACAGACAGATGCGCGAGCATACGCTTCTTCCACAGTGAGAAATTGCCTTCTCCATCGAATCGCTCCACCTCGATTCGAACGTTCGTCATAGATTCACCAACCCGAATGCTCTGATACCACTTTGTTATGCTTTTGATTGATAACCTTGTGAATCTATATGTGTGTGCGGAAACTCAAGCAAGTTTGCTTCACGAACGGAACCCTAAAGATCTAGAACGATAGATATGCAAAGATAGAGATAGAGATTTGCACACAGAGATTGTTACCCAGTTCACGCCTCGATGGGAGGTCGCTACGTCTGGGGCTTGACGGCACAAGCAAAGATTTCACTAAGAACAATAGATTACAAAGACCTAGTTACAAGAGAACTCAACAATGTATTAAGAACTCTACTAGATCTATTCTTCTCTTCAATCTCTCTTACCGTTCTAGTGCTCTCTTTTTAGGGTTACTAGACAAACTCCCTTCTTCCTCATATATATATTAGAAGCCGGATACACCCTGATTAACCAGATCCAATAACCACACCGGTTATCTCCAATTAATGCCTGCACCACTAGAATTGAACCAAGCCTGGCCCAATTCTAACAATAAGTGGATTGTCATAAACCTAGGTCCGATTTCAACAGAGCTTATTGAAGGGTTGCCTAAGAAGTTTAAGGAAGGTGTGACTAAAGATGAAGCTGAAGAGGCTAAGAAGACGCTTGAAGAAGCTGGTGCTAAGGTTTCCATTGCTTAAGCTTTAAATTTTCTGGAGTTTTATGGATCTTTTTGTTGTTGTTATTAGTATAGTTGATTCAGCTTTTGAGAAATTGTTGTAATTTTTAAGAATTTGATTTCCCAGAACTGCTCTAGCGATTACTCAGACCCACAATCACCCTTTACTTGATAATCTTTTATCTATGCGTCGTTTATATATAAGAAAAAGACAGCGAATTTTGAGTGACACTTACAAATTCTCTGCACACTTCCATACTCTTTCGTATTTGTAGTTGTGTTTTCAAGTTTTTTTACACCCAATTGTGTACTTAAATAAAATTTACTTAAGTACGTTTCAATCACCAACCCTCTTTGTTAAATAAAATAATTCAGGGACTTGTTTTATTGGCCATCAACACTAGGAGAGATTACGAACATGTGAAATCGGTATACAATGATCTATATGACTATCTTCAGGCAAATGATATATTAAAGAGAACAATGAAAGAGGGCGTTTGGTCTAGTGGTGTGATTCTCGCTTTGGGTGCGAGAGGTCCCGAGTTCGATTCTTGGAACGCCCCATTCTTATAATTTTTTTTTTCTTTACGTACATTTTGTAAATTCTCCAAACTACCCCTTATCCTTGTTTTTATTTTTCTATCCCCAACTTCTCTCGTACAATCCTCAAGAGGAAGAGGAAACGAGAGAGAGAGTGAGTGAAAATGGCATCAACAACTCTTTCAATCGCAACCACAATCCGTTCCTCAGCTTTTGCGTCTCCAGCTTCCACCCATGGCTTCCCTTCCCGTCCCATCTCAATCGAATTCCCTTCTCGCCTCGGTTCCACACTCCCCCACCGTGCAACCCACCTCCGTCCCATCGCCGCCGTTGAAGCGCCGGAGAAAATCGAGAAGATCGGATCTGAGATTTCGTCTCTCACTCTCGCGGAAGCACGAATCCTCGTCGATTACCTTCAGGATAAGTTCGGTGTTTCGCCGCTCTCTTTAGCTCCCGCTGCGGCGGTGGCTGCTCCGGCCGATGGTGGTGGTGCGGCGGCTGTGGTGGAGGAACAGACGGAGTTCGATGTTGTTATCAACGAAGTTCCCAGTAGTTCTCGTATTGCTGTGATTAAAGCGGTTAGGGCTTTGACTAGCTTGGCGTTGAAGGAGGCTAAGGAGCTTATTGAAGGGTTGCCTAAGAAGTTTAAGGAAGGTGTGACTAAAGATGAAGCTGAAGAAGCCAAGAAGACGCTTGAAGAAGCTGGTGCTAAGGTTTCCATTGCTTAAAGTTTCATAAAAATGTGTTTTTTCGGAAATTATGGGTCTTTTTTTTTGTGTTGGTAGTATAGTTTGTGTTTGGAATTGTTGATTCGGCTTTGAGAAATTATTGTAATTTGAATCAATTTGGTTTTTTCATTAGCCATTGATGCGTGTTTCGTTAGCTGCACATAAGGTGTTTGTTGAAATGCCTAGCTCAAAAGAAGAAACACAGAACACACATAATGGGTAATGAATGATGATTATGATTCCGTTTGATTAATTTCATAAACTTGATCAATCCAAACGCAAAAATCGGATCTGGAAATGAATAAAGAGAGGTAGACAAAAAAAATGTAAGATTTCTTTTGTAATGTCAGAAAACAAGGGTTTAAAGACGTACGACCATAAAGCTAAAACGATACGAACATTGAAACGTAATCAAAAGAGAAAAGGATAAGCAAATCAAAAGTATTAATCACAAATTAAAAATTTACCCTTTTTCTCTCGAGGGAAAAACAAAACTTTGCGCCGCACGAAAACGAAGAAGAAGGTGTTTGGAGATTCGCTGCTCCATATCGAAAGTTACCGCTTTTCTTTCATCTTCTATTTCTTCAGGTAATTTAAACCCTTTTGCTTATTCTTCCCTAATGCGTACAATTTGTGTGTTCTCTTGTAAAAAAACCCTTTTGGTTTGTTTGAAGTTAGTTACTTAGGTCTATGTTTGGTTTGCTTTTGTTGTAGTCTAGGTTGTGTTGTGAGAAAGATGGGAAATTTCGTAACGACCGGTTCTAGGGTTTCTGAAAACGGAGAAGGAGCTAATTTGGTTGATTTGAAAGATGGTTCTGATGAAAAGTTAATGGAGATTGTTAACGACTCTGGTCCAATCGAAGATTATGTTATGAGTGAAGGAGCTTCTTCGTTGCTGAGTATGAAGCAAGAAGAAGAAGAGCATGAGTTTCATGTTGGAGATTTTGTGTGGGTAGAAGAAATCAATTGTCATCAATATTGGCCTGGGAAGATTTATGATTCTTCATATGCTTCAGACTTGGCTTTAAAGAATTTGGAGAATGGTAAATTACTCGTGGCGTATTTCGGAAATGAGGACTTTGATTGGTGTAATCCGTCGCAATTGAGACCGTTTCTTGAGAATTTCAAAGAATTTTCGAAGATTAGCGATTCTCGAGCTGTGAAAGAAGCTGTAAGAGAGATCGGTGAAAATGTTGCGCGTTTCTTGGTTTGTGCTGATGAAGAATCTCTGGTTAGTCCTTTAGTTGTGAATTCTGGGATTAAGGAAGGAGTTTTGGTGCCTGATGTTAGAAGAGAGATTGTGTTGTCTTTGGTTCTTGAAAAACCTGGTATAGTTCTTGAAGATGTTAAAAGCCTTGCAAAGACTGTTAGTTTTAGTGATTTGTTAGAGATTGAGGTTTTGAAAAGGAAAATATCGGCTTTTTATCGGTCTAAAGGGAGATTCGATTTAGCTAAGTACGATGAGTATGGATACATCTTAGGCCTTGAAAACAAAGACGACGAAGATTCGCTTAGTTTTGAGGTATCATTAAAAAAGTGTTCAGGGTTTGCTAGTAAAAAGAGAAAATGTAGTGATGAAGTAGCAACCACTGGTTCTACTACTTTGAGAAGAAGACTTAGTAATGGGAAGAATCAAGAAATGGTTTTGTCGCCGAGGAAGAGCAAAAGGGGTTTAGATGATGATGGGATTGAGAAGAGAGAAGAGTCGAACGACTCGAACCATTTAGAAGATTCTGGTATGGAGATAGTTGTTGATTTATCATCAACTCCATTGGCTTCACTCTCCAAAAGGGTCAAGGTTGATGTAATTTCTCCAAGTGTTGAAAGTAATAATGAAAACGGTGAGACCATTTTACAAACAGGTAAAAGAGAAAGGAAGAAAAGTAAGTATCTTTCTCCTGAATACTATACAGATTTTAGTCCAAGAGCGAGAAAGAGCAAAACAGAATCTGAAAAAGCCATTCATTTTGTGAGATTGGGAGCTACTAGACCAGAGGAAATGCTAGAGCTAATCCGCGCAGTTGCTCTTGGTACGCAGGACTATAGTAGCTCGAGTGATACGATAAAGGAGTTTATATCCGTTTATCGAAGCTTGACATACCGTAATGCGGACAATAACAAGATTCACAAGAGAAACATTTTAGATGAGAAACCGAATGCGACGCAAATTTCAGGTGTTGAGCTGTTTATTACAAATGATCTTGGTTCTACTCTGCCTTCAAAAGATGATTTGATCAAAACATACAAAAAGTTTGATTCTGATTCACCTGAAAACCACAATGAGAAGAATGAAACTGAAACGAGAAATGGCGTAAGAGAAATCGAGTGTTTGAAAGAGAAGATAGAGAAGATAAGATCATTGTTAGATCAAACAGAAGGAGTTATTACAGAAGAATTGAAGATTAAGCTTGAAGATGAAACTAGAAACTTGTTGGACAAGGTAAGCAAGATTATTGTTCCTTCGTCTTAATTTTTTTTTTTGTCGGCAAGATTTTCATTAAATTAAAGCAATTTTACAAGAAATGGATTACAACTTCCAACAAGCCTAACTTTCTAAGATAATAATATGAACAACACGTGTTAGACATGCATAAAAGAAGCTTCAAGAATGATGAACTTTCTGGGTGAACTATTCACGGTCAAACATCCTTCACCGCCACTTGATTACGATCTCTAACTCCGGCGAAGATGCTTCCAATAATATCACTAAGAAATTTCATCAAACTTCCAAAATCTTGCAAAAACTGCCTTAACTTAACCACTTCCACCACAACCGATGGCTAAAGATCAGACCACCTTAAATCACCAGGAATGATTTACAGGGAAAACTCAAGACACGATCAGAAGAAGATCCTTTGTCGAACCTTTTAGGAATCACCGACTCTACTGAATCCATTCCAAATCGGTTGAAGAAATCCAACAACATCATCATTCCTTCAATCAGAAATACTTACTCTTATGCCATTCAAATGGCTCCACAATAATGAGTAAAGTTTTACTTTCCTAGAACGAAATCTGATGAAACCGGTCAAAATAAGAGATCTAAACTAAAGAAAAACGGGATCAAAGTAAGATGTGAAAGGGGAAAATCCAAACTAAAACCCAAATCCGATTGACATCGGAAACTATGGTCGGTCAAAGCCGAAAAAAGGGTCGGACAAAGCCGAAAAGAAACTCTGGTCAAGCCAGAAACCCGAAATATGGACATATAAAACAAGCCACGGTGCCGGAGATCCGGTCACCGGGCGAAGATCGGAACTCTTTCTTTTTCTTCTTTAGAGAGAAGTTGGAGAAAACTTTTAGAGAGAATAAAAAAGTTTGTTCCTTCGTCTTAATTAATTAGTAACTTCTTTTTTATTGTAGTTTTTGAGAACTTGATACTGTACCTTTTTTTTTTCAACAATCACTATATTATATTAAATTAGGTGCCAACGTTCGGACGGTTTTTCTCGTGGGTGATTCCAAACGGAAATGTCTGTCTTACATAAGAAAATATATAATTTCGTGCTCGACACAGATACGAACTAAGAGCATGCACACCCTTGAGACTCTTAAAGTCTCATAAGCAATATTTTAGTATTAATTTTTATTATTGTTTATTGTTTGAGACTCTATTTGATACTATTAATTAATCCGTCTCCAGTGGTGACACCGGTCTCACCGAAAAAAAAAATTAATTGTTTGCAAAATTGGTTTCTTCACTTTGTTGCCTTAATATAGTTTAATATTATTTTTAATATTTGTTTATTTGTTAAGACTCAATAAAAGACTGTTAATAAATCAATCTTCATTGGTGAGAACGGTCTCGATCTCATAAAATATAGGAGTCAAAACTCGCACAATTGAATTTGTAAAGGTTGTGAGAGGAAATGTGAGACTTCTCAGTGAACCACGATGCATAAAGTATAAGAGACTATTTTTGTAGTTGTTAAGAAAGTTTTATAGATTTTGTTGTGATAAAAGTTATGTTCTACTTTCTAGGTGAATAAAATGAGCTATATAAATAAGAATCCTAGGGGTTTTAGAAAATCCTCAAGATATAAATAAAACATATTTTTACTGTATTTTTACCAAGTGACTTTTTCCAAAGTAAAATGTAAATTTTTTTTTTTCACGTAGTGTATTTATTATTATTTTTTTTGGAAAAAAAACTTTCATCTTCTCTTTCGATAATTACATTCTTCTCGGTCGATTCCTTCTTCTTCCCCGACGGTCGACCCCTTTTTCCGGTCATCTTCTCCGGCGCCGGCGCTACGTTCTCCGACGCGAGTTTGTCATCGTCTCTTCGATCGCTGCTCCGTTCGTGATGATGGATATCTCGACCGCCGTCGCCGCTGCTGCTCGTGAACCAGATCCAGATCGGGTTTGAAGCTTCGACGAATCGTGACCGGAGCTTCGCAGATCCAGATTGTGCTCGAGATGGAAGCTTCGGAGTAGATGCAGTGCTCCGCCGTTCGCGGTTCTGGTGACGACGAGTAACCCGCCAAAAATCAACATCCACTCGCAATCCGCCACCTGGCCTATGAGACCGTCTCAATACTCTCTTCCCACTGAGCCGCAAGCCTTATTCTATTTTTTAAACCCATTTTTATTTATTTTTAGGTCTAAAGAGACTCATAAACTCACCGGTAAACATGCTTTAAGATGATACAAAGTGTTTTTTTGCTACGGTACTGTTTGTGCGGCAACAAATTACATTTTGTTATGTTTATGTAGTTTCAATTTTAGGCCCAATGGGCCTCTGAACTTACAAATAATGTAAGAACGTAACCTTTTAAATGAGAGAGGTCACTAGATAAATACTCAAAGGGCCTTTTTCTTGAATAAGCCCATTACGTAGCTATAAATAGGGTTCGTGGTTCATCTTCTACTCCATCATTGACTGAACAAAAACCCTAATTTTGTTATATCCGCCGCTTATAGGTTTTCTGTTTTTTAGTAAATTTGTTTTCGATTGAAGATCTGTTTTTTGTCAAAGATTTGTGTTTTTGATTTTTTTTTTGGCGAGGATGAATAATGCTTAATATTTCTGACACCTCTTGTATGAGAAGAGCTTAATAACCTCTTCCTTGAGCACGTTATGCAAAACTCTGAGCCTCCTTTATTTCTTTATTCTGTTTTGAGAGATGAGTTTGGATTTGAATTGGGTAAAGTTGCGATGATGGTAAAAGTAATTCCTCGCACTGAAAGCCAATGGCTTGATAGACTCACATTACACCCATAGAATATGAGCAATACCCTTTTTCTTTAAATCGATTTTGTTTTTGCTCTTTGTTATTTGTTTTGTTTGGAATTTTTATTTTGGCGAGGATGATTATTGCTTAATTTCTGACACCTCTTGTATGAGAAGAGTGATAAACTCTTCTTTGAGCACATTATGCAAAACTCTGAGCCTATTTTGTTTGTTAATAATTGAGAGATTATTTAGTTTTTTTAGAAGTGATTGGTTTTGGTGCTATGATTGTAAAAGTAATTCCTCGTACTGAAAGCCATTGGCTTGATAGACATACATTACACCCATTGAATATGAGCACTCACCAAGTTTTACACTTTTTATACTTGATTGTCATGAATCTTTGCTTATTAGTCTTGCTATAACAGAACCTCTGTTTCATTTTTTTGTGCAAGGGGTGATAAAGAAATACAAAGAATCTACTATGATTTTGAAACATTTATAGCAGAATCTATGAGTGTCAGCAAGAGATAAAACTTCGTGAACATAGTAAAACTTACTAGGATGAAATGGGTTTTACCTCCTAGAGCATGGCTGAAAATGTAACATAGGGTGTTCATGGAGCAACAAATCAAGGAATCTTGGTATGCCCTGTCCTTTGGCACGTCGTAGGAGTGTTGCACTATGGATTAGGAAGCCCAACTCATTATTTTGTTAACTATGTTTGGTTATTTTAAATCCTAGTATAGTTACTTTATGTTTATTAAGGGTTACTTTATGAGTATATGGTTAAAATGTAACCATATGTATCAAAAGCCCTAATCTCAATGTACTATATATAGTTGTATCATCATTTGTATACAACTAAGGTGAAATACATTACATTTTTTGCTAAAAACACATTATCTCTTTTCATAGTACGATTAACCTCCCTAAAGTTCAAACTTCCCACTCGGTTACTGTTCATCCTAGCGGGCTCTTATATTCTCATCAAAGCTTTCTCTTTCCATTTATCAAAAAATCTCTGAGCCTATTACAAATTTAGTGTAGATCTCGATTTGAGTTCAACATTTGGCGCGCCAGGTAGGGGAAAATTTTTCGCATCTACAAGAGGATATCTTTTCACGCGACCATGTATCTAAACAAAGAAGCAAGCATGAGAACGCACTCGTCGGAAACAAGCGCTCAGGGTGTTAACACTCTGGTGGCCCAACGAGCGACCCTTGTTCCCGATCAGGAAAACCCTAACCCCGTGAACACGGATAATCCTGCTCTCGTCCTCAGCGAGCACGACCTGCCTGCCGTTCCGACCACAGCCCCCGACAGAGTCGAGCGGCCAACTGCCGCCTCCTTGGTATTCGAGAGGATCGAGCATCCGACCAGTCCCGTATCCGTCTTCCAGAGGATACAAGAACCAACTGACCTCTGACACACGCTCGGAAGTACTGTCGACCTGAGGCAAACACTGGCCGCCCGACCCGATGCTACCCGGGATAGCCGAGCTCAAACAGATAATCAGAACGAGGCGGAACCTCAGCTGGATCCAGCTCGTCTCCTCGGAGCACTCATGCGTCGCTTCGACGAGCAGGAAGAACAAGCACGATTGACAAACATCAGACTTGATAGCTTGTTCGCATCACGGGTCCCAGAGCGGACCGAGGCGGCCCCGCGACGAACTACCTTCGAGTCACCAGCAGTTCGAGCGAGCTCTTCGCCTTCAATCTTCGGGAGGCTCGGCCAAACGGCGGACTTCGGCAAACCCTCGCCGCCCGGCAGGGAACTGTCCCCGACCGCGAAATGACTCATACTCAGTACTCCGAGCTTGAGGACATGAGGAATCAGCTTCGGGAAATGAGTTTCCGAATGCATCAAGCCCTCAGCTCGACCCCGGAGATCGACCGGGTTTTGGCCGGGATTTAGCGGACCCCTTTTTCTGCCAGAATAACGTCCGTTCCGATCAGGCATACCGCCAAACTGCGACTTCAACCATATTTCAGAGACTCCGATCCGAAGCAACACCTCACCGCCTTCTCCATAGCGATGGGACGGGTGCACTTCTCTCCTAAGGACTATGACTCAGGCCATTGTCAGTATTTCATCGAATACTTGTCAGGCGCTGCTTTAGACTGGTTCTCCAGGTTGGAGTCCCGCTCGATCGACTCATTTCAGCAACTATCGATGGCGTTCCTCAAGCACTATGCCATCTATATTGAGGACGGCGTCTCGGATGCCGACTTATGGGGGTTGGTCCAAGGCGAGAAGGAGACACTCGAAAAGTTCATGGACCGTTTTAAAGCTGTCATCTCGCGAGTCACGGTGAGCGATACCACTGCTATAGCTACTCTCAAGCAAGGGCTCCGGTCGTCCAAATTCCGAAAGGAATTAATCCTACACCCGCCCAGCGGCCAAGGCAAAGGCAAAGGAAGTAGTCGAAGATCCTTACCAAGAACCCCGACAGCCTTTCGACCATGAATACAGGAAGAAGTTGGCGACCAACGTCGTCAATAGCTCATCGAGCCTTTCCCCAAAGCAATGGAACAAGTACCAGCGACCACAAGAGGTCCAAGAACCTGCGAGCGGACAGTCCTACTGCGACTACCATCAAATGCACGGGCATTCGACCTCGCAATGCTGACAGCTGAAGGAACAACTACTCCCACAATACCATAAGGGAGCAGTCAAAGTTACGCCTCCAGAAGACCGAGGCGAGAAGCGAAAACCCGAATAGGAATCAAACGGGAATAAGCAGAGGCCGAGCGGAAACGCCGACTCACCCCTTCCTCCCAAGCGTGCTCAAGCAAAACTAAGCATCTTATGCTTCTTCTCGTTTCTGAACGACTATGACTTATCTAGATTTTACTTTGTAATATGAACTACGTCTGGCTTGATCTCTATTTAACGGGTACGTAGGCAGCTTCCCCGGAAGTCCAGCTATAATCAATAAAAATTTAAAAAGCTCCGAGCTCACTTACCACCGATCCGTTCGCATTCTAAAAAGCTCTGAGCTCACTTACCACCGATCCGTTCGCATTCTAAAAGCTCCGAGCTCATTTACATCGATACTCTGGCCAAGTACTCGATCAATAGGTCATACTCGGGAGGCCCACCATAGCTAAACCCGAGCAGGATCAAAACACGCGTCTCCCATAGATGCAGTAGCGAAATAATTTACAATCTGAACTCGGAAAGTTCACCACAACTTTCCCGAATAGGATAAAAGCCAGGCCCAGTCCCGCACGAGTCCCTAAGAACGTGTAAGAATTTTAAGCCGAACACTTCTCGCACGCTAAATCAATGACAGACTCTAGTCGTAAGCCGGGTTCCGACCTGCAGACAACTCGATCCGACCACTCCATCATGCGAACCCGGTCGGATCAAAATCAAAGTAACCCAGGGACCAGCTCGCTGGACGCACAAATCAATGCTTAAGCTTTAAAACTTAGCCGCATAAAAGAAAATTTAAAATCAATGCCTAAGATTTAAAACTTAGCCACATAAAAGAACGTACGTAAATGCTTAAGCTAAAAAACTTAATCGCATAAAAGAAACTTCAAAATATCATTAACACCTAGAGGATCCGCTCCTCGGGTAAAATAAGCAAAGTTAACCTGGACCACATCGGCCCGGGAAGGATTACATGTTCGTTCAAACGGCCACACTCGGCCCGATTACAACAACAAAACGAAAAAATAATACAACTACTTTGGACACTGGTCACTCGGCACTAAGGCTGAAGGGGGTGGAGTGAAGAGAGGCATCAGGTCATCCCCGGTTACCGGATCTTTCGCTGGAGTTTTAACCTCATGCTGGTCGACAACGCCAGACACGCTCGCTCCCGGGTCCTTTGCCGAAGCCGAAGCCAAAGTCTGATCGGCAGCTATGGGCTCAGCTAAAACCCTGTCCGCAATTTCATCCATTAGGTCCTCGACAACTTTCAAAATAATACCGGATACGAACTGCTCGACAATTTTAACTGGCCTGGGAGAATTTGAGGTCGCTGCCGCGAGTATGGCCTCAACACCTGCTCGGATCAGACGATCTGGTCGTTACCCTGAGCGTCTCCCCCGCCGTCATCAGCAGTTTCAGTCCACTCGCTCACGAAAGGCTCGAGGATCCAACCGCGCTCTATCCCACAGTCTTCGCCGAGTGGAGACTTGGCACTATCCTCCTCATAACTCCCCGGCAGAACGCTCGCTCTGGGAACGAATTCATAATCCCCTTCGGAGAAGTCCATCAGCTGCATCGCCTTGATCTTTTTCTGATAATCATCGAAGCTGGCCTCAACTCCCTTGGAATCAGCTTCAATCCCGTACGACAATATCATGTCAAGCTGCGTCTTGACCTGGCTAGCCATGTTGTTGAGACGAGCGTACTCCAGCTGTTCAGCACAGTAATCACGGGCTCGGTTGAGAGAGGATTGCGCCTGTTTGACCAGCTCGGAATGGACCTGCTCAGCAGCCAGCTTGGCACAAGATGAACCATGCTCTATCCGAGAAGACCACAGACGGGATACCTGCGTCCGGACGTGCTCGATCAACGCAGCATTCACCTCTTTGGCTCTTTTGAGGCGCTCCCTGACATCTTCAAACCTCGTCTCCGCGTGTCTTCTCTCTCTCCTCTCCGCCTGATATTGTTCGGAGACCTCCATCAACATCTTTGACCGCCCCTCGGAGTACTTCTTCAATTTCTCGAGCTCTTCCGAGACGCCTCCGGATTTCAGTGACTTGTTCTCCTTAACGAGCATTTCGATTTGAGCTTTATCGAAGTCCCTCCCCTCCTCCAACCTACGCTCCCTTTTCATGGCAACATCAAGTCGCCTCCAGACCAAATTGAAATCAACTATGGTCTGCAAAAAGCGAAACTAGAGCATGAGCCAAACCATACCGACAAGAATGACGAAGATCAAGACCAAAAAAAAAAACTTACCCCCACAAGGTTCGCAGCGGACTGATGAAAGCCCTCTCGGTCGGATATCTCATCTAACCCGGGTTTTGGACCCTTTAAACCCCCTCGAATGGAGTTAATATATTTGGTGCACTCCTCAGGATATTCAGAGATATTCCCGCCAAAGCCCTTAAAACTATACGAAAAATTGTCGGAGGAGTCGAGCTCGTCACGGCTAAGCAGAGCGAGCCGGCAGTCTTCAGCATCAGTGCCCGTCTCGACATCTCGTCTCTTACGGTCGGCGCTGGCGCTCACATCGGTCTCGCGGGGATACTTCGGAGCCTTGACAAGCACGCTTGTGGGCAAACATTGTAGCAACGTCCTTCCCGGCCCCATGTTTGACAACGACTGAGGCGCTCTCATCCCTTGACCGCTTCTTTGAAATGATCCCAGTCGCGTCTCGGACAGCCGTTTCCTTCTGTGCCCTGCTCGGAGTCCCACCCGTGCGGTCTGGAATAGCAGACTTTCCAGCAGACTTGTCCATTACCGGGGCCACGGACTTGTTTGTTCCCGCACCACCGGGGTAGTAGGACCGGCCTTAGGCTTGGGAAGTGGAGGCTGATCGAGGTTCAATTTCGCCATTTTCCCTTGGTCAGATTTGAGAGCGACATGTCTTGAGACGTCGTAACCAAGAGCGGGGTTACCTGGGAAACAAAACGTGAAAACTAAGGAACTAATTCAGGGAGGACTGGCAAGTATGGTCGTAAAACGCGGACAAATATGAGACAATCCGATTGTACACCTGGCGAATTCGGATGCGAAGGAAGGTCGGCCAGTCCTGAGGAGGATATCGCTGCAGTAAACCGACTACGCAGTTAGAAGACTTATCCGGGAGCGCTCGCGTCTGGGAATCTGCAAAAAGAAGGCAAAATCAACGATCAGCCGTAGACAAAAGACGAGAGGGAAAATCATACCAATTTGCTTGTTCCAGCCTATTCGAATCTCCCCACGATAGTCCCCTATCGAGTCCTTGTTTATCTTAACGAAGAAATACTTTTCCTGCAAGTTGCCTTCAAGCCTGTTTTTGAAGTTATTCACTAAAACAAGCCCGCTCTGCATCTTGACCTGAAACCGACCAGAATCAAAGGTATTCTCGCGGGCATTCTCACAAGCTTCCTCAAAGTGATCGCACGTGACTACCTGACGAACCTCGTAAATTAACGTCAGGATTGACATCAAGTTCTGAAAACTCGCATGTGTCAGCTGAGATATAGAAACCTTGCGATGAGCGCAATACTCCATGATCACCGGGGGAATCAGAAAACCGAGCCCACCTTGATCAAAGAAACACTCGTAGACGCATAAGTGGCCTTCAGGGGGGAGCCCACGGTCTGCAGTCCGACCCGGGGATGACGAATTCTATCCTGGGCCAGTTCTTCCCACTTCTGCATTCGAGAACACTCTCCGGCGTGGAAGACGACGGTTTGTCATCATGACGCTCCAACGTAATGGAGGGGCAGCGACCAGGACCCAAGCCGAAAACAGGGACCGCTTTCAAGGCTTCCAACTGTTCCCTCCGCTTCGCTTTCTTTTTACGCTCGGCCTCATTCTTCCGCACTTGATCGGCCGACTCTTTTCTCGCCCAGGCAGTTTTGAGATCGCTCTGCGTCTCGACCTTCCTCTTCTTCAGAATAGCAAGTGACGTGTGTTCCTCCTCGGAAGAACCGTCGCCGTTGTCGGTTGTCTGCCCGGGGTGACGAGGGGACGACGAAGCTGCCCTACCATCGCTCTCCGAATTGACAGAAGGGGAAACCGAAACGATGAGCCGGTCCACGTTCTTCTTGCTCTTACGAATCAGCGCCCCACTATCGGAACTAGTAGAAGATTCTTCCGACGCCATGCTTTTCGGAACTCTTCAGATCGATTTTACACTCGAGAAACAAAAGGGTACAGAGAAAGGCAGACAAGAAAGGAAATCGGGTTAGAAAGAGAAAAGTACCTGATCGGATTCTTCAGAATACGAAGTAAAGAATAAAAGAGAGTTATATATTTTTTTCTTGGAGTTTTGACGTAATCTTTTTTCTTTGATTTTTTGACATAAAGTTTAAGTTGAACAAATTGTAGATGTTACAAAAAAAATAAAGGGGAGTAGCTAGAATAATCTACTTTTAAAAATAAAGGGGAGTAGCTAGAATAATATGTCTAATTTTTTTATTGTTAATATAATTTATTTTATAATTTATTTTTTTTGGCATACCAAAATTATCTTCGACAGATTCTATCGAAACATTGACATATTTTGTCAGAAACGTAGACTTTACCGAGTCTGCCAAAATATTCTTAGACTTTACCAAAAAAATGTAGATTTTGCCGACAAATTGGTAGACTCTGCCAAGATATTTGCAAACTTTGCCAAAAAGTGCAAACTCTACCAAATATGTTAAGATGTTTGGAGACTAGTAAATTGATTTTTAAATCTACCAACTTATATGAAAGACTTTAGAGCGTCTGCTAAAAAACTGTAAACTTTGCCAAGATATTGGTAGACTAACAGATTGATACCTAAGTCTGCCAACATGTTTGGAAGACTTTCGTAGATTTAACCAATATATTTACAAACTATGTGAAGATATTGGTAAAGAATTTTAAAAGAATAAAAAATTTGATAGCCAAATATGTCAATACATTCGAAAAACTTTTAGATTGATTGCCAAAAAAGGTGTGTAGATTTTACTAAATATTTGGTTGAGACATTAACTAACTAGTAAATTATTTTGTGTTTTGATGATAATATTTATCAGTTTACAAAAATATTTTTGATATTTTGAAAAGAAAAATTTTAATAGGTTATTTGAACAACAAAAAAATTAGATAGGTTATTTTCTTTTTAAAAAATTGGTTATTCTAAGTCAATTTCTCAAAAATAAAATGATAAACTTATAGTTGGCCACGTTTCAAGATCATGAGGTGGTTGGTATTGGGAAGTGTGGGCGAGGATGAGGATGTGTCCCGATACTTCAATCCAAAACGTTGAATATTTGAATGATTTATGCATACGCTAGACAAAACTATGCTTTTTTATCGTAGACCTGTTGTTGAAATTTAGGCTCCATGTATCTGCCAAGTGGCTCATACAGTTCGTAATCTTCTTTTTGTTATAAGCACATGAAATGGTATATAACTTGTGACCGAATGGTATCACACGTATCTGAAATAAACAAATACCATAGCTTATGGTTAATACCTTGGTATTTTTTTATATCAAATACATTTTAGAGTTAATTAGCTAGATAACCAAAAATTATAGTGAAATACCAAAAGTATTGGGATTCCGTTAAAAAACTATAGATGGTTTTGCATATCTTTTGGTTAATTACCTAATTTCACTAAATTGTTTGGTTTACCAATGCTAATTCTCTGCATTTTATTTTATGTATGGTGGAAAGAGAAACACGTTAATGGCTTTTATTGGAGTGGGGTTCTATTATATTTTTTTATAAATAATGGGGTTTAGAGACAAAGAAACTAAAACAGAACTACTCCGATTACATAAACTGAACCGGGCCTGCCATTTGGCCTTATTTACCAGTATACAATATAGCCTTCGCTCACATGTAAGCCGAACAAATAAAATACAGCAGTGTAGTGATAATTAGTGTTTTAAACGTACATTATTTCCCAGTATATCGTACTATTGTCTTCTTTTTCATCATCAACATTAAAGTATAGTAATCACAATTTCTTCTAAATTTTGAACTTATAAACATGGATCTTTTTTAGATAGTCTACTATGCTAATAACATCAATCCTATTGTGAAACCTGAAATATTTAATCATAAATTAAATGTTATGCATGTCATTTTCAAAAGTGGATTTACTTAAATTCTTTTATATAACAAAATTTTGTTGGAACTTTATTTTGTAAATTACTATGGGTCCAATGGGCTATAGTATTTGGGCAAAATTAAATTAAAATGTGAAGATAAATGATTGGGATTTAAGTAAGCTCAAATGCAAATACAAATGCAAAAAGTCTCACATCTTTTAAGTGGGAGTTTTCATGTGGTATATATGGAGATAAATTATATCTATGCTTAAAACATTAAGTATAAAAGATCAAGAAACCACACGCGCGCGCTCGCCTCGCCTCGCCTCGGGCTCGTGGTCTTGGGGTCTTGGGGTCTTGGGGAATGCCTCGCCGAGCCGAAGAAGTTTTTTTTGAGACTCGATTTGCAGACGCGCACAACTAGTTTAAATTAGACTTCTCAATTGTTCGCGGATAAGGTTTAACCGGACTCAACAGAACCGGTCAAAAGAATTGATGATGGTTGACCAGACTCAGTCAAGTCTTCCGTCCATCACGCCCAGACAAAATCCCGAGAATCTCGCCCAATAATTACCATAAATGCGTAACGTCATAGCCAATAAATGCGCGTGATTTATTGCTCTGCAACCACAAAGAAATAAGCAAAAGTTCCACATAGTTTGTGTGGGACTTTGAGCCTCCCTTCTCTTCCTATATAAGGAGTGTAGATCATTCACTCTCAACTCACTCAATCATCTGATCTCATCAGAATAAAAGCAAAAGCTTCCAACTCTCTCTCTGTGTGCGAGACTACTTTGTTCAAAGTAAGCCTCTTTCTGTCCGAGAGTATATTGTAGATATACAGTTCGTAGATTCTGATTTCGGGTGTTGCGAATCAGTCTTAGTCAAGATTGTATCCTGAGATTCATTATCGCATTCAACCGCCACACTGCGGACGATATTTTGAATTAAGGAAAGAGATAATATCTCGCCTTCTTGTAAATCGGGTTGCCGTTTTTCGTAGAGTTTAAGCAGATCTATTTCCGGGTCCTACAAATTTGTATCAAACAATTACAAAACTTTTAAATGATTTCAGATAATAAATTTGATTTTCCATATCAGATTACGATAGTTCCTAAAAACAGCACACGAAACATGAGTTCATGTATCATAAACTTAGCATACATGCTTACAAAGGTGATTTCATATCATAAATTGGGCACGCTTTAGCTTTGCTCAAGATAGATATGTGTTTAAGGAAATGGCTATGGTTGACGGTGCAAGGGACAAAATCAAGAGAGTTGGCTCAAGGTGGAGATTGTTAATTGAAGGTGACATGCGATACTCGTATTTTAGCTTAAACCAAATTGGTCTTAGTTCATTGGTACATGAATCTTTTTGGAGACAACCAGGATTGGTTATTGTAGTTGGTCGGTTTAAGATGTACCGGTTTGTTACTTGAGGAGTTCTAAAAGGTAGAAGTATTTTTTTTTTAATCATTTTCTTTAATATAAATGATCTAATCATTGATTCTCGTTTAACAAATTACTCGATCATAACTAAAATCTTCTTAGATAGTTGAGTCGACTTCACATTAACTGAATAAAGTTAAAAGATGTATCTCAAACTCATCAAGACGGGAAGAAGATGGTTTGTGCTATATATAGAAAGTACAGCTAAGGCATAAGGCTAGAGAAATGCCACAAGCAAAGAGATCAAGAAAGTAAGATAAAAACCCCAATTCTTCCACGTTTATTTAGTTATAAATTGCTAACCACTTGTATGTTTGTGACCGACCTGCCATGTGATTTTTCCTTTATAATTCACATGGCAAGTCGACAATTCCCACATGATAAAAACGTTGGCCTAGTAAAATTAATAAACATGTGGCCCAATTCCATATCCATTTCCAATTCAAAACTTTAGCTTCAATGCGTCCCTAGTTGTTGATATAAAATCTAAGAATGAGGTGAGTCATTTCCTTATATCTTCCACATCAAGAAGTATAAAAGCTGATGTGGTATGGTATCTGAATATAATATAGATACCATATATATTATTTTCCTGTAGTTTCAAGATAGAGTTTTGAGATGAAATTAAAGTTAAAGATTGATATAAGATTAATATTTGATCCTATAGTGAGTATCAGTCGACATAAATGAGAATCTTATATATATTTTATGAAGCCATGTTAAAAATCGTACAAAAAACAACAACACGTAATATAATACATAGTATCTACCATATGTTCTACTACAATCATTACCATTTACCAACTAGCTTTTTCAATACGAACTTCACAATTGAGGTTCAAAACACTTGTGTTATATGCGCATAAACTCGACCATTGTGTAGTCTATTTATATGCCATCGGAAACAATATCATATTCAATTATTTATGCAATAATAAAACACCAGGCATCTTCAGTACTCGAATCGTTTTGTATATTATGTAATAAGTGATCACTTGAGGGATATATGTCTCGCGCACTTATGCTTTTTCTAGAAAATTATTCGTTTAAAACGTTACAGCATTATATTTAGATTTTAGTGGCGATATCTTACAAAGCGGAATGAACAATGTAACCATAATTATTTCATGGGTTAATTTGCTTACTAACCGAAAAATAATGACTAACCAAAATTCCTATTATAATAGTTATGATTTTGCTACATAAAGGGTTTTGGTTAGTTATAAAGTGATTTTTTTTTGCATAATATAGCCAATTTTCCTAATTTCATTGTGTATTTTTTTTATAACCGACCAAAATACACCGTAATCTCTAGATTGTGTGAAAATGAAAGTTTTATCATTCAAAAAGATCACCTATTCTGAATTCAAATTGTGAAGATCACTACATTTATGTTGTTTATTTGTTTATCTACGAACACCATCAACATTTTAAAATTAGTCTAAAAATATATTAGTCTATAGAGATTAACTTTCATTGTATCACTTTTTCTTCCCTACAATAAATTCCACATAGCTATTTCAAAAGCCAGAAAAAATATATATAAAACCTTCTAATTTAGAAAAACAATAATTGGAATTATGTTTTTTCTTAGTTATTCCTATTCTAGCCAATGCATAGAGAAGAAGAAGTGGAGCTTGGAATTATCCTCTACACATGCTTCATTTAGACAAAGTGTGTCGTTGGCTAGTGACTTAAAGTTAAAAAGTTCGGTAAACCTTTAATGATTTTGCCGTCTTGCTATAGTGCATAACATTTCCGAACCTAACATCATGTCCCAATTTCCAATTATTCGACCCGAATTATACAAATAATAAATCAACACACACACACACACATATATATATATGCAAAATTTCTACGAAAATATGTCATATAGTCGACTCTTGTTGGCCTTATTATTATATCAATCTATGTAATTGCGGCTCAATTAGTCATCACGCTCCTAGCTCATTGGGTTTTCATTTAAGGTTTTGAAGTATATATGGATAGAAGTGAACCATTATATAAATAAATTGTTACTTTTATTTAAATATGTCGATATCTTCGTATTAAAGGATGTGGTTTTGGTTCGTGAAGTTAGGCTCACGTCGAGTTCTACATGTTGAATGGCGATGCCCAAAAATGGATAAAAATTGTTGAATAAAGGCTACGAGAACTGTACCGAAAGTTTTCTAATTTTAGACTCCATATGACACGTGTCTAATTACGATTGGTAAGATTAGGTTCTATATGTTTCATGATGAGTTGTACGTCATGTGATATGTACACACATCGATTCACATGTATGTGTATACACAAGCCTAACTCATTTGTATATGTCTTTGCATGCTGCATCTGTATATGTGTGTGATCGAACAATCAAGGTGCTTCTTGATTTCACCATACGTACACTTAAAAATGATTGCTTTTTTTTCTTTTTTTGACGTCTTGCTCTATTTTTACATTACATAAAAGTTTAGCGTACCCTATATTATTCGTATGATAAGTTAAGTATAACTCAAATGTGGTTATATCAATTGTTTAATGGATTTGGTTATTGTATTGGTCGAGTATGACGTTAGATATGCCGATAAAGGTTTTTTGTTCACTAGATCCACCACATGTATTATTATCGTTTTGAAATTCGAGGAATAATTTTAATAAGTTAAAAGAAAAGTACTACATGTCAGAAGTTGGTGCACTAAATTTACTGTCACACAAATGATTAGATTACACATACAATCATTACTTTTACGGATATTACTTGATTTCAGATTTCTCAGATTGATCAGACTTATTCCCTGCTTTATGAAAATTAATGTTTTAGTAGTTTTATGTAGTTGTAAAGATACTTTTGAACTCAATTGTATATAATTAACTAAAAAGTGTACTTAGAAATAAGAAATGGATCTTAAGGGTAAAGTAAACATATTGAATTTCTTATAATATGTGTAAACATCAAGAGTATAAAATGGGGTAAATAACAAACAGTATAGCTACCATGAATTAATCATAATGTAAAAACTAATCGTGTTCTCATATATATATATGACACAACATTCCTAAGACAAACTTTTTTGATTATACAAAGATATCCGAAAAAGAAATGATACCCTCAACATGAGTTTTATTTATGTATAACATCAAACGGGTTCAATAAAGTTCGAAATATAAAAAAGGATTTCAGATAAACAATATTATATATTAATCATATCCCCAAACCTCTAACAACGAGGCAAAAACATATACATGTCACGTACTAATCATGGTACTCCTAAAAATATCATAATTCTCAAAGTAATGTTCCATATTTAAGTTTTTTTCTTAACGATCGAGACTATAGTCGATTAATCAATTACCATTTACCAAATGCATTGATGACCAAATATCATCTATACCCCAATAGTTTTCACCGGACTGATCATCAACGGCCATCGGAATCGGATAATCCATCGTTGCCGTGCTCGCGGCCGCGGAATAGTTACCGTAGTTGAAATCCATATTGGGATGTTGATACGACGTCGTTGTAGGAGAATAAGTCTCCATCGCTTGATCTTGTGTACAAAAGACATTATGGCTTGACGTGCTTGCAGCTTGATCGTTGAGCTCTGAACATCCAGATCCAACGGACGACGTTGTTGTTGTTGTTACATCGGATTGTTTTATGTATTTTTGGATTCTTGTTCTCCAGAAATTTTTGATTTCGTTGTCGGTTCTTCCTGGAAGGTGCTTAGCGATTTTCGACCATCTGATCATATAATCAAAGACTTAATGAAATCATTATTTTAATGGTTAGTGTAAGTTTAATATGATAAGCTAATAATGATTGTTGTGGGGCCATTGGTGTAAACCAAGTACGCCTAGATGAGGCCAAAACATTATGGCTTACGTCTATTTCAATCCTGCTTTTCTTTTCTTTTGTCATGAAGCTTTTAGCTTTTGTACTATCATTACACGTACTATGTTTTGGAACTTTTTCTTGATTTTTTGGCCGATAAGTCTTATAATTTGCATAGGTGGTTCCTTTGTTAAAAGCTTTACGGTTTTCTTATAATGGGGGCCCTGATAAGATACGGTGGAGAATTCCGGGCGATACATCAGAGTTTTCCTCTTTCTCCGTGGCCAGAACTTGGGAGTGTCTCAGACCTAGAGGACCAAAGGTAACCTGGTTTAAGGCGGTTTGGTTCAAG
This sequence comes from Draba incana, assembly GCA_963576765.1. Classification (NCBI taxonomy): domain Eukaryota; kingdom Viridiplantae; phylum Streptophyta; class Magnoliopsida; order Brassicales; family Brassicaceae; genus Draba; species Draba incana. The sequence continues at coordinate 34,120,577 of OY755206.1, forward strand.
AATCATGTCCCTCGTCATGTTTTCATTTTCTGGCTTGCAAATAAAAATAGGTTGCCGGTCAGAATGAGACTACTGGCTTGGGGTTTACGGGCTGATCCGTTTTGTCTCCTTTGTGGTAATGATATGGAAGATAGAGATCATTTGTTCTTGCATTGTCAGTTTTCGCTTCAGGTCTGGAGGTTGGTTATGGTTAGGCTGGGCCAATCATCTTATCATGTTATGGACTGGTCGTCCCTTCTCACTTGGCTTCTCTCGACATCACCAAATGTTAGAAGGCCCATGAAGTGTTTGGTGGTTCAATGTCTGATCTACCACCTTTCACTACAAGAAAACAGGCAGATTTCCGACGGACATTTTGTTTCCGTCGGAATTCCGTCTGGTAACTCCTACGGAGTCCCGACGGGTTCTCGAGAAAAACCAAATCCGTCTCTATTCCGTCGGTTTTTCCCGACGGACAAAAAAGCCGTCGGGAAAAACCGACGGAATAGAGACGGATTTGTTTTCTGTCGCAAAATGGCGACGCCACATCGACGGAAATCGGACGGAAGTAAAAATTTCCGATGTCGGCGACGTCTGAGTGATCGGACTTATTTCCGACGGCTTATATCTGTCGGAAACTAGGACGGTATTCCGACGGTTTACGATGTCGGCAAAGTTTGAGTGGTTGAGATATCGTCTGCGGTGGCCGATGGGATGTGGCAGGGTCATATGTCGGACATATTGACGGAAGTCCGACGGTGGCTTGACGGAAATCTATTATACATAAGTTTGCAGAACGGTTCATTCAATTCCATCAGAACAAAATTTCGACAAACAAAAAAAATATAAAGATGAGTTCATATTTTTGGGCATGGATGGACGAGCCAATGACGGAAGAGGGCTCGGACTTATTAAGGGACGAGTACGCTCAAGGATTATGGGAGTTCATGAATTTACCCAGTAATGTAGACGCAGCAAAAAAAGGTCAGGATATTAAATGTCCTTGTTCTAATTGTTGTAATAGAATTAGTGTTGCCGTTCATAATGTTTGGAATCACTTATATAGATATGGTTTTAGACCGGGATATAAGGTTTGGTATTTACATGGAGAAAGGAATTATGAATATGGTAGTACTAGTAGCAATCAACCTTATTTCCTGATGTCGTAGGGGAACCTACAACGGAAGTAGATGTTGGGGTAAGTACGGTTGCGATGGTTAATGATGCGTATAGAGAGAATAATATGCAGTCGGGTGGGTATGAGGGTGATAGGGGTGAAGAGCCTAATTTAGAATCTCGAAGGTTTTTCGAGTTGTTAGACGCATCAAAGCAACCACTATACAGCGGTTGTAGGGATGGTCATTCACCGTTATCGTCTGCTACTAGGATGATGAACATAAAGACTGATTACAATTTGTCCGAAGAATGTGTGGATGCTGTCGCCGAGTTCGTGAAAGATATTTTGCCAGAAGATAATCTGGCCCCCGGATCATACTACGAGATACAAAAACTTGTTGCCGGTCTTGACTTGCCCTACCAGGTTATAGATGTCTGCATCGACAACTGTATGATATACTGGAGAGAAGACGAGAACCGAAATAAATGTAAATTTTGCCGCAAACCCCGTTTTCAGGATACAAGTGGCAGGGTGAAGATTCCATTCAAACGGATGTGGTATTTACCCTTAACGGAGAGGTTGAAGAGGCTGTACGAATCAAACCGCACAGCATCGGCTATGAGATGGCATGCAGAGCATAGTCAAGATGGAGATATCACGCATCCTTCTGAAGCGGAAGCGTGGAAACACTTTCAATCAATGTATCCAGATTTTGCCGGTGAACGACGGAATGTATACATAGGCTTATCCACTGATGGTTTCAACCCGTTTGGCAAGCATGGAAGGAAATATTCATTGTGGCCGGTCATCGTGACACCTTACAATTTGCCTCCATCTTTGTGCATGCGGCGCGAGTTCCTGTTTCTCTCAATTCTAGTTCCCGGGCCAGAGCATCCAAGACGGTCGCTCGACATATTCCTCCAACCATTGATTTGTGAGTTGCAGATGTTATGGGAGCATGGTGTTCTGGCTTATGATGTTTCAGTGAAGCAGAATTTCACCATGCGTGCGGTTCTTATGTGGACCATAAGCGATTTTCCGGCATACGGTATGTTATCTGGATGGTCAACGCATGGACGATTGGCATGTCCTTATTGCCAAGACAATACTGCAGCTTTCCAATTGCAGCACGGCAGGAAGACTTCATGGTTTGATTGCCATAGGTGTTTTTTGCCGCCTAATCATCCATATCGTAAGTCTAAACGACATTTCAAGACGGATGTACGAGTGTTTCATGGTCCACCTCCTGAGATAGATGGTCATAGCATATTGGAACAATTACGAGATTTTGGTGCAGAGCGAACTCCTGAATGTGGGGGAAATGGTCATTACCCAGTCGACGGTTGTGGGGAATATCACAATTGGCACAAGAAGAGTATTTTTTGGGATTTACCGTACTGGAAAGACCATCTACTGCGGCATAATATAGATGTCATGCATGTGGAAAAGAATTTCTTTGACAACATCATGAACACCGTATTAAACGTCCCAGGAAAGACCAAAGACAATTGGAAGTCTAGAATCGACTTGCCATCGATTTGTACGAGGCCATCTCTTCATGTTTTGAACGGTAGATTGCCTATGCCTGCGTACCGGTTAGACGCTAGGAAGAAAGAAGTATTTTTTGAATGGTTCAAAAATTTTGTAAAATTTCCAGACGGCTATGCATCTAACCTAGGTAACTGCGTGGATTCGACGGAAGGGAAGTTTATAGGAATGAAGAGTCATGATTGTCATGTCGTGATGCAGCGTCTTCTTCCATTTGTATTTGCATATCTTCTTCCAGAACCTATCCACCAAGCAATAGGAGGTATATTTGTTACTCCCATTAGTCTATGTCTATCATTATATTACTATATATGTACTAACTTGTTTAATTTTATTTTGTAGGAGTTGGTGCATTCTTCCGAGATTTATGTTCACGAACGCTTACCGTCCACGGGATACGTAACTTGGAGGCCAATATCCCAGTACTCCTTTGTAATATTGAGAAGATATTTCCACCATCTTTTTTTGACGTTATGGAACATCTCCCAATTCACCTCCCACGAGAAGCAGCCTTAGGAGGCCCTGTTCAATACCAATGGATGTATCCGTTCGAGCGTTACATGTTCCACCTCAAGAAAAAGGTCAAAAATTTGAGCAAAGTTGAGGGATCTATTGTCGCACAAAGCCTAAACGAGGAAGTCTCACAATTTGCCGAATGTTATTTTCCACGGGAAGTTAGTACTAAGGCAAGACGCCCTGCCCGACATGATGATGGAGGTGAGAAAGCAGTCTATGACGTGGTTGTTCCTGAGTTGTTTGCCCAAGTTGGTCGAGCAAGTGGAAAACGAAAGAAACGCACACTATCTGCACAGGAGGTCACACATCTGCATACGTATATCCTCAGAAACTGTGACGAAATGTTGGAGTACGAAAGGTATCTCAGTTATTAAACTAAATGTCTGGAATTATTTGCCTTCATCAACTAACGACTGTTATGTTACAGGATATACATGTCTCTCGCACGTGCTTACCATTATGGTAAGACATATGTCGAACTTGCTGTATTGAAAGATGAAGAATTTGCGGACTGGTTGAAATGTTATGTAAGTTAATATAATTAATTACGCTTACTTTTGCATATATGTTTGCACGTTCATTTTTTACTTATTAGATATTACGAATATAATTTTTAGGTTTCCGATAGTAGATCAACTGATCAATCAGTCCCGACATGGTTAGTGGAGGTTTCTTATGGTTTACGCAGCACGGCGATTTCATATCCCAAGTTTTGCACTAGGGGATATTCGTTCAGGATCCATGAGGAAGGACGTCAAAGATCAACTTCGGACTATGGTATTTCGGCGCAATCCGGTGATACCATGTACTATGGGATTTTAAAAGAAATCTTGGAAATCCGTTATCCTGGAATGGTGAACTTGAGGTGCATTGTATTTATGTGCGATTGGTATGATCCATCCAATGGTCGAGGGGTTCGAGTCGACCAGCTTGGTGTTATTTCGATAAATTCAAGCCGCAGATTGCAGTATTATGATCCATTTATCCTTGCGTCTCAAGCAGACCAGGTATCAATATTTACACTAATATGTTTACCTATGTACTCATACTTAAGGTTTCTTGTTCATGTATAATAACAATATCCACTAATTATTAATAGGTTTGCTACATTCCATATCCTCGAGTTGCCTACCGTACAGATCCGTGGGTCACAGTAACTCCAATAAACCCCAGAGGCAAAATCTATGGCGTTCCAGAACAAGATGCTCTACAACCATCGAGAAGTGTACAAATGTCACCTATTGAGGAGATGAATAACATTGACCTTGTCGTTGATGTCACTTATGTCGGGGATGATCTAGCGCATTCGGACGAAGAGGAAACACGGGGAGAATTTGATGACGATTCAGACTCAATCCCCAGTGATGGTTCTACCGGAGATTCAGAATAAATATTAGTTGTGCTTATTCATGTTAGTCTCTCACATTTGTGCATGTGTTCCTTATAACATTTTACATTTCATAAACAAAACCGATTGTGGACGAAAATCTGAGTATTGCAACTCCAATAAAACATTAAATTTAATGAAACATATATTTTTAACACAATCTTAAACAAGTACAATAAGGAATTGCAAATTTTTAACACCTAACAATTATGGTACAAGTCCACAATAACCTCCCCAAAGGACTATCAGATGTCTGTTTCCACTCCGAACTTACCATTTGTTAAAACCATTTCATGATGTTCTTTCCCTTTTTTTTCTTTCTTGGAGAATCTACAAATCCGTCGCACAATTCGCTTTTTATTGCATCAACGTCTACATTTATGTTTGGCTTTTCTGGGTTTTGGGCGAATTGGAAGTCATAGTAATGATCCGTTGTTGGAGATTCTAAAAAACCGTCCCACAAATCTTTTTTGATTGCATCAACATCTAAATTTAAGTTTGGCTGTTCCGGGCTTTGCGCGAATTCAAAGTCATACGACTGATCCTTACCTACGTTTGAAGTACTTGCACCGTAAGTATCTGACTTTTCCACTAAGTCACATGGTGGTTCACCTTCGGTATCCCGCTCTTGATGAAGACATTGTGGCTGCCTATCGTAAATGTTGTGGATGTTTGGCGCGAACTGGCTGTCAGGCACTACTGTTGCTGTGGAATCTTCTTCATCGATTGGTGAGCAGGTATCAAATTCCCATGAGTAAGTGGGAATTTGCTGAGTGAATTCGTCGCATAGGGATTCGGATTCCCACGAGTATTTTGGAACAATGAAAAAATTAGCCACGCATTTTGTGTTTGAGTCTTCATTAGGAGAGTTGGAAGACATTTTTTTATAATTTGAAGCTGTACAACATAAAAAACTCGATAGGGAGTATTTATAGAAGACGTTATATGTCTAAACCGTCGATATTCCATCATATACAGTGGCTGTTACCGCCGGAATACTGACGAAATTCAGACAGCACGATGTCGGCAACGTATGATTGGTCAGTGGGTATGGACGGATTTGCGACGCATTAAATCTGTCGTAAGTAATGATGAATTTCCGACGGTATTTATACGGAATCAGATGTCGGCAAAGTATGATTGGTCAGTGGGTATGGACGGATTTCCGACGCATTAAATCTGTCGTAAGTAATGATGAATTTCCGACGGTATTTATACGGAATCAGATGTCGGCAAAGTATGATTGGTCAGTGGGTATGGACGGATTTCCGACGCATTAAATCTGTCGTAAGTAATGACGAATTTCCGACGGTATTCATACGGAATCAGATGTCGGCAAAGTTTGATTGGTCAGTGGTTATGGACGGATTTCCGACGCACTACATCTGTCAGTAGTAATGAAGAATTTCCGACGGATTACCGACGGACATAAGTAAGTTTTATATAAGCATCCCGGCTCTGCATTCATTCATAAAAAATTTGAACCCATACTCATAACATAAAATATTCTATTGCGTAATGGCTAATAATGATCTATGGAATTACTATATGCAAAATCGAGCCCCTGGTCAAAACACTCGCAACACACCTCGTGTTCCATCAAGCCCTCCTTACGATAACTTAAATGTTATTGATGGTGAACCGACAATTTCACTCCATCCAACTCAACAATCGCAGAACCAAACGCCCGTAATACCGGGACCTGGCCAAGTCGTACGGCAAAGATTGTTTCGCAAGAGGGCTCATGATGCAAAGGTGCTGCAAGGTGAAAGTTCTCAAACACGCCCAACACAAGATTTTATTTCTGAGGTGATTAACGAGGCACCACAAGCCGACCATGATTTTAGTAGTCCGCGGTGGACTTCTACTATCGATTACATAATCCGGGAAGGTATATATATATATATATATTTAATTATCATTTTTACTTTTTCAAAAATGAATTAATGTACGTAGGTGACTAATACAAAATCTATCATTCATAAATGTAGGTTCTTATCATAATAGGATCACACCATTCTGGACCCAGGTTGCAGAAATTCAATCCCCGCGTTCACAATTTGTGAAAATAAAAAAGGTTTAGGTTTCCGTCCAATTTTATTAACATTAATTTATAGACACATTTTATCTGAGAAGCTAGTATTTATATTTTATTTAATTTTCAGATTGTTGCTATGCTCTCTTCTTTATCCCCCAATGACCAGGGAGATCTGCTTGTAACCTTAAAAGATCCTTCGGGAAAAATCGAGGGAACCATGCACTATAACATCTTAAAAAATGACGAGTACAGACTCATGACTGGTGTAGGTGCGGTATTCATCTTGAAGAATGTTACCGTTTGCCGATTTGATAGGACCCCAAAGTACCTAAATATCACAGAGCGGAACATTGTTAAGGTAGTTACACCATACGTTTATAATGATTTTTGGGAATGGTTTTAACTATATTCAGTTACGAATCAGATAATCGGTGCTAATTCGATGATTGCTGAATACCACCCAACGGAAATATGCACCATGGAGGAGGAAGATGAAGAAACTACTGGGTACGAATATGAAACAGTGCCAGACTCCGATGAAGAATAAATAATTTAAACCTCTAAAGCTTTATGTTGCAGTAATAATAAATAATGTCCTACTATTTATTGTACGATTTTATAATGTTGTCATGTTTTTTAATTCCTATTATGGAATGAGAAATAGAGGTGTTAAATATGTGTAATACGTTTCGAAGCCGTACTAAAATATTTATGTTTCTTGACTGCGATGGTCAAATTAACATTTTAGCGACATATAATTTTGACAAAGCTTAAATTTAATTTTTAAAAACCTTATAATCAACTTTCAAACCATATGATATACTTTTATATCAAACAACTTTATATTTTTATAAACTTTATAATCAACTTTAAATTTGTAGATAATATTTAAAAGGATTAAGGAAAGAAACCGTCAGAATCCCGTCTTAATTAGAAGACGGAATTCCGACGGTTTGGGGTTATATTATTTGTAAATTTTTTCCCCAAATTTTAAATCATAAAAACCCCAAACCGTCGGCATTCCGTCTTATATGAAAGACGGAATTCCGACGGTTTTGGAGTTATATTATTTGTAAATTTTTTCCCCAAATTTAAAATCATAAAAACCCCAAACCGTCGGAATTCCGTCTTATATGAAAGACGGAATTCCGACGGTTTCTTTCCTTAATCCTTTTAAATATTATCTACATATTTAAAGTTGATTATAAAGTTTTAAAAATTTTAAAGTTGTTTGATTTAAAAGTATATCATATGGTTTGAAAGTTGATTATAAGGTTTTTAAAAATTAAATTTATTTTAAATTTTATATATTTAAATTATATATAATTCTTTATAAAAATCTATATAATTAATTATAAAAACCTTGTAATAAACTTTACACCTTAATCATATACTTTAAATTCAAAAAAAAATTCCCAACACCGTCGGAATTCCGTCTTAAAATTAAGACGATATTCCGACGGTTTCGGATTTTTATTCTTTGTAATTGTAGCAAGAAATGTAGTTTAATTAAAACCCCCAAAACCGTCGGAATTCCGTCTTAAATGTAAGACGGAAATCCGACGGTTTTGGGATGTTTTTGATTTTAAAGTTTAAAAGTTCATTATAAGGTTTATAATCACATTATTTGTAATTTTAAAGTTCATTATAAGTATTAAAGTTATAATCACATAATTTTAGTTTTAAAGTTGATTTTAAAGTTTTAAAGTTCATTATAAGTTGTAAAGTTAATCACCCTAATCACATAATTTTAAAATCACATATATATGTTTGATAGAAAAAATGTTTTTGTAAGAGAAAATATATAAAAAAATTTACAACTAAATATTTTAAAAGAATAACCGTCGGAATTCCGTCTTAAATGTAAGACGGAAATCCGACGGTAACCCTAATTTGCCCAGCCGCCAAAAGACTTCGTAATCTTCGTCAAAGCGGGAAAACCGTCGGAGGTACCGTCGGAATTTTTTATTACCGTCGGAAAGCCGTCTGATTTCCGTCGGACCCCCTTTTATATCCACAGTCATCGTCTTCCCCGATCTCAGATCAGAAAACGAAAAGTTTTCTTCAAACCGATTGCTCGCCGCCGTTGCTTCTCCGATTGCTCGCCGAATCTTCTCCTCCGTCGTTAAGCATCTGCATCTTTCACCAAAACCAAATCAATGTAAGTTTTCCATACTTTATTAGAAATTTTCAAAAAGTGTTCTTCATGATTTTATTCGGATCCGAAATTTGTTCGTGGATTAGTTATGAATTTGTTCGTGGATTAGTTAATCGGATCCGAAATTTGTTAGTGGATTAGTAACAAATAATTGTTCATGAGAATGGTTAAGAAATTTTTCATTAGGAATTGTAGATTATTTTGAAAATTTTATAAAAATATTGTTAATATTTTTTTTAAACGAATTATGAATTAACAAATTAAGTAAATAAAAATTTTAGGGTTTATGAGGATGTTATAAATTTATTAGATTAGGTTTCAAATAAATTTGCAAAATTTTTGAAATTTGATAATTTTTGGAGTTTACTAATTTTAAGAATTAGATTTTCATTTGTGTTATGTGAGTTTTAGGGATTTATTATGATTTAATATGTAATTAATATATAAATTGTAATTTTCTAAATATCTTATATAGAATATTTGAAGGTAATCTATTTAAATCCGTATAATTTAAAATTTTTATCACATTAATAAAAGACTTTAAACCTTAATAATTTTAACATTATATAAAAATAAGTAAATTTAAAACTTTAAATCCTCTAAATTTAAAATTTGATAAATTTAAAATGTATAACGTCGAACAATTTTTCTATTAATTTAAAATGTTAAATCCTCTAAATTTATATATATCATATATATATACAAAATTTTATGAAAATGTATTAAAATCCTTACAATTTTAAATAACATTAATAAAACAATTTAAACTTTACAAATGTAAATTTATACATATCAATTTCCCAACAAAACCTAATTCCATAAACTTTGATTTCTTAATAAACAATATTTTTAAAAAACTCCAACTTAATTCAATGACATAAAACCCCAACTTAATTCAATGACATAAAACCAATAAATTACATAAAACCCTAATCTCCAATATCCTTAAAAACCATAATCTAAAATTTTCAATTAACTAAATTCCAAAATCTGCAACTCACAAAATCTTATACATTCCAATTTTCATAAATCCCAAAAAATCTAAATCTTCAAAATATGGAAATCGTAGGGCAAATTATGGGGATTTTCATAACTCTAGACGTGGTGCGAGTTCTAGTAGGGGAGGTCGGTCTCCGAGTCAGACCGAGTTCCCCGAGGAGACCCCATTCCCCGAGGAGACCCCATTCCCGTCTCAGGCCATGCCTACAGCCCACTCAGCCCCCAGCTCGTTGACCATCGACCAGGTTGTGGCGCAACCTGGGCGTGATAGGTTGACGCGTCTGGATCCAGACTTGCCACCTAAGACGACGTGGTAAGTCTTATTTTAATATGTTGTGGATTTAATAATTTTACATAAATATTTAATAAACAATTTAATAGGTTCCAATTCTCACAAAACGATATTACGAGTTCCATCAACGAAATGATGAACTCCATGCTCAATAAACCTTACCCCACATACAACGACATGCCTCCAGAGGACCAGGACACTTGGTTCCGACAATTTGCGGTAAGAGTTTATTTTATTTGTTTCAATTGTATTTCTTATATGACGCTTAATTTAATTACTAATGCGGGAATGTTTTTTTTTTGCAGCAAGATTTTACATGGGACCCAGTCCTCACATCCAGGGTCCGAAAGGAGTTCGACAAAAAGGCAAAGAGGAAGTTCTCGTTGAAGATGAACGAGTGGAAAGACAAGTGGTACAAAGAGGGGAAGGTGGCAAAGGCTTTCAAATATAAACCCGCTGAGATGTGGACTGGACTTCTTCGACACTGGGAGTTAGAGGCAACCAAGACGGACTCCGAGAAACACTCGACTAACCGCAACAGCGACCGGAAAGGGAAGGGAAAAGCGACCCACAACCTCGGTGCAATTAGCAAGGCTTCAGCTGCTCTGAAAATAGTAAGTAATTAAATATTTCATAAAATTTTTGAATTCTGTAACGTAATTGTATATGGTAACAGATGGAGGAGACCGGTGTCTATCCTTCCAACCTCGATATGGTCAAGTTTTCGCACACCAACAAGAAGACCGGTGAAATTGAAGACCCGATTGCTCGTGAAATCGTGGAAGCTGTGCAGAGGCGGGAGGAGGAGTTCCTCCAATCGCAACCGATCGTGGAAGGAACTCCGGTGCCAACCGAAGTTCCAGTCGAGATGACCAACCAGTTCACCTTCGAGGTTAGTAACCGTCTCACATTTAATGGAATTTAAACATTACTTTTAATACAAGTTATGACATTTGAAAAAAACAATTTTTGTAGGCGACACCCAAGACCAGAGGCCGTGTTTACGGCCTCCCTGAGGAGAGTAGCTCGTCTGTTTCGTCGGTTCGATATGCTCGTCATAGGAGGTTGGAGGCGGAAAACCGAGAGCTGCACGACCGGCTTAGGGCAGTGGAGGAAGCGAGAGCGAGAGATAAGGAGGAGGCCGATGCAAAATTCAAAGCAATGGAAGAGAAGATGACCAACTTCTTCAGAACCGGGAGGCCGGAATAGGCCTTTTAGAGTTTTAAATTTGATTGTAAAACTGTAAAACACATTTTAATTTTATTAGTTTGTAATTTTAAAATTTAATATATTTTAGTTTAAATAGTTTTTATTTTTCATTATTAAAAATATTAATATATTATATTATTAAATTAAATAATTTTTATTTTTTTTAAAAAAATAAATTAAACCGTCGGAATTCCGTCTGTTATAGCCAGAAAACGGAACCCGTCGGAATTCCGTCTGTTATGGCCGGAAAACGGAACCCGTCGGAATTCCGTCTGTTATGGCCGGAAAACGGTAACCGTCGGAATTCCGTCTTTCATCGCCGGAAAACCAACTACCGTCGGAATTCCGTCTTTCATCGCCGGAAAAACAAAACCCGTCGGAATTCCGTCTCATTTGGGTCGCCGACATAAATCCGTCGGAAATCCGTCGCAAACAAGCGACGGATTCCCGACGGTTTTTGTTTTTGCGACGTGATAGAAATGACGGCATGTTCCCGTCGGAAACCGTCGGAATACGTCCTTTTCCGACAGCTTACAGACGGTTTTGGCCGTCGGAAAAGGCCCTGTTTTCTTGTAGTGTTTGGCAGGAGCGTAACTATCGGCTGCATAATGGTGAATCCCGAACGCCATCCCAACTGTTCCAGGCTATCGATCGTTGTGTTCGAGATAGTCTTCTAGGTCGTCTTGAAAAGAAATCTTTCAGGAATATGTTATCTAGTTGGTTCGCTTATTACTAGCGAATAGATGTGTGTGTGATCGGGTGTTTTGGCCTTTACTCAGTTTTATTTTTTTTTGGGGGTAGAAGCTGACTGATGTATATAACGTTTGTAAATTTCCCAGCTTAGGGCAATTAATTAAAAATTTTCAAAAAAAAGCTTTACGGTTTTCTTAAAAGCGTTTATAAAGGGGACTTTTAGGATTAACAGTCAAAGCTAGCTACGAATATAATTGCTAAAAAATAAATAATGCAACTACTTTTCTTTTTCGTCACCCAAAAATATGCAACTAGTTTAAAACCAACAAAGAAAATAACACAAAATTTGAAAATAGTTTATTTAAATAATTAGGAAAATATTTATACTGATCTCCTGAGAAAATTTTGATATCTTCCGTAATTACTTAATTGCGTATAAGATATAAAAAATGTACTTAAACAAAAAAAGATATACGATACCATTTATTGAATTAAAAGAAAACATGTACCTAGCTTGTAACCTTGGGCCATGTTTTCCAGTTCTTTACATATAAAACAAATAAATAGAAATCGGATAAAACACATAGACAAGGAAATTAATTCGCGTATGTACATCTTTCAGAAACGTGAGGAATCATTTGAATAAAATTGACATACTTCTTTTTTAAAAACAAACTATAATTCAAAAAGGGACTATGTGTAGCGATGAGTTTGGGGAGAAATAGGCACGAGTTTTTAATGTTGTTTTTGATAAAAAGCACGAGGTTTAATGTAAGTGGCTAGGAAATTTCAACATGTGCAAAAAAAAACTCTCCGACTAAGCAAGCAAGGTTGTCACAAAGCAAATAAACGATTTTTGCTTTAGTACTCACCTAATATTTTGCTTTGTTGTCTTTTCGAAGATCTACATGGCATAGAGCCTCAAGAGTATAAAAATGATTCGATGTTGGATGATTAAATATACACATTGAAATTGAAACCAACCTGTTTCCCCACTTAGCATGAAGTTCCATGATGATAAGTTGCTCCTCCGGCGTGATGTTTCCCCGTCGTACGTCAGGGCGGAGATAGTTCAGCCACCGGAGCCGGCAACTTTTTCCGGTGCGTTTTAGACCTACACATTTTCATATATAATCCATCATCACAATCAATTATTGACTTGTGCGTACGTTCATATCCACATAAAAATTATTAGGACATATGTGTATGTTATACACATGCATGCTAATCAAAACATTGTTATATGATGTATTTTAACTATCTTACACAATTTTATCTTATCACTAGGCATTATAAGAGCATTAAATGAACCTGCAGATTTGGCGAGAGAGTTCCAAACGCCATCGCCGTGGTTGGCAATATAGTTGATAAGAATAAGATCTTCTTCCATGGTCCATGGTCCTTCTTCTGATGATCCCGAACCAGCACCACTTCCTCCTCTTCTCTCCATCTTATTTTTTCTTTATTTGTTATCTATAGACACGATCTTGTTAAAAAAAAAAATTATTAGCTAGAGAGAGGAATCTGAAAGAAGTGAGAGAGAGAGAGAGAGAGAGAGAGAGAGAGAGAGAGAGAGAGAGAGAGAGAGAGAGAGAGAGAGAGAGAGAGAGAGAGAGAGAGAGAGAGAGAGAGAATGTTGTAGTAAGCTGATATTGAGGGTTGTGGAAGGTGAGCTTCTGCTTTTATAGAGACTAATTTCACCGCGTGATTAGCAACCCTTAATCCAAAATCTTAATTAGTATTACCATTAAAATTAATGTGTTAATTATTAATAAAAACAATTTTCTTATTAGAATTTTTTTTCATTCTAATAATTATACTACTAATTACACATGCATGGGGATTGGGACTATATGTATATTAGTGTATACACACACACACCTTCAAGACCTAACCATATATAATAATGGTTCATTTCATCCATCCATATCCATATTTTTGTATATGTGTAAAAGAATGGAGTCTTTGATGCATTCATGTATAGATGATGCACACATACATGCATGCATTGCCATATTGTTTCTTATGTATTATGTATACATACGCTTGCTTGTTAATGTGTATGTATCATCCTCATACAGGTGTTTTCCATTTAACCATGGATGATGAAATAAATGAAGAGAGTCCAAGAAATGGGTGGGCATTTCGTTTTTTTTTTAGGTTTGGTTTGGATCCGGTTTGTTTGGTTTTAATAAATCATGAGCCGAACTCATACCAAACCAAAGTAAGTATGGTTTGGTTCGGTTTAGTTTGGTTTGGTTTTAGTTCGGTTTTAAAAAAAAAAACATTTCAATAATATACAACTAAATTCCTAAAATAAAAATACGTAAATTTAGTTATTTAATCTTCAAAGTTTATACACAAGATCTAAACGGACAACCATGTGATTTTTTTCCAAAACAAAACAATCTCAAATGTATTACAAAAACAAAATTAATTAGAAGAGAAGGAAAAAATAGATAATTCAACTTCGATGATGGTTTGTAGAAAAAATCAAATTTAAATAAAAGAAAAAGATATAGAAGAAGGAAGAAGAAGAAGGATTTTCAAGATTTTAATGTGTTTAATTTAGGTTAAAGAATTATAGTTTTCTTAGGAAGAATTAAACTTAGATAACTATTAGTTGGATCTAGATTTTAGAAATATCTCTGAAATAATTATTTCTATAATTATTTCAGTTTTAAATCAAACCGAATCAATAATTATTTCAGTTTTAAATCAAACCGAATCGAACCATTCGGATTGAAAATAAACCCACCTAATAATTTGTCTATTTATTTTGGTTTAGTTTGGTTATGTTCGATTTGGTTTGGTTAATTTGCCCACCAAGTAGACTGCATTTTATACTTTTATACGTCAGTGTATTCTCCTCTCATCGTCCCCAGCCTCGACGTTCTAATTTTTCAATATAAGACTTCTTGTCGGTTCGACCAAAAAAAAAGACTTCTTGTCGTTTCTCTAGTCAACATCAAGATCGTCCATACATGTAAATTATCGTTGACCAACAAATATTTGATCGGGTAATTTAATTGGTAGAATAAATTCGCTTTGTACTTCTTTAACTCAATGATCGTTACATGCTTTTGAAGAGCATCTCTCATATAGAAGTCAATATAAATTTGTAGAATACCTTTAAGGCTTTAATTAGTAATGACGCTAATTAACATAATTAAGTATGTATAGGTAACTGAACATACATTCTATTAGTAAACAAATTAAGAACAGGACGAAGAAAGTACAAATATGGAGACACACGAAGATCTTGACCCTACAAAAGTTAAACTTACTCTAATCCCTAACCATATTAAAATCCATTTATCCTTTTTTGGGGTTTAAAAATCCACTTATTTTAAAAGTGAGAAGTGAAAAATTCCTAACTTAACATCCAAATTAATCAAGAGAAAGACCTTCACACTTCATTTAGCAAGCATTTGCTTTTGTTGCCACATCCATGCTCCTTTTATGCTTACGCGATAACATGCGTTTATCTAGATTTTAAAAGAAAGTTGTGATTAGATTATTTTATAAAAAAAAAGTTCTGATTAGATGGATTTTGACGTGACCTATATCAATATGAATAGCTGCCCACATATTATTTTAGCCTTCGATTGTCTCATGATACAGTTTGAAAATACACAATTTACACTTACAATAGTAAAACATTTAAAGTTTTCCATTAAATAATTTGAATCTCTCCTTTTGTTTTTCATTTAACAGATAAAATTTCTTAAGATGCTTAGATTGTGGGTTCATTTGAAAAAACAAAAAAAAACAAGGTACCTTGTTTATAACATTAATTTTTTTTTGTTTATGAATGAAACAGTTTGATACCAACATACATGTAAAATTTGGCTTAAACCAAAGAAACAAAAATTGAAGCTAAATCCTAATTGCTTGATGGTTTTTCGACCTAATTGCTTAATGTTTTAGATTTATAAAAAGGAGACTATGAGTGACTGAAAATCTCTTTGATAAAGTACATAGCTAAAGAATTTCCATATTTGAAAGGGCACTTGATTTGGCGTATCATCCAAAAGTTTAAGTGCTCGTAAGCCATTTTTAAGAAAACCTTCTTTTAAAAAAAGGAAAAAAATCCCTCTTATTTTTTGTGTGGCTGCGATATGGTTAACTAGAAACGATTCTTTAAATAGTTGTGGTTCTTCTAATGGATTATTTTCTTAACAAATATTTAGAAAGAAAAATCCAATACATGAAAATCCGGCAAAGTCCAATTCTTTTATACGATCCCAAGATAAGAAAACCGTATCCTACTCCGATATTAAAAATTGCGAGTATATTTTATATTTAGTTAAATATACGTTTTTTTTAGGTAAATATTTAGATTGTTGAAATTTTGTATTAGTAAAAAATTTGGGATTAAATTGGGAAACATAACTAATTTTTTTATATCAAATGCTAATTTCTTTTTTCTGAAAACTTGAGATTTTTTTTAATGCTTTTGTTGTTTTCGAATTTTTGTTATTTTGGGATTTTTAAAAGTTGAATTATTAATTTATCTAATATTTTAAAATTTAATGGATTTTGTTATTTTGTGTTTATTTTCGATTTATGTATTATTATTTTTTGGAATATCATTTTTAAGAAAATAATTACATATGGTCCCGAAATAAATATTTTTTCTATCAAAAAATTCTAATTTGTAGTTTTGAACATGTTTACGTATAGTTGTCACCATGTATTATTTTTTAGTTTGTGTAGTTTAGAGAACATTTCAATACTTGAGATGATTAGCAACAGATTACCTAATAGTTCATATAGTTGAGAATCATTTTTCTTTTTTATTTCAGTTAGGAGAGGGGTTCATTAATGCACACGCGCAATGGGGCGCGTGGAGAATATGAATCTTAGAAGATCTACTATAAGCAAAGAGGAAACGTGGACTCATCACAACTCCACAATAAGCAAATGTCTAAAAAGGGTAAAAGCGTCTTGGATTAGGTTATGTCATGGAACCTCTAAGTGGGAAAAAACAAAGCTTATGGGGTTTTAATGACAGTGTCAAGTTGCTTAAGCTTCATTTGTATGAGTGGCCATAAGAGTGACTTCGTCCATTAGATGTGTGTGGGGACCTTATGAGGAGGAACAACATACGCATATGAATAAATGATACCAACAACTAATTTTTATTAACAAAACAAAAAAGCCAACTAATCAATTGTTTTTGTTTAATTTACTTAAGATCTACTATGACTAATTGAATGGATAAGCAAATCCTTTCGTTTTGCTAACCAATTGTTTTAATGAATCCGGAACGAAGTTTGTTCCACATGCATCTTAACTGTTCAAGTAACAAAATCGAGTATAGAATCAATTATGAGAGTAGATTATCAATTTCCATTGTTAATTGAAGCCGATAATGATTCTAATTCTTGAGATAAGCAAATCAAAGAGCGAACAGGTGGTGACTGATTTGACCGGAACAAAGAAGTAATAAGACTAAGCCTCCAGTCGCAATAGAGTCTATGTGAGATTGAGATACTTTCTGAGCTCAAGCGAATCATATTAATATACAAAATCGATCAACGTGAATATAGTTCGTTACATCCATGTCATTATATTCATAGGCATATATGGATTTTTTTTATTTATAAAGATTTATTAGAATCCATTGTTATTGGTTTACGGATTATGACAGCATTATGAAATCCATTGTTATTGATTTGATAACTTTATATTTTATTCAAAATTTCTTGTTAGAAGCTAGTTTTAAATTATTCACAGTGTTATCAATCTCCATTGTTAATTGAATCAATCTCCATTGTTAATTGAAATTGGTTGTGATCTAATTTATCAGATAACCAAATCAAAAGAGCAAAGTGGTGGCGACTAATTAGAATGGAGGAAGAAGAGATAAGGCTAAACATTCAGTTGTAATAAAGTCTTTGTCGTAATAACAATACATATATATAAGTACTGGATCTCTTATATACTTCTTTTGTGCTCTGAACATAAAATATCTTTGGAGTTGATTGTGATCGAACTCTCCATTGATAAACCTTATTCAGTTATGAGTTGTATCACTTTTTTTTCTAGTGAATTTGTCGAATTGAATAGGCTCCGGATGTAGGTCTTAGACACATCATCTAAGCTAAACTGAGTGAACAAATTCTTGTGTTCTTACATGTTATTTTTTATACATTCTTTTGATCTTTGTTCGTCGAGTGAGATTGAGAGGTTTATGAGTTCAAGCGAACTAGATTGATATACAAAATCGATCAAAGTGAAGATAGTTCATTACATCCATGTCAACATATTCATAGGCATAGATGGATTTTAAAACTTCTTTGAGAATCCATTTTAAAACTTCTTAATGAAATTGTTATTGGTTCGATGACTTTAGAATTCCATTTAAAAATGGTTTGTTATTCAAAATGTTTAGTTTTTGTTGATTCTATAATTTTATTAGAACTTAGTGTTATTGGTAGATGAATTTTTTAAAATAATTTTACTCATTAAATAATATTTTTAAAATATCTTGGAAAACTATAATATTCTTAGAGTTTCTATAACTAACTTTTAAATACACAACTCTTTTAAGTGTTTTTGCTATGAATCTTTATTTTCATAATCAAAATCAGTAACTAGCTACATTTATTGTTTTAGAGTTTCAAACTTTTAATGACCAACTTTTTTTAATGTCTAACGTGTGTTTATACGTAATAATCCAAATAATTCGTGATTGGTAAACATAAGCCATCGAAATAAGCGTTACATTTAGAGAAATTTGTGCCATATATTATTACGAAAAGTTGTGTTTATGGATAAGGTATGCTAAGAACCCAATAAGACGATTTATCCCCAAAAAACAAAACAAAAATCAAAGAATCCAATAAGATGTTGCATGTAAATCAGTACAACCACATGTCCCAACTTGTGGCCGATTGGTGTTTTGCAATGGACCCATATTCAACTTTTAATTCAAATATGTTACCATGGTAATGTATATCAAGGTATTACTAAAGCAACATGAATAACAATAAAAATCAATTAGACTTTCTACTTAAGGAATGTGAAGTTATGTGTTAAATATAACATTAGCCTACTAAAGTTTATAAAACATAATTATACGAATAAAAAATAACTTACTCAATCTTTAGTGATTAAAGTGGGTTGTGTTCAAACCGTAAGTGGTGTATAATTAAAAGTATTAATTAATTGATTATTGGTGTAACAAACGAGAGTATGAAATAAAGGAGCTTCAAGAGAGATCAAACATGTTTGATAGTATGTTTTCATAATAAAAATTAACATAATTAAAACAATTCCCGACACATCTACAGTAAAATTGCTAAAACACGAAAGAGTAAGAGAAGGAGTATAAAAAAACTTTGGGCACTCAGGGCATGTGCATTTTAGACACTTATAAACTTTTTAGAATAAAATATATTAAATTTTAGGAACCTGAGTGTCTAAAACCAGAAAAAGGATTTTCATTGTTGGCTCTCTTTGTCGTCGATGCCATTCTCAAACATCACATCACTGTGGGTTTACTTTTGTGATGGCTTCGTGCCTGAAAATGAACAAAGATCATTGAAGATTTCAAAAGGGTTATAGGAGGATGGTCAATTCACCCACATCATTTTTTTCAAAACAATGTAATTTAAATAATAGAAAATCTATGATAAAAACTAAAAGAAATCTAATGAATCGTTGAGATAGGTTAAAATACTCTCAGGCGAGCTATTCGAGATAGCCGCACAAGTGTTTCTTTTTCACCGTGAATGGTTCTTTAACTCCAAATTTTCTTCGGTGTCATCCATAAGCAGTAATTTTGAAAACTCATCGCGTTTTATCTAAATAATCCGTCGCTGCAGCTCTCTTGCCCCAGAGAGTATCTTACAGGTGCTCCGTGGTTTCAACGGTGTGGAAGCCTTCTAACCTTGTCGCTATGCTGCCGCACTTGTCAGATCTGAAGCCGCTAGAGCCCGGTCTTCCACCGGAATTTCCAAATCCACCATATCCGCCGTCGGTTCCCTTGATTTATGATCATCGGCGTGGTCTTTTGTTATGTGTTGTATCCATCGCGACTCTACACAGACTCTCTCTACCATCCAAATTTATCATCGACGTCAATCTCTGTCGCACTGTCGGTGAAACCATCTCCGCCGCAGACTTTTGCCGTTCCATCTCGTTTTGTACTAGTCTCGCCGCTAGTTGTGCCTCCGGTGAGAAATCAGAAGATACAACTTCCTTTATGGTTGTCTCCTCCGAGCTTCACTGTCCGAAGCTTCGATTCCAACTTGCCCAGTTCCCAGAGCTGTCTCGATGTCGTCGCAGTCAAACTCTCCGATGAGAAAGCCTCCGATGGCCCACCGATTACCCTAAACCTTTTTATGTTGCTAAAGACCTCTAACAATATTGTCAATCTTTGTTGGTGGACTTGGTCTATTTTGCTATCAAAGGCTATCACCTTATTTCCTTGTGAGTTGATTCTTACTTTTTCAATCTTAAAGTTAGATTTGTTGTTGAGCCCGCTAACGTCTCTACAAAGAGAAGCTTGATGTTTTATGGATTTGGAAAGACAAATCTTGTAACCTCCTCCCTTCGTGAGAGAAATTGTCACTCCTCTTTTTTGGTCGGGAAAGGAACCATCCCATTGGTTCTTTTCTCATTGAGAACAAGAATTCTCTCAGAACCGAATCTAACTCGTTGCCAAACCAATAGAAGATGCAATCGAGGTCGTCTCAACGATCCTCGTGGGTATGGGTAATCTTTCAAGCCACTTTGGAAACTCCAAGCAACTAACTCTATAGTCTCCGGATGATCTCGACACATTTGAGGTTTTCCTCGGATCCGCTGTCCATCTTTCGCGATGATGATTTATCTGTTCCAACTTTTATTGTGTTTAATTTATGTTGTAGAATTTTGAGAGGATGGTTAATTTCCTTTTCTTGTAAGATATTAGTTTAAGTTAATGAAATGTGTTGGAAAAAAAACAATGTAATTTATATATCGTGTTTTAAATTGACCGGTTCTTATCTAAAACAACTATTGACCGTTTTAGTTTAATTATAGCCCAATATATATATATATATATATTTGAAAATGTTAGTCCAATAGTGAAATGAAAATGATTCGAAATGTTCCCAATAAAATAGCATATTGAGATATCTATCCTTTGAAATTAGTAATACTGGGGATGACCCCGTATAAGTAAAGTTTATTTCAAAATGAACTCAAACTTTCTAAATCTTCTGATGATGTGGAACATGTGGACTGCATGCTGTTTTTTTGTCTAGTGAGAGAAAAAGTAACAAACATGCCGTTTTTTTCCTAGTTTAACGTATGATCTAAGATATCTTTATGTACAAGTGGTCATCATGCAAAGGTTCACAATTTTTTACCTAAAAGGGTCATGCCACACGCCACAAGTTCTTTCTGCTCCGATTCTTTGTTGAAATCAATATCTTTTTGTTTTTATTCAATAATTTTTATTGTTATTTATTTTTTAAAATTAAAGAAGGATTACTCCACAATGATTTAAAGTTAATTCAATGTATTATAATAAAAGATAACTTTTAAATATTTTCTTCTTGATACTTGGATTAAATATTTTAAAATTTTTTAAATTTTAACAGGGAGAAAACGTCTTCACTATGATTAAGCCCTCGAATGGAAGTATTTTTTTTTTTTTTTATCTTTTGTATGTTGTCTTTTGTCTGTTGTCTGCTGTCTCTTGTCTGCGTAGACATTTTTATAAGAGTGAATGGTGAAAATATCTGAAATGATTTTTTAAAACATTTAGAAAATACAAAAAATATATAGAAAATCATAGTTATTTGTGAAAAACTAATACCATTCTTAAAAAAACTAAAATAAAAAAATGATCTTCAAGCTGCCCATAATCTTGCTACAATTTCATCTCGAACTCTTTCCATGTATTGGCTTGACGTAGTAACTGCGTTATCCTCTGCATAATTAAAATATAATAAAATATCATTAAAAATTAATAAATAATTACCTCGATACGCTCATTCCACCAACAGTCTTCCATCTATATGGCTTTTGTATCAGAATAAAATGCAACTCCACTCATTCGTACCAAACGACGATATAAATCATATTTTTTATAGTATCATACTTGTTTTTAAATTGTTCCCACTCAAGACGATGCCCGGTGGAGTTGTAAAAACTTTCGATCACTTTCTTTTTATTCTCTTTCGTGAGATGAGGATAACGCCATTTATTGGCATCTAGCTCAGTCTCATATAACGAAAAAATAGACGAAGGAATTCATCGCTCTATGTGATTGATTTCTATTGGCAAATTACCGATTGCACATTTAATATTTAACTACATACTAAACATAGAAATACAATTAAAAATTATAAAACATATACCTCTTGAGCATGTTTGGAACTTGATGATGGTCTTGAATTCGACATACGTAGATTAAAATTTAACATTGTCATAAATATTAATATAATTTGGGTATATGTCAACAACAAAAATACATACTTGTAATATTTAATTATTAATTACATAAGAACATACAAGAATTCTAAAAAAAAAAATACTGTAAAAAAAAAATTGATCTCGCGAAGGATTTTGTTTTAGTAAAGAAGGGAATTGTGTTGTAATTGAAAGTGATTAATGATCTTGCCATTTTATAGACTTGTAAGAAATATATTTATTTGTATTGTTTTAATAATTAATTATTAGATTTGGCGCAAAAAATATAGAGAGAATTTTGGTAAAAGCTATAATAACGAGTTTTCAAAGAATTTTTTTTTGATATCTTTTATCTTTACAAATTTGTATTTTTTGTCTTTTTTAATTAAAAAAAGATAAGATTTATTGGTTAAATTTTGTCTTTAAGACAAAAGACAAAAGATAAAAGACACTAACATTCGAGGCCTAAATATTGGAATAAATATAGATGTTGTGGTTGAATTTTGAGGTATGGCGATAAATTAGGTTGGGGGGTAGTATGTTTGAAGAGAAATGTCGTTGTTAGGGTTATATGAACCAAAAGAGAGCCGATCGACAATTGAAGTTCAAATGAGACTCCATTCTTTATTAGTTGGGAGTCAATTGTTTTGTTCGTCATAGAGACATGCAAGATACTCAAATAATCGAATAATCAGTATAGTATTCAAAAGGAAAAATGAGAAATTGGCTGCTTCTGAGAGCTCTTTGACATTTAAGTCAATTGAAGACCATACGTCTTGTCAAAGATTCAAGAAGAATAAAAAGAAATACACGAAGAGATTTAATGAACTAAAAATGTGAAATACTTTCTAAACTATGATGATATGTATTATTTGGGGTGTAAAGTTTAACTACCTAAGTGCATAAAATGAAACAAGAAGAATTTGATTACAAGCTTTTTTAAAAGTAAACAAGATTTCTAAAAGTTTATGTTCTAAAAGAGGTTAAAGTAAAGTGAAAGAATTAAACTCTTTCAATAAGTTGACCGGATCAAATTCTACCAATTAAGAGTTTTTTGTTAAAAGAATTAAAGTTGTGCGATTTGGTTGCGTTTTGTGGGAGGGAATTTTGTCTTCGAAATTGTTATGGTATATACATTAATAGTTCAGTTATAAAAATGATGTTTACTATTCCATATATTCATTTGGCCTTTAAGTGCTTTTCATACTTCATTTTAAATTTAGAGTGATTTTAATTTTATCTTCATGTCAGAGTTTTTATTGGTAAATAATGTTAAATTTTTTCGAAATATTCGTTTTGCATAATATTTTAACCATTTTTAAAATATAATTTATTTCATGGATATACAAATGTAATTGTTATTTTACAATTGAAGATCACATATAACATTTAGATATATTTTTATACAGAGCATAAAATGAATAACTAACAAAAAAAATCAATGTTAAGATATTGTTTATTTTATTAGTGTTGGCCATAGATGATATTCAATTTAAAAAATGATTAACTTTGTAATATATATATATATATACATATATATATATATATATATATATATTAGAAATGATTTTAAAGTGTGAAAAGTATATAAAAAATTTAATACGTATGATGATATTTGTATATAAATGTTAGTTTATAATATTATTTTTTTATCATTTTTGACATCTTAGTCAATGTTTGGAAATTTTGACTATGTGGAACCTATTCAGTTCAAAGAATAAAACTGTGGACCCATGTATAATGTTAACCGTTAGATTGACATTACAATACCAAAAAGATGATCACACGGTTGGTAGAAATGATGTTGCTTACATGTTCAACACGTGTCCAAACATGCCTAAAATGCTTCTACTACCATACAAAATTAAAAACTACCTTATAACGACTTCATGATTATAACATGACAAATTTTAGTGACCATTTTACCCTTGTACTACCAAAATTTTCTCTAAAAGAATAAACTTTTCTAAAAAAGCTATCCGAGGTTAGATTTTTGCCAACTCATCACTTTTCACAATTATTCTTATTTATAAACTCTTAAGATTTACATTTATCTTTACTCTCCCATATTTTCCTCTCCTTTAATTTCATTGTGAAGATTTATTTTGATGTGGTACAATTAATCTCTCTCTTTAAATTTTTATGTTCTTCACCAACTAAATTTTTCTTTCATCTAGTGTTTATCATCTCTCTCATTCGTACTTTCATTTTTTTCAGTTACTTCGACTTCTAATTTTTTTTTCTATTTTTCTTCGTATGGAGTTTGAGTCCGTTATCAAAATGCATTACCCATATCTTGCATCTATTATCTATGACGACAATCTTACCTTAAAAGATTTTCATTCATCTCTTACCGTTGATGTTTCTTGTATGCATCATAAACCTTTACAGATTAATCTCGATAAATCACCTTCCCCTTCGATGATAAACTCCACCCCTCAAATTTGCCACAAGAATCCATCATCAAAAATCTCAAACACAAATTCCGATAACTTTATTTGCGATCTAAATATTTCTCCTTATCCCTCTCATATCCAACATCACACATATGAGATGCCCTCAAAAAATACTTTTGTGGGCATTAGTCCCTCCTCATGCTCTGAAGCTTTCGAGACCTATCTTCAAGGCTTATCCAACAACCAAAGTTTCTTTGAAATGGCCTGTAACACCTCACCAACTGTTGATACCAAAGATGTCCCTTACGTTTTACATGTCTCACATGAAAATACTATGAGGGAATATGATCAAAACCAAGGGCTCACCAATAGGTCTGAGTCAACCTTCAATATAG
Organism: Draba incana; assembly: GCA_963576765.1. Lineage (NCBI taxonomy): Eukaryota > Viridiplantae > Streptophyta > Magnoliopsida > Brassicales > Brassicaceae > Draba > Draba incana. The sequence goes on from OY755206.1 coordinate 34,145,717, forward strand.
CCAAGGTGGATTTTCATCAATTTAATTCACCAAAACCAATGAGTTTCATGAGTGCAAACGAAGATAGCATTATCAACCGGCGTCATAATAGTCAAATAGCGATGAAGACTGATCAAATCAAAAAGAACAAGAGACTGCAAATGAGAAGAGAATGTAAACCCATAAAAAAGGCTAGCATCATCAGAGGGCAATGGACTTCTGATGAAGACAGGTAAAATTCAATATTAAAATTTCTAGATTTATCATAAATATCTTGATTTAACTAATACAATTAATATTTTTAAATGAATTTAATTTATAGATTTTTTGAGAATTTTACATAAATTTAGGTTACTAGTGCAATTAGTGGAACGTCATGGGACTAAAAAATGGTCTCAAATAGCAAAAATGCTTCAAGGACGAGTTGGAAAACAGTGCAGAGAGAGGTGGCATAACCATCTCCGTCCCGATATTAAGGTATTTTACTTCTTTTTTTTTCGGCTAAACAAGGTATTTTACGTTTACTTATTTTATTTTTTATATTTCTATATGAATCATGTAGTATATGTATATGTGTATGATCATCTATATGTGCGAACCTTTCCAAAAACATACGTGTATATATATATATATAATTGTGCGCTTACTATTTATTAATAAATAAATTATAAAATCTTTTGATATATATACAATACATAAATCTTCAAGCGTAAAATGTTAGAAATGAAATATCCAGTTGGATGTAGTTATATTGATTATTTCATGAGAATTTGTTGATATATTGATGGTAAAATGTTAAAATATATATATTGACATATGATCACAATTTGTTTTATTTATAATACATATAAATTCATACATGGTATATTTTAAAACTTCTAAAAGAAGAAAACAACTTTTTCATACTTTTCAACATATCTTTGGTTTTAATTCATGCATGAATACTTTATACATTTGTTTGTATATACTAATATACATTATATGTCTTTGACATTTATTTAGTATATTTTGTCTTATTGTAATAATTCACAATTGGTGAGATATCTAGATTAAAGTCATTTTTATTTGGATTCTGTCGTAAATATATAATAGATAAATAATATATCATTTACATATACTATATATGTGTATACTCTATATCCACATGTATTATACATCTAAATATATTTCTATAATGAATAATTTATCTTGTATGTTATAGAAAGATGGTTGGAGTGAGGAAGAAGATAGAATATTGATTGAAGCCCACAAAGAGATCGGTAACAGGTGGGCTGAGATCGCTCGAAAACTTCCGGGACGCACTGAAAATACAATTAAAAACCATTGGAACGCGACTAAACGTCGACAACACTCGAGGAGAACTAAGGGAAAAGATGAAATTTCTCTTTCACTTGGCAGCAACACTCTTCAAAATTACATTAGATCTGTTACCTACAACGATATCGATGAAACCCTCATGACCACAATCTCTAACACAAATGGAAACGCTGGTCCGAAAAATATGAGAGGTAATATTAAAGATGTAATAATTGCAATTTAAGAGTACGATTATAACAATGATGAGAATGATTGTAAGTATATTGTTGATGGTGTGATAAATTTAGATTCAGAAGATGGAACACATACGTCGCCATTGACTGGTGTCTCTACGACATGTGAGTCAAGATCATCATCTACTTCTGTATCTATGTCTGGATCACAAAGTGTAACTACAGAGCTTGATGAACCGATGACAGATAGTTGGATGGTGATGCATGGATGTGATGAAGTCATGTTGAACGAGATTGCTTTACTGGAGATGATTGCTCATGGACGTATTTAGATTGTTATAAAACAATCAAACTTGATTATATCTATCTATATAAATATGCTATATATGAAATCAAATTTGTGGCTTAGCTTGAATCAAACAAATGAATCTGTTGTATGCCGTGGTGTGTAATAACTGTTTTTGCTCTCTCTTATCATTTTTCTCTTATCGCTCTCTTGAAAAATTTATATATATACCATCAATATGTTGGGATATGAACACAAAAATCAATACTAAAATCACATAATCGCCTTTTGTTGTGATGGCTCATCAATAGTTTGGGCTACCATAAAGCGATATATCTTCAAAAATCTAAATATTAAACATAATTTAAATCCCAATCAAAGATATTGTCGTTCAGATTCCAATAAAAAAATTGTTATATGTTGTCATTCTTTAAAAAAGAACAATTATCATAGTCGATGAGAAAAAAAATCAAACTAAAACAAAATTTCTGAATTTGAACAACGATTAAGTGGTAGAAGAACTTAAATGAAATATAAATTTGTATGCCGAATTATTTGAACCAAAGTTGAAATTTATGACACCGAAGCAAATTAACAAATCGAACCGAAATTTATTTAGACATTAATTTTTATAATCAAAGAAAAAGATACATTAATTATATTAAAAATATACAAATTACTAACTTTTCATTGGGTTTATTTTTTATTTAATTTTGGAAGAATATAAAACTAATGGCGTAAGACAACCTCCTTATAAACATAGCTGATAAAACACACTTATTCTCGGAAAACTCCTTAAAAAGCATACAAAATCACAGTTATCATGTAAAAGTCTAAAAGAAGAAGCCTAAAACAGCCCAAACCACTAGAGATAATATACTTTGATTTTGATGAAATACTACAACATCTTGAAAGATGTATTCCAAGGCTTCATGAGCCCAAGCTTAAATCAATGTTTGCAAGAAAAACCACTATCGATCAAGACGCCACCAGTTACTGACGATCTAAACACTACAAAAATTCAAATATCTCAAATTTTACTCCATCACACCAGTAATTTTAATTTTAGGCATAACCGTAATAAATGTAGTTAAAATATATATTCACCTAAGATAAGCACGTTTATTTTCTTTATCCAAAATGTTGAAATCAACGGAGAAGGTCCCACGTGTCATTGTCTCCACTCTGTTTTTCTGTGGCTCACCGCCTTCTCGGTTTCTGTGGCTCACCGCCTTCGAACACTTCTGCAAATTTTATTACCAAATCTCAAAAAACCTTCAAAGTTTCAAATTTGAGTTCTGGGTTGATCTGGGTTTCTCAAGTCGGTGTTGATCCATTGAGTTTCGGATCTTCTTCAGATCCGAATATTCATTACGGATCAACTTTTCTAATTTCATTGGAAAGGAGAAAAAAAAAATGAAAATTTTTCAGTGTTTTGGATATAACCAGCTTTGATTATTGGTTTAATTGGAGAGTGTTTCTTTGTGCGTTATGGGTATTAACTCCTATGATTGTTGCTTTGTTCGTTATATGGAAGTATGAAGATAGCACAGTAGTTGAAGAAACTCAATCACAAAATGGTATTGGTTTTAGTGAACATGATGTTTTATGCATTGATGATGTTTGGAAACCTTGTATTAAACGAATCCATCCCGGTTGGTTACTTGGTTTTCGGGTTCTCGCGTTTTGCTTCCTTCTTACGAGCAACATTGTCCGGCTTGCTTTTCGTGGATTGCGCATTTACTACTATTACACTCAGTAAGCTCTCCAAAACTTGAGATTTATGTGATGATTGTTTATTTCGGGTTTTGATTCGGTATCCATTGTATTGGCAGGTGGACATTTACATTGATAACAATCTACTTTGGGGTATAATTTGATCTCCATGTTATGTTAGTGATGATGAATGTGTTTGTTTTGAGTATCGTTTATTAAATGTTGTGTAGATGGGAACACTCTTTTCGATTTACGGGTGTTTTCAACACAAGAAGCGATTAGCGGCTGATCAAGTAGGAAATGACGCAGAGAACGGAATTCGTTCGCCTCTTATAAATGGGGAGAACTTGGTTTTGGGACGAGAAGAGGAAGACTTCGGGTTCAAAGATGTTACGCTCGAGTGTACATCTCTTCCAGATTATATTTCAGGTAGACACAAATGTTTTGGATATGTATAATTTGTAACGTTCAGATTCACTGACACTGTTTTGGTACTTGTGTGATTTGGTTTGTTGAAATTGCAGATGAGTGCTGGAGCAGCTGTGCTTACAGAGTATATATTGGACCCTGATTTTCCCGTTTCTGTCTTTACAGGACTATGAAATGTGTTTCGTAAGTTTCGTACCATCTTATCAAAGATATTTTCTTACTATAGAGTAGTAAAAATTGTGGTCGGCATTTTCTATGTTGCATAAGTCTCAATGTTTCTAATGCAAAATTCTGTGTTTCAGATGACTGTAAGCATGCACACGAGTAACCTCGGTTTGCTGCTTTGTGACACGGCTCTTAACCGTCTGGTAAAAACACTTATTTTTTTCCCTCTTCCTGCATATAAGATGTTACATTTGATGAATGTTATAACTTGAAGTTTTTGTTTTTGGTGTTGCTTTGCAGAGATTTCCTTTGTTCCGGTTTTCGTACTTCATCTTGTGGACGGGAAGTTTTGTTATTTTCCAGACTGATAGTTTAATCCATGCATCTGCAGGTATTTGTTGGTAGCACTCCTGCATCTTCCTTCTTACGGCTTCTATACATTATTCGTCAGAATCATACGCAAATTCACTACCTGAAGTCATCTCAAATACTCGAGTTTTGCCTCGTAAGAGTCTATGCTCATTACATTTTCAAGGGAATATCAACAAAGGAAAGAAACAGAAGTTTTTACCCATGTATCAAAACTTTCAGTACAGTGATATAGTCACAACAGTTTTTAAAACATTTCCCAAATCGTTTAGTTGCTGATACAATTCAATCATGTATAAAACCTTTTTATTTGCCGATGCAACCACAATGGCTGCGTTCTTCTGTTTCAATCAAAATGGTTAAGTCTTGTGCCTACCAAATCTTTTATCAGCTTGCAAGCGAAGTGCTTGTACTACTAGTGTTCTTTTGTTGAACCAGTTTGGTTAACGCCATATCGATCTGACTAAACACTTCTTCTTTCGAACAATCTCCTTTAACCTTAACCGTTATATCTCGATACGTTGATAACACATCTCTCACATTTCGGTTATGAGTCTTTAACCGCAGTTTCACCTTCTCTTCAGTATCATCAAACCGTTGCGTAAGTCTAGCAGCGATCTCTTCGGTTTCCGGACGAGAATACTTCAAGTGATAGATTTTCCCGGTGACAGGATCTAATCTACGACCAATTACTCTTCCGACAAGAATATCTTCAGGTACTTCAAGTAGAATGAACAAATCAGGCTTGAATCCAAATCTCTCGAGCGATTTAGCTTGCGACGAACTCCTCGGATAACCGTCTAAAAGCCAACCGTTTTGCTTCGACAAAGCTTCTTTCACCATTGTAACAAGTATTTCATCAGGAACCAATTCTCCTCTCTCCATAAATTCTTTAGCAAGTTTTCCATTTTTGCTACCGGAATCGATCTCAGCTCGAAGTAAATCTCCGGCTGAGATATGTACTAATCCGTATTTCCGAGTAATGAGCTCGCATTGTGTACCTTTACCTGAAGCAGGAGCTCCTGATATTATGATTCTCAATGGCTCGGGTTCTTCCGCCGCCAAAGCCGTAACTTGAAACTTAGTGGCGGCTGATATAACGTGAATTTGGATGTTCCTAACCACGACTTGAACGAGTTTTCAGAGTCTTTTGAGTTGTTTTAAGTTTATATTTAGGTCCATACTTGAGGATTTGGCACCGCATGCGTTTGGGAAGGAGATTCGAGCGTTTAGGCGAAAAGCAGAGCTTTCTGAAGGTTGGACCGACCGGTCCCTACTTGCTGCTACGACTGCTCCTCCTTGAAGACCGACCGCTCCTCCTTGAAGACCGACCGGTCCAGCTCGTGATTCGAAGACCCGAAGCTCATGGAGATCGGACCGACCGGTCCACACATGGACGATTAAAGATTTTGGCTCTGGAAACTGGACCGACCGGTCCAGCTCCCAGATTTTTAGGGAATTTTCCTTTTCCGTTTTATTTTCTATATAAACCCATAGGGTTTCGTTTTTATTAGACATCCACGTTTTTTATCAGATTTTATTCAGACTTTTAGAGATTCAGAGTTGTAATAAGGGAGAAGATCTCATCACCTTTGGAGAAGATTTTTGAACCCTCTTTGATTTATTATTCTATTGATTATGTTATTCTCATCCATGATTTCTGCTTTGTCCTTTATCATGTCTGAGTAGATCTATAGTTAGGTTTTAGGGTTTTTGATGGATTTCACAGATTGAACTAGACACAGATAGATTACCTATCAATTAACATCTTCATCACTGTTAGGCATAATGCTAGGATTGAACTAGCCATTTAATCACTAGATCTTAGGTTGATGCACATTCCAAAAGCCTGTGTATTGCTAGAACTACTGTTGATGAGTAATGCGTTATAACAATTGAAAGGTTAGTTATAGAGTATTATGAACTGATCAAACCTGAACTATAATGCTTGTCTAGGATAGCCGTGACCAAATGAAAGTTTAGGCACTCGGATCTCTAGGGAAAGTAATTGTTATCACGAAAGTGGAGCAATTTATATCAGTGTTTGAGTTTAAGATCAGAAGGGTGGAGAGTCATTTGCTGAGGCCTGGGACAGGTTCAAGGAGTACCGTAGAGAGTGCCCCCACCATGGATTCACTGAGGAGCAGATGCTCAGGACCTTCTACGATGGAATCACCTGGGACTACAAGACCAATCTTAATTCGTCCAGCAATGGTAACTTCATGACCCGGAGCATAGAAGGCGCTTACTGGTTGATTGAGAACATGGCGCAGAGCTCCAGCGATCAGTGTTCTGAGTATGATCGGTCGAAGAAGGTCTGCAGTGTTGAGACACCATCTGCAGTAGAGATAGCAGAGCTGACAGCTGCTAAGATCAGGGACCTTATGCGTGGTAGCCATCAGGGCATTAATATGGTTGGGAATGTTTCAGATGCGATCTGCTATTCAGAGCCAGCTGCATTGGTTTCAGGGGATACTCATGAAGTCAACTTTGTAGGTGCTCAAGGATTTAAAGGTTACAACGCTGGCTATCAGAGGCAGTATGGACAGAGTTCAGGCTCCGGGTATCAGAATCAGAATCAATTCCAGCCTAGACATGCTCCTCCACCTCCAGCCTCCAGTCCCAACGATGAGCTCAAAGCTATGATGCAGCTTATGCTAGCTAATCAGCAGCAGAGTTCCAGCGCCATTTCAGACATCAATGGGCGATTAGAAGCTTTGACCACTCATCTGAAGATGCTTGACACTCAAGTGGCTCAGACAAGCGAATCAGTGAAGAGACATCACTCCAATATGATCAGATTGAAGACTGGACCAAAGAGGAATTTTGAAACAGAACGTGCATCAGTCGAAAAGGATGATTATTTCGATGAATTTTATGCAATTTTCGGAACTGCAGGATCTGTGTCGAACGACGGAGAAGACGTGTCGAGCGACGGAGAAGACGTGTCGCTCGACACGAAGGAGCTGAGCATGTCGATCAACGTGGTTACAGATGTCGATCGACAGGATAAAATGACAAGTGTCGATCGACATAAGAACAGTGTCGCTCGACACATATCTCAGATCGGACCAGATTCTACGACGGCTTCTGTTTGCACACTCGAACGCGTCTACAAGCCTCCACTTTCGTTCCCCAGAGCCTCTGTGAAGCCTTGCGAGTCAGCTAGCATTCAGAGCAGTAAGGAAGAGCTAACGGTAATCGAGAAACCAGTCCTGAGAGAGTTAACTAAGATGGAGAATCCTTGGCAATTCATAGTTCCTTGTTCGATTAATGGAAGGGAATTGGAAGATACTCTTCTAGACACTGGAGCGAACGTGAATGTCATCTCACATGATGTTGTGAAGCAGCTAGGGATCTCAAGTATTCAACCTTCAAATGCTCTTGTTGGTCTGGTTAATTCTTCTTCGGTAGCTGCTGTGGGTTTCATTCCTGACCTGAAGATTCGAATAGGAGACTGTCTCGTGCCCGCTGATTTCCATATCATCGAGACAACAAAGCCAATGGTCCTTGGAGCCTATTTCCTCACTTCTTTTGGTGCGATCTTGGATTATCCGAACCAGAGAATATCCTTCACCAAGATCAACAAAGATGTCTTCTACCCAGATATTTTGATGGATAACTTCTCTTGCTGGATGATCCTAAAAGGAGAAAAGCTAACTCCTGCAAGTCTCCCAACCCCCAAGCCTCCCATAGAGCAAAGGTACACAGTTCCTGTTCTTAATTCCAAAACTCTTCATCAGAATTTGAAAGTTGAAAAGGCTGTTACGCACTCATGCAAGCAACGAGTTTCTCGTAGAATGCTTAGTTTTTCTTCTGATGAATGTGCAGGAATCTCTGAGGAGTGCAAAGATAAGAAGGAAGAACAGAGGAGACGGAAGAAAGCTTCACAGACATTTTCCAAGTTCAGGATCATAATCCCTTCAGACTTGGAAGAGAAAGGAGAGGAGATCCTTCAGCAAATGCTGCAGAACAGTATGAAACTTTTCCCTGGGATAGTTTCTGATAAGTCTGGGGGAGCTGGTAGGAAGGGCAGAATGAAGAATAAGGCTACAACCATCCACAAGGATAAGGGAAGTACAATGCTTCTCCAAGATCCACCATGAGCCTGAAATCCTAACAACGTCAAGCTAAGGACTTAAAACAAAGCGCTTGGTGGGAGGCAACCCACCGGTAGGTTAGTTTTTCTTTTCTTTTCTTTTTCATTTTCATTTTATTTTCTTTCTCTTTAATAGTTCTTTCTTTTGGATTTATTTTCACACCGGGTCGGTGTGAAGTAAGTCTGGGGGGAAGTACTATTAGTACTAATTATGTTTTAAGTTTTCTTATTTTCAGTTTATACTAAATCTTTGTGATATGCATGCAATTCTAGGACCACATGATGCTTCCTAACATTCTGTTTTTAGATTAACAGTGACTAACCAAAGCAATGGGAAGATTAAAAACACCCTAGGCGGATCAGTGTTACCAGAAGGCTCCCATCTCCTTGAAAGCTAACGCTGACACTCTTAACTTTGGTCTGTTTTCTTAACTCAGGGAATTGGAAATCGCATAAGCAGTAACAACCACGTTAGGAGTCCTATCCTTTTTCAAACACTATCCCCTCTTCAGGACTTCTAATGGCCAGGCTCACTTTTAGTCTGGTACCACACCTTTACCCTAACCATTTTTTTTCAAACCTCATGCATTCTGTCCAAGACATTGACATGCACTCAAGTGCAAAAACTCCGGAGACGTAGTCCGGCCAGCCGATCATTCTAAAGATCTTTTGGTACCACTTCGAAACTTTCTGCTTAGGATTTTTAAACTATCATTTCTTTATCTATCTTTCGTTTTTCATCACTTGTGCTTAGGAAAAGGCTAGAACTAATCCCCAACTTGCAAAAAAAAAAAAAAAAAAAAAAGTTGAAAGGGATTAGAATAAAGCCTCAGATTTTATATGCACATTTATAAGCACATTTCAATTTTAGTTATTCTCCGCATTAGTTCTTTAGATAAGTAGAAAGTTTTCATCTAAATAAAGAAATATATCTTAAGTTTGAAAAGTTGTGCATCATCTTTGGATTTAGTTCTCTTTGGTTTTTGTGCCATGACTTGCATTCGGCCGCGACTAAGGTTAGCCTAAACACTTTTACGCCACCATTAAATAGCCCAAATCCTTAACCCTTATGCGACATACATTTTCTCTCTGGTAAGATTTCTGGACCCTGGTATAGAGTCGCTGAGACATAGGAACTTGAGTATGGTAGCATTGCTATGTATTTGGCAAAGTACATGAAGTACCATCTTGGTTTTTGATCTGTTTATGAGTTTTTAGGGTTGTTAGCATTACATCTGTGGGGTCCTAAAGGATTGCATTCAGCTCACAAAGGTTAGTTTGGTTTTATAGTTTCCTTGAACTTATTTCTAGTTTGTCTTCACTTGAGGACAAGCAAAGATCTAAGTCTGGGGGAGTTGATATAACGTGAATTTGGATGTTCCTAACCACGACTTGAACGAGTTTTCAGAGTCTTTTGAGTTGTTTTAAGTTTATATTTAGGTCCATACTCGAGGATTTGGCACCGCATGCGTTTGGGAAGGAGATTCGAGCGTTTAGGCGAAAAGAAGAGCTTTCTGAAGGTTGGACCGACCGGTCCACATAAGGGACCGACCGGTCCCTACTTGCTGCTACAAGACCGACTGCTCCTCCTTGAAGACCGACCGGTCCAGCTCGTGATTCGAAGACCCGAAGCTCCTGGAGACCGGACCGACCGGTCCACTAATGGGACCGGCCGGTCCACACATGGACGATTAAAGATTTTGGCTCTGGAAACTGGACCGACCGGTCCAGCTCCCAGATTTTTAGGGAATTTTCCTTTTCCGTTTTATTTTCTATATAAACCCATAGGGTTTCGTTTTTATTAGACATCCACATTTTTTATCAGATTTTATTCAGACTTTTAGAGATTCAGAGTTGTAATAAGGGAGAAGATCTCATCACCTTTGGAGAAGATTTCTGAACCCTCTTTGATAGGGTTTTTGATGGATTTCACAGATTGAACTAGACACAGATAGATTACCTATCAATTAACATCTTCATCATTGTTAGGCATAATGCTAGGATTGAACTGACCATTTAATCACTAGATCTTAGGTTGATGCACATTCCAAAAGCCTGTGTATTGCTAGAACTACTGTTGATGAGTAATGCGTTATAACAATTGAAAGGTTAGTTATAGAGTATTATGAACTGATCAAACCTGAACTATAATGCTTGTCTAGGATAGCCATGACCAATATTATTAATGCGCCAACGCGCTATAGCTTGGACGAGGCTCTTCATATTGTTTGTCGTGCTGAAGAGATATCTTGTATGTCAAATCTGCTTTGGTACATAACTCTTTATAGTTGATGCATAAACTAATTCTGTTTATTTGGAAAAATGAAGGGATACAGCTCAGACGCAATGAGAAGAAAACCTTAAATGATGTAAACGCAGATAAAGAAGGGCGGCTCAGATTCCACATCAACGATAATAAAGGAAAGCGGAAAAAACGCATCCAGACCAGAGAAGAGAAACTGTTTTTGCTTGCAAATGATTGGTTGACTGGGGATCCTTCAATCCATGATTTATCCATGACTCAGGTCCACCAATGTTGTTATATTATGTCTCCTATTATCTCTTGATCACTCTTACTTAGCTCTGCATCTGAACATTGGATCTTTTTGTCTCAGGACGCTAACTCGATATGCTCGAATGGATCCAGAATAGCGAGATGCATGAAAGAGTACTCTATATACAAAAAGAATTATAAAGGAACCATTAGCTCAACTCTTCTAGCAAAATCACTCTTTCAAAAGCTCTGGGAGTCCATATTTGCTGAAACAACTGCCTGGCATTGGAACGGTTACAGCAAAGGTTTAATCTCTGTCTGCTTTTTATAATCTCGATCGCTGCACCTTCCCTGTGTCACATGCTTCAATGAAGTTTTTTTTTCTTGGTAAATTTTGTCTGAATACATTCTTTTGCTAGGCGCTTCATTCGATGGGAGTCAGGTCATTTGAAGCTCTTGCTGAAGCTGATCCGAGAAGGATAGAGATTGTTACGGGTAGAAAATATCCATTTGGAAACCATATAAAGGAATCTCTATCTACCCTACCTCCAAAAGTAGAAATAAAGGTCGAGGAAGTTGAATGTCAGAAGCAAGGGGTATCTAAACTAAAAGTCACATTGACACGGCTATCACAACCTCTCCAATCCACAAAACGCCATTATGCTGATATGGTTGGTTGCCTTAACTTTCCACAGTTATATTCTAACTCTACGAAAGATACTTTTCCCGTATCTCCACTTCTTTGCATAGTCTTGTGATTCGCTCATGAACAAAAGGTAAGTACTAGATGTGCTACTAATCTGTATTCTTTTCTGCAGATTGTTGGTTCAGAGGAAGAAAATCTTATCCACTTTCATGAGAAAATAAGGTGATGAGCACTTCAACCCATAATGTTTCTTCTGATAACAAATTTGTTCATAGATGTTCTTTTACCAACATTCTTGTAGACATTCATGTAAAATGTGACTAATCAGTGATATTTTATTGGCAGCAGAATGGAAGACTTCTCCAGGTTTGTTTACAACTCTATCATCATTAACTCGATGCAACTCTTCGTCTAAGATTTGAATATATTTTTTTCTGCTTTGTTGCCTTCTGTTTCTAGTCCATATTGCGTCACCATACTCGTGGAAAGGCCTCAACAAGCAAAGGTGACTGTGAAGGCTGATCTCATCTTCGAAGAATACAGTTAAGTCTTCTAAATGACATTACTGGTTTGATAGGAAACCTTGATTACCATGTAGTGAATGAGACACTGGAACATAAGGTAACTAAACAACTGTGTTTTTTCTTTGTAGTTGGTATTGACCTACATGAGACACTTCTACTGAACAAGGCAGTCACCAAGAAAATAAATTACAAAAGCGAAAACAGTATGCCTTACTATTATTCTCCTATGGTGGATGTCTGCACAGTAGATGATGACAGCCCAGTTAAAGCTGGACCTTCAAACCGAAAGGATATTAAAGATGATATGTGAGTACCCATATATACGTAAGTTTCCATGAATACAACTTTCTCTTCAAATTAGTTACAATCTGCTCAATTTACTTCTTCAGGCCTAGCGTCAAGCTCATAGATTACGATTCAGACGAAGGTTAGATGCTCAATACAAACTTCAATCCGTCACAAGTTATTCTTGTGTGCTTTGTATTCCATTAACCATTTTTCCAACCCAAAAATTCTTTGCAGAGAAAGAGCCTTATGTGACGATGGAAGAAGATGACTGTGTCATTATCAATGAGCATACAGTCTTTGACCACATACGTGAAAAAGCAAAATGTTTTCCTTCGTTGAGCTCTTTGAATCAAACCTCTCCAGCATCATCAGGAAAATCAACTCTGAAAAGAAAGAGCTTAGTCGAGAATGCTTCTCCTGAATTCGATCCTCTGTTTCAACATGATTCTATCTTCAGCTCACCTACAAATAATAAAGACATCAAACAAAGCGCAGAACAAATCACTAGCCCGGGTTCTGCAGACAAAAATGGTGCGTAAATCTTTCTTCATTCATTCGGCAAGTTTATAAACTTTTGCTTATACTCTAACTATTGCATCCCATGAATCTGCAAATGGAATACAGAAGGGTCATTCTCAGATGATAAAATATTCAACTACATAAGGAAAAGAACCAAGAATTCTCCGGTACTCGCCACATCAAACATCGAGGATCCTCTAACCATCTCTTCTAAAGAAGGAAGAAACACAGAGATAAGTCCGTATAGAGCATACGGTTTATCGGTTAGTCCTTCTGTTGAAAGGCCAAGCATCAAATCTGACGCACCTGCAGAAATTTTGTCCTTTGATATCTCGATGCTAAAGAGAAGCAGCACCGGCTTAGACCAGAACAAAGGATTATTCTGCTCCACAGTTCCAGGTAAGTCCATTGACTCTGATTCTTATCTTGGATTTAAAAGCATTTTCTCTTTTCTGTGACTTTCTTATAAACATTCCAACACTGGTGGAGCTCCTTCCTCCTCTGAACAGCCTAAGCCTGTGGTGGTCACCAGTGGTCCCAAGGTTACACCGCTTCAGCAGAAAAAAGCAGACACTCTTGAGAAGTTGAAGGAGACTCTTCGAAAAAAGCAAGAAATGTTGGAGCAGAAGCGTAATGAGTTCCGAAAAAAGTTGGCGACTCTTCAAAAACAAGTAAGATTCTTTTCATTTGTTTTCTCAGTCCCATTAGTACCTTTCTGAAGGAAATTACAGTTTAGTTTAGCACTAACTAACAAGTTATGCTGAGGTAGAAGTATGAGTTTTGAGGATTTATATCTCAAAAGTATCTTTTGGGAAATAAAGGAAGTGAGAAATGATGGACAAGTGCAGATCTGGCTTATGAATTCTGATTATAATAGAAAATTGAGTTCGGTTTGTACAGAGATTTGAGTAGGAGATACGGGCGTCAGCTAATAGTTTATACAATAGAAACAAAATTGTTGACAGTTTCTTACTTAACATCACATAGATGGAGTTGAAATTATTTAACATTTATATCATCTTGTTCTAAATCTTCTCAGGGTACGGTTGTCAAGGGCGAGGAAGCAGATGAGCCAGACGCTAAGCGCATTAAAGTAGATGCAGTATCTGATTCTGCTGCTGCAATTGCATCACCAAAATCAGAGTCATCGACAGATAAGAAAGTGCCTATTCAGAAACCAGTTTCCACTGCTAAACTAAGCACAGAAACGCCATCACCCGATTTAAAAAACTTGAAGCAAAGACCTTATTCATTTGCTGCAAGTTTGAACACTCCTATGGCAAATAGGTATAAATTGGACAACCGCACAACTACCATCAAAGTGGTTCCTCCTTTGCCGACCGGGTTAGCTGATGTATGTCCCCTTTCCTTTGTTCTACTTTGTACAAAACTTTCTCACTTTCCAAATTAGATGCTACCTTGATTATTAGGTCACTGAATCACTTACCAACGCTTTGAACTATTTTGTACTTGCAGCTTGCTGTCTTAAAGGAACATTTTTTGCCTTACGGTGAAGTCTCAAAAGTGGAACTAGAAAACAATGCATCGACTGATAATGGCAAGGATAATGAAACACATAACGAAAATCGTGCAGCTTGTGTCACATTTGTGAAATGTAGTGCAGCTGAGAAAGCGTTAGCTAATGCAAAGTGTTGGCAAGAACACATGTTGCAGCTGGTGTGGGTAACACGTCAAAGCAGCAATAATAACAATCCCTCTGTTTCTGGTGAACACCCTAGCGTCAAAAAGAAGTGCACTTCTTCCATCACTAATGACCCAAAGCCAGCAGATGAAGTCAAAGCCTCTTCTTCTACAGAAGAACCAGAGAACCCAAATGTTTCCGGAGAAAACAATAAATTGGATGAAGAAGAAGCCAAAGAAACGGACAATGGCGACAATAAAAGTAACAGCGAGTCCGTTTCTGAGGCGATTGCACCGACGAGATCTGATGAAGAACAGTTGGAACAGATGAATGATCATTGATCAGTGAGGTAATCTTTTGTCACACAAACATATTTGGTTTTTTTTTGGGTTGGATCTGGTATTAGTGATCATTTCTCCGTCTTAGGCGCTGTAGCCAATTCGTGAGACGTTAATATTTGTTGGTAGCAAAAGATATATCTAAGTTTTTGTTTCGTTTCAATATTAGAATGTGAAAAAGAAAAAGAGAGAAAAGAAAAAGTGTATTTACATTTGACCTTCACAAGAACAGTGGTTGGGTCATTGTATCAGCAGATGCAGATCTTTTTTTTTTTTTTTCCTTTTCAGTTATTAGCTCTATAACAATCTTGACTTGTGTTGTATATAGTTGGACATTTGCTTTAGTCGAGAAGATAAATGGTGCGGAATCCAGAAATAGAACGCATTTTGGAAGTTTATGCAATGTGTTGTAGGCTTTTATGATTTTTAACTTTTTGCCTGGATAAGAATCCTGCAACTATATATTATTTGTTTCAATTTTAACATTTTTAAAAAAGTTGTATAAAAAATGAGTGAAAACTCACATATATGATCTTTCCGGCTCTACATTTCTAGCTTAGTTTTCAAATTAGTTTTGTTGAAGTGTACCCACAAAGTTTACATTAGTCCTTTTTTTATCTAATCGTATAACAAATGATATCAATCGCAAATGTAATGTAGTTATGATGAACTACTCTTCGAAGAACGATTCCACAAATCCATAACATACAGTTTTCCACGTAACAAATGCATTCTAAAATGTTTGATAAGTTTTCCATCTTTTAATTTGCAGAAATTACATTTACGGGGAATCAAATCCCAAATCTGGTGTAGAAGCCAAAGAAAACGTATATTTGATGTGTTAAATATTCTTATAAAAATCAGAAGTCACAATTTATAGGTATTTTCTTCTTTAATCTAAACCATATTCAAATGTTTATTAACATTTTCACACATAAAAAGACGGCGTTCGTGTGGTGGATGCAATTTTTCTCCTTCACGTATTTGTCGATCAAACAACACAAGACAAAAGCCTCAAAGAGCATGAGAATTTCTTTGACCAAGCAAGAACATGAAACCAACAGACTTAATATTTTTATACATTCAAATGTTCAAACATAAACGAACACATAAACTTATCCCATCAAACTCTATTTTCCGGGGACGAAGTTGGTTGCGTAAGCCCAAGCATTGTTAGCCACAGGATCCGCCAAATGATCGAACAAATTCTCGATCGGACCTTTACCAGTAACAATGGCTTGAACAAAGAATCCAAACATTGAGAACATAGCAAGCCGACCATTTTTGAGCTCCTTCACTTTCAATTCCGAAAATGCTTCCGGATCCTCCGCTAAGTTCAACGGGTCAAATGCCCCGCCCGGGTAAAGCGGGTCAAGCCCTTCACCAAGAGGTCCACCTCCGATTCTGTATCCTTCAATGAGACCCATTAGAACAACTTGAGACGCCCATATAGCTAATATGCTTTGCGCGTGGATCAAGTTAGGGTTTCCAAGGTAATCAAGCCCTCCTTCTGAGAAGATTTGAGAACCTGCCTTGAACCACACGGCTTCACCGAATTTGACTCCGTTTTTCGAGAGAATCTCTGGGAATGTGCAGCCTAAAGCGCCAAGCATTGCCCATCTACTGTGGATCACTTCGAGCTCACGGTTCTTTGAGAAGGTCTCTGGATCGGCGGAGAGACCGGCAGTGTCCCAGCCGTAGTCTCCGGGGTATTCTCCGGTTAGGTAGGATGGTGTGTTTTCGGAGAATGGTCCTAAGTACTTGGGACGGTCTGGTCCGTACCTGTAACATTTTTTGTGAAGTACTATATATAAATTAGATGCTTTGACAATTAGTTATATCAAAATTGAAGATAAAAAAACAAACCAAGTTCTGATAAGGCTAAATTTGTATAATTTTTCCTTTTAAATTAAATTTCAAAATGGAAAAATCCCTTTTTTTGTTAACAAAGGATAATCCATCCCCTAGTCCGACTAAACATCTGGATAAGTGGATACAAATCACATGATTTTCTAGTAACCATGAAATGTAACATTATTTTGACTGGCCAAAAAAAATTAAAAAAGAGAAACCGAGAAAAGAGTGTCGTTTTCAATTAGAGTGAACAAG